>VDFB02137365.1:3767843-3837317 GCA_007258455.2 Sequoia sempervirens | reverse complement strand
CCTATACCCTATACCCTCAATCCACTACCCTCAACCCTCGACCCTCAACCCTCAACCCCTTAACCCTAAAACCTTAAACCATCTACCCTCTACCCTCTACCTATACATTAAACCACATCAACCCTCAATTCTCAATCCAAAACCCTCAATCCCTCAATCCTTAAACCCTAAACCCTCAACCCCTATACCCTCTACCCTTTACATTGGACCTTCAACCTAATCCTTCAGCCATACACCCTCAAACCTATACCCTAAACCCTCTACCCTCAACCCTAAACCCTTAAACCTTCTACCCTATACCCTCAATCCTCAAGCCTTAAACCCTAATACCCTAGAAACCATCAACCCTATAGGTCCTCCTCCATAATCCCTCAACCCTACACCCTCAACCCCTATCACTTTCTCTCTATCTATACATCTCACCTCTCCCTCCCTCCCTCTCGCCTACCCTCTCTAATTGTCTCTATCTACCCTCTCCCTCTTTCTATGTACCTCTCATTCAATCAATACCTACCACCCTCTATCGCTCCCTCTATCTCTCTCTCTCTCTCTCTATCTCTCTCTCTCTCTCTCTTTATCTCCCTCACACTCTCTCCCACTCCCTCTCTCTCCCTCTCATGTCTCTCCCTCCCACCTCCTCTCTCTCTCTCAGGAGTCTCCCTCTGGCAGCCTACCTAGGTATCTCTCTCTCTCTCCCCTCTATATTCCTCACCCTAAAGTACCTCTCCTCACCCCCTCTTTCTCTCCACTCTATTAGGTCACTCCCTCCCACAACCTCTCCCTCTCTCAAGCCTCTCACTCACAATCCATCTCTCTCCCACTCTATCACTCTCACACTCCCTCTCACCCCCTCACACTCTTAAGTTTCTCCCTTTAGCACCCTACCTACATAACTCTCCCTTTCTCTCTATCTCTCTCCCTCTCTCTGAATTCTCTCTCTCCCACCCCCTATCTCTCTCACTCCCTTTATCCCTCCCACCCTACCTAGCTAAGTCCCTCTTACTCCAACCCCTTCTCTCCCACTCCCTCTCTCTTAAACTCTAACTTTATCCCTTTATCCCTCTCACCTCCCCTCACACTCACAAGTATCTCCCTTTGGCACCCTACCTACATAAATGTTTCTTTCTCTCTATCTCTCTCTCCCCCCCTCTCTCTCCCTCTCTCTCAATTCTCTCTCCCCCCTCTCTCTCTCTCACTCCCTTTATCCCTCCCACCCTACCAAGCTAAGTCCCTCTCACTCCAACACCTTCTCTCTTCAACTCTTACTTCCACTCCCTCTCCCTCTCTCCAGACTCATACACTCTCTCTCTCTCCCTCTCCCCCTCCCCCTCCCCCTCCCTCTCCCACCCTACCTAGACAACTCCAGATCTCTCTCTTTCTCTCTCTTAAATTTTTTCCTCCCTCTAAAGACACATAAATACATACATATAATGATAATACATATGTACACACAAGCATACATGTATATGGATGTATATACAATCTTACATACAAGTAGGCATACATACAATATACATGCATTGATACATATAGGCATACATACATGCATACATACATAAATGACATAGAAGCATACATGTGCATACAAACGTACAAATATATAAACATACATTCAATATGCATTTAACTTGAAACAAAACATAACATGAGTGTGTTATACTGCACTCACATTATGTCTTTCTAGACATGCTCCCCACAAATGAAAAAGAAATGTCAAAATTGACATATAACATGAGTGTGCTATAACACGCTTGCGTTATATCTTGCTTTGGAAATCCCCAAGTCTTGGGATTGGTATTTTCCTTGGAATACCAACCAAAAGGCTTGGAGGGAATTCCCAACAACCAGAGACATGTTCTTACAATTTCTACAATATTTCACATAATCAGGTTCGTGCTCATCGCTAGGATTGCATGTGGTTCAATATCAAACAATTCAAACATTTGGGTAATGTTAGGTTCTGTATTAGCTTTCCAACAATGTAATTTTTTTCGCTTTCTGACAATGTTAATCCATTCATCCATAATTTCTTTTGTTTGTATATCTCTTTTTTGACAAAAGGTAGTGTTTGGTGTTTTTTCCTTATAAATTACTCGTTCATCAAAATTTCAAATAAATTACATTTTTAGAAACTAGACTCCATTCTACAATATTTTTTTATTTTAATTTCAATTAGTTTCCAAAATTTATTTGGGTAGCACGATCAAAATTCTATTTTTCTGGAAGTTTCCACTTCAAAAATTAGTAAAAAATAAAATATTCATTACAAACATATTAGAAAATTGTGCATCAACTACATACCATTAACTAACTTTTTACCGTAGAGATTTTAAAAATACTAAGAAAATGTTCACCATACGAGGGTCGTACAAAAGTTGTTATGTTATGTTTTTCTAACAAAAACAACACCAATTTGTGTACATCCCTTGTTTGAACCCCTTAATCTCAACCATTTTCAAAATAAATTAGTAGTTTAGAAAGTAGACTCTAAGCAGTTGAATCCATCTTTTTGTTCCATCTTAAAATTTTAAGTGTAAGTATCCTTAATTTCACATCCAAGGTCAGTATTTCCTGATTTCAGAAAAAAAGTGGCCACTTAAGGCCCATTTTTGGGAACCATCTTGGTGCACTTACCCTAAGATGCCTCAAAATCATGGTTTGGAGAGCTTTTGGGGACAAAGAAACCTTAGGTTGCATTTTACTACCGACCCAAAATGTAGGGACATAGATAAAAACATTAAATTATCATTTATGTATTGGAGAATGTCAAGCTTATCTAGAAAAAGATGTAATTCATAGGGCTTGTGAGTACAAAAAAGGACCAATTAAGACATAAATGAGGATAAATAAAGGAAAATATAAAAGATCAAAAAAGGAAAAAGTATATGACATATAGAAGAATGAAGGTACAAATAGAGGAATGCACATGGAGAAGGAAACATCAGATAGAACATCATGGGGGATCACATTACACACATGCAAAAAAAAGAGAAAAGAAAGAAAAAAAGGAAAGATAAAGATAAAGATAAAAGACTAGTAAAGCACATGCGAGTCAACCATCCAGTAGGTCATCCACATCCCAGTCTTGTTCAATATATGTAGAATGTAGATTACTAGTGAGAGGGACAACATCAAGTGTTGTAGTAGGAGAATGACCAAGTTCAACATGTGATGAATCGCTCAGTTTAGGAGGATCACCATGGTTGTTATTGTTTAAGCTGAGGAAAGAGGAAAACAATAAATTCAGTTGATGATGCAATTCCTCATCATGATCCAAGTTAAATACAATAGCAGGATGAATGATAATATCCATAGAAGGTTCTGGTCCTTTTTGTGTTTGAGACATAACTTCTATTTGTTCTAGTAAGAGAGGAGGTTCATTGTTTGTTGCTTTTGTTAAGTGCAGATTTTGATTTTCAATGTTGTTCTCATCACTTAATTTTCAAGAAATAGCAAAAAATCTACGCCTATGCTCTCTAGCATTGCAGTTTCTTTTATTACAGTTTTCAAGTTACATTTGTGTAGGAGTAGGGTTGTCAACCATAGGTTCCTTTTCTTCTTGTGAGGGAAGAATGAAAGAAACCATGGAATGTTGTTCAACCACTTTCTCTTTTGCTTTATAAATTTTCTTAGGAGGCAAATTAGGACATTTTTGGTTTTCCTCAGGTCTCTTGTAGGAAACAAGGGATTATTCATGGATGGGTTTTGGTTTGTTGGAAAAGCTTTACGCTCAACAATGTTTTATTTAGATGGTGGAGGTTTGATCATGGGTGGAGGCAAGTTTTCCAGGGATAGTTTGGCTATGAATTTTTCTTTGAACTTTTGGTAGGATAGGGAAAGGATGTCTTCACGGGGTCTTATAGGTTCCATGGGCTTAGGCCAAAAATAATCTAAGGAGAAATTTCTTTGGGAAGATGGGGGTCTAAAGCCACTATGGTTTACTATTAATATTTAATTGCTGACTAGTAACTTTAAGCACTTATGGACAATGGATGGGACCTCATTCAAAGAGAGAAGTAGACTAACTTCACATGAAATTGTTCTGAATTAGATATGATAGAGAATGATACATTTTATTTCGTCGATCCTACTTGTAATGGGAGTGTGATTGAGCCCATCATAGCACGAGCAAAACCATCATGCATTTTTATCCATGCTTTTGGTTTATCATATCTATCTTGATTAAGTTCATGCACATATAAGATTTCTTCTGTGATCACATTCTCTCCACAAACAAGATCAATTAAAATCCTAGGAGTGGGACTGTTATTGATTTTGCTGGCTATGTAAAGAGGACCATTAGGTGCATGTTCAATTGTTTCTTTTGAAGAGAAAGTAATTTGAATGGTTTGTTGTTTATGAGGCTCAATTTCAGTCACTCCAATCCTTGTATCAATAGGAATTTTTTCATTAGTATCCATAGTGTAGACACATAAAATTGACCTAGGCCTGCAAACTTTAGTTTTCTCGAGATTTCTTCTCAACATAATTAAAATATTTAAATTATGTCCTATAGTCCAAATTCATCTATTAATTAAATAATTATCAATTATTTAATTAATTCATATCTTTTATTCTTCCTGACTATTTAAAGAAATAAATGACATTTATTTTATTTAAATATGTCTCTAATTTCTTATGTCTCTATAATTAAATAAATTCCTAAATTTATTTAATTATTATTTGTCTACTATTTCCTCCCTATTATTTAAGTAAATAAAATTTATTTATTTACTTAAATAAATCACTAATTACTTATGACTTATTCTAATTAAATAAACGCCTATGATTTTTTTAATTATTGTCCACCTTGTCCATTTTCTCTATACTTAAATAATTATCATTAATTATTTAATTATCTAATTGATTTTTCTTCTAATTTTAAATGCAATCATTTATTTAAATTCTCCACTTTCTATTTTCCCACCAATTAAATAATTTGAAATAATTATTTACTATCACATGACCCCACCACTCTTGAATTAAATTAATTTTTAATTCAAAAGGTCAACATCACCTCTTGAATCAAATAATTTTAAATTCTTATTTGATTCTCCAACAGCTTCGTTTTCTGTGCCCAATATCTTCTTTTCACATGTATTCTTGACCTCTGATTTGATTTTCCTAAAATCAAATATCATCCCTTCATTTGAAACTTTTCCCTAACCCTAATTGCTGATTGTTACATTCAATCTTAGCTTTTCATCTAAGGGTATTTCTCAACTTTCAATCCTCGTCATTTATCCAAAATTGACTCTTTTATAAAAAGGAAATGTCAAACTCATTTGACATATGTCTCATGCTTGCAAATTCACATCTCATTCTTGTTCATTCATACTTCATGCTTGCACATTCATATCTCATGCTTGCACATTCATACTTCATGCTTGCAATTTTTTAGTATACTTGCAATTTTGAGTCCAATCCTTCAATATTTGCTTGATCCTTTGTCATAGGTCTTTGTTTCTCCTTAAAATTTGAGGGAAAATATCATTTTACAACAAATGGAAAAGGGAAATGAAGGATAATCATGGAGGGCATGAAGGCTGTTTGGTGAAATTGTTCATTTTTTTATGCTATTTTCCTCCTTTGTGCTTCATTGTTTAGCTAGGATTTTTTTTGCACATTTTATTTCATGATAACCTATATTTTTACCTTAGTTACATCAGTGAACCTGATGTGAAAAAGTAATAAAAATAAAACAAGAAAAGACATGTCTTTAGGTGAAAACCACAAGGCGCCTTCTGACGACACGAAAGTAAAAATAAAGGACATATCTGAGGATGAAAACCTCTCTAAGGTTCCCAAGGATGGAGGATTGGAATTTCTTCTCATTACCCAAGATAAATCAGCCATGCTCATTGAAGATACCATAGAAGTCAATATAGCCACACCTGAAAATACCAAAAAAATTCTCATTGTAGCCTTGTTGATAGAAGAGGAAATGCCTGAGTTTCAAGAGTTCTTCTTAGAATGCAAGATCAAATTCACATGGTCCTATGCCGATATGATAGGATTAGATCCAACATTACTTTTGCATCATCTACCCTCACTTCTAGATGTAAAACCAGTCAAAAAAAAGCTATGAAAGATGCATCCACAGATTGCCTTGCTAGTTAAAGCCGAACTTAAAAAGTTACTAGATGTAAGGTTCATAAGATCGATAGATTATGTCGATTGGATATCAAACCTCATACTTGTCACCAAATTGACTTGTCAAATACATATTTGCACAAAATTTTGGGATTTACTCAAGGTATGTCCAAAAGATGATTTTCCAATTCCAAACATAGACATCATAGTGGATCTCACAACAGGATATGTGATGTTTTCCCTCATGGATGTTTTTTGAGATACAATTAGATTTGCATCACCCTAAAAGATCAACACAAAACAAAATTCACTTATCTCTGGGGTACATACTATTGGAATGTTATGCCTTTTGGCCTAAAGAATACAGGTGTTATGTATCAATGGGCTATGACTACAATATTTCATGATATCATGCACACACTGATGGAAGACTATGTAGATGATCTCTGGGAAAATTCCTTAACACGTCACAATCACCTAAAAGTGGTAGATAAAATCTTTAAAAGGATGGAAGATTATGAGGTCTATCTCAACCCTAAGAATTATATTTTCGGTGTGACTTCATGTAAACTCTTGGGGTACATAGTTTCTCACCAAGGCATCAAAGTTGACCCAACTAAAGTAAAAGCAATCTTGGACATGCCTCCATTGAAAGGAATCAGTGAGCTCAAAACATTATAGGAAAAATTATAGTCCATCCAAAATTCCATTCCATAGTTATCTGACAAATGTCAACCTTTCCAATATCTTCTAGGCAAGGGCATCCCCTTTGTGTGGACTGATAAGTGTCAAGTGGCTTTTCAACAAATCAAAGACTATCTTCTGACACCACTAGTCCTAATTTCATCCAATGATGGAAAACCTCTAATCTTGTACATTTTGGCAACCATTTTTGCACTAGGGTCATTACTCGCACAGAATGACCAGGATGAGAAAGAAAGAGCCATATATTACATTAGTCACACCTTGGTTGGGTATGAACTCAACTACACTCCAATTGAATGTTCATGTCTTGCAGTTGTCTTTTCGACTCATAAATTGAGACATTACATGTTGAACCATAAAACATAATTAGTGGATAAGATGGATCCATTGAAGTATCTCCCCAGTTGGGAAGTGTTAACAAGACGGTTGGGAAAATGGGTCATGATACTTAGTGAATATGGCATACAATATGTCAAACACAAAGCAATAAAAGAATCACCCTTTGGTAGACAAATTCCCAAATGGATGCATCTTTCATGTAGGCACTAAATTACCTTGGAAACTTTATTTTGATGGTTCCCATATAGGTCATGGCTTAGGAGTAGGCATATTATTAATCACACCACAAGGAGATTATATTCCTAAGTCATTCTAGATCGCCTTCCCATGCACGAATAATTTTGAATATGAAGAACTCATAATAGGACTTCAAATTGCCATTAATTGGAAAATCATAGCACTCCTAGTATTTGGAGATTCTTAGTTAGTTATCAACCAAGTCAATGATGAGTACAACACCAAGGATGAGAAGTTGATGCCTTATAAATGCATGGTGGATAGTTTCCTATCATATATACTTATGATCACTTTTGAGAAGGTTCCCAAAGCACAAAACAAAGCAGCAGATGCTATGGCCACAATTGGACATCTTTTATATATTCCTAGTAATGTATTGCAATTTGAGTTAATAGTGGAACAACTATTGGTTCCCGCTTCTAATATTCCTAAGTTAGAAATGGTTTGCAAGATTTTTGGTCCTAATTCCCCTTGGTACTAGGACATATATGATTACCTCTATTCCTAGAATCTCTCGCCAAACCTTTCTAGTAACCAACACAACTCCTTTATTCGCAAAGCCCCATGTTATACCATTATCAGTGACACCCTATATACGTAGGTTTGACATACCCTTCTTCAATGTATCAACACAAATGAAGCACAAACAACCTTACATGAGGTGCATGAGGGTATATTTGGATCTCATTCAAGTGGTCCAACCTTAGCCAAGAAAGTTATGATACTTGGGTACTACTGGCCAACCATGGAAAAATATGTCGTTCAATTCATGAGAACAGGTTGTCAATGTCAAGTGCACAATGATCTCATTCATCTGCTCACACAAGAAATTTGACCAACCACTTCTCCTTGGCCTTTCACACAATGGGAAATCAACCTCATGGGTAAAATCCATGCAACTTCATCCAATGGCCACAAGTTCATTATCACTGCCATTGAATATTTCACCAAGTGGATAGAAGCCATTCCCCTCACCTACATAACCAGTAAGAAAATTTCCAAATTCATCCTTAACTACATCATCTATTGATATGGTGTTCCCTAATCCACCATCAAAAACAATGGTCATCCATTCAAAAATTAGGATGTCTGTGAGCTTTGTCAGTGCTTCCATATTCAACATCATTTCTCCACACCCATATACCCACAAGTTAACGGTCAAGCCAAGGAATCTAACAAGACAATCATCAAGATTCTTAAGAAGACTATTAATGATGTTGGGTTTGATTGGAATCTCCAACTTAATCCCGCTCTATGGGCTTACTACACTAGCATTTGTACACCTACTAGCACCACCCCATTCATTTTTGTCTTTGGATCTGAAGCTATCCTATCCATTGAGGTCGAAATCCCCTCCTTAAGGGTCTCCATGAAGGGATTGATTGATGACGAAGAATACTGAGAGTCTCAATTGCATGGGCTGGAATTGTTGGAAGAACATAGACAAAATGCCTTGACTCACTTATAAGCATATCATAATCACCTTTGTTGAAGTTACAACAAAAGAGTTATAGTATGAAAGTTTGACATTGGCACTTGGTCTTGATGTAAAATCCTAAGAATCAAGCTAACCATGAGAAGCATAGCAAGTTCGAGCCTAATTGGCTGGGTCCTTACATCATCATTGTCACATTTGGTTTTGGCGCTTACCAGTTAGCTACTCCAGACGGGGAAATTTTGATAGAACCTATCAATATTTTGCATCTACGCAAGTTATACACATAACATTAGAGAGCTTGGCTAAAAACCATTAAAAAATTTAAAAATTTGAAAAATAAAAAATATCATCACCCTAATGAAAAACTGGCAAGCAAGCATCTTGGTGACAAAAAAAAATAGAAAATATCAAAACTAGTAAGGAAACATAATCCATCCAATAGTGAAAACCACTTCAGTAGCGCTTTGGATAAGTACCAAGGTGAAAACCTAGCAAATAGGTGCTATGCATAGGCCATCTTTGCTTTGCCATTTACTATCACTCCATCTACCTTTGTCATAATAAATTCTTGTTCTTCTGACACCCTCATTAAATTTGTCATAAAGTCCTACTATTTCTTTCCATGGTTGACAACGGTTGACATCATGTCTAGCATATCCTCCACCTTTCATCCTGTGCACATCCTTTTCCATCTCATTCAACTTGGCTAGTCCTAGACCTTACTGGGGGAAACATCCTTATCACCTAACTATAGTGGGTCTTGCACATAGTCCTGTAAATTGTAAAATGTCCTAAAAAAATCTATCAAAAACGTAAAGTATCCTAAAAAAATCTATAAAAATTATAAAATTTCCTAAAAGAATCCATAAAAAAACATAAAATTTATTAGAAAAATATAAAAAAATAAAAATAAACTTTGGAAAACACAAAAACATCCAAATAACTTTCAAAAATCTCAAAAATAGAGTCTCAATCAGTCAAAATCAGGTCATAGTTAGAATAGTCAAACTACAAGGTCTCTACACATTTGCTACATAGGCAAGGCCATCATTAATGAGCCCCCAAGGTTCCCTTAGGTCCAGTCCCTTAGGGTTCATTGAGTCAAGTCAAAAGATATCAGTTAATCCTCAATAAATGGACATTCATGTCCTATCTTTGTCAAACTATGTGGTCTCTAAGTGTATGACATAGGCAAGGCCATCATTGATGTGCCTCTAAGGCCCCCTAGGTTTGTTCCCTTAGGATCTATTGAGTCAATTGACCTTTTCTTGCAATTTTCCTAAATCATAAAACTCTTAAACAAACTTTGGCAATCATTTAATTTTAATTTCAACTAAATTGGCATGTCAACACTGGCATGCGGTCTGATGGAACCCTCAAAATATTTATTGTTCCATCTTAAACCCTTATTGCATTTGGATGTAGGGTTGTTATCTTGAGGGTTTAAGGTTTTTTTTTTATGAATGCTCACAGGGTTTTGTTTCATCATTAACTCTTTACTACCATTTCCAGTCATTTTCTAAAGATCTCATGTCATTCATTATCATCTAGTAACTGCTCCCTTGAAGCCTACGCCTGACTCTTTTATTTTATAAATATTGAGTAAGGGATCTTTTAAGCCTTTATATCCTTCATATTTCATCATTTGAAGAGTCCTAAACCTACTACTCTCATGTCATCCTAGAGAAGTCCAAACTCTTTTAGAACAACTTAAATGCACATGCCTAAAATTTTCCACTTAAGTCCCAATGGCCCTCATAGTTGTATCACTCATCACTCATCACTAATGGCTTTTGAGCCTTCAAATTTGTAATAGCGATGAGTGATGCTTTTGGCCCTATGCTATATCACCCATCGTGGATGGTCATGAAAAGATAAACTTGAATTAGCGATGAGCAATACAATGTGATTTCCTTTTTATCACGTGATTGCAGATATGTTTTAAATGTAAAGTACCACATTAGCGATACACGATGGACCTTATAAATGTTGTAAATCCTCTCATCGCTAATTTCTTGAAAAATATATGAGGATAATTAGCGATGAATGAAGGCCTTATGTTATATTTCTCATCGTGAATTCATTTCAGAACTGGAGTTTTGAATTAGCGACAAGCAATGGGTATCCTCTAAAAGGTATTTCTTTCACTAATTTGATATGATCCTATGAGTGATGTCTTTTGTGCCATTTACTTTATGAAAGTGCATGTGTCTAAATTTGATGCCTCCACAACATCTCCCCTTGCCAATAGGATCCTAGGTGCACAGTTTGAATTAGCGATGCATGATGGAGGGACATATGTGACCAAAGGTTAGGCCATTGGACCAGGGTCTAAATATCATTGCAGGGATGTTTACATTGCTGATGGAGCTAGATGAGGATGAAGTAAATCAGTGACAAGCGATGATTACTACATGGAATGAACAAGGAAAGATCCTCAGGATTCAGCCTAAAGAAAAAAGGAAAGCAACAAGAGGATTGAGGAATCATTGGTAAATTTTTAAAGCAGGATGATCTAATGGACTAGAGATCATCACATGAATAATTTCATTGCTAAATGCACCCTAAAATATAGGGAGGATCAGCGATGAAGCAATGAAGAGATGAAGTGTATAAAGGAAGTTTCCCTCTAAGAAAAATTGGTCTTGTGTACTTCTCTCATATTAATGAAAGCACAAAGTAGATTGGTGATACATACTAATTGATGGATCACAACACTTGAGATGGCATTGTTGTTTTCTATAAGCAAGTTGCTAAGGACATAAAAAAAATCTCATATCAACATGGATGAAGTTTTAAATTCTTTAAAATCAACGGCTTAGATTCAATACCAAGCTATTAAGTTATCAACTTGCTTGAATGAGGAGCTTTCGAATCATAAATTCTACATGTTTCAAACTACCTATTTAATATAGATTTCTTGTTGATCTTCTTTGTCATAATTCATTTTACAATGAATGAGGGTCGTGGGTTAATAAAGAAGTGTATGGTAATTGAATTCTCATGAGGAATGTGTAGACATTCTTTTCCTAGGAAAGTAGGTTTACCATGATGGTTCGAGAGTCTAAGGAGCTGAGTTTATTTGAGTTTGAGGAAGATGCTCTTAAGGGTGAAAGTGGAATGCACAGATCTCATGATCTGGCAAAAGGAGGAATAGGACTCGAGAAATTAAAGGAGTATAGTAACAAGGAAAATTATCATCCATGGGAGTAGATAGCTTCAGAAGAACTAGTCAAACATAAAGAAAAGAGGATGGTGGAATATGAAAAGAAGGAAAGGAGAGATAGTGAGCACTGCAAGGCTTATCCGAAGGGATGTAATTCTCCATGTGAGGTTTCTAATAACTCTTTAGATAGTAAGGGTGACACAGATCCAGATGGTGATTATTATCCCCTCTCCCTGGTACTATCAAGGAATTTTGACAAGGAGGTGGTGATAGTTTCTCCAGTCCCACCATGAGAAAAGTGGGGGCGAGTATATTCTATGTTCGATGACTAAGAGTGGTAACTATGCTGTATTTTTTTTAAGATAAAACCATGCCCTTTTAGTTAGGATTTTCCTATTCAGCACTCATGTGATTTCTTGTTTCTAGTGCTAAGGTGGAATGTTTTTGAGCTGGTATGTAGAAGTGCCAGACTAGTTAACATTGGCGATGCATGTGTTGTTTTTGGACAATATACAAGTTTGTGTTGGAGCTTCTATTAGAGAATCTTCTTTGGTCAAGAAGGATGAGGATTCAACACAGTTGCAACCAACTTTTCCTTTTAAGGAGTTGGTGTGTCTTCATTTAGGGAATATGGCATGTGGTATTTTACTCTTCTATTTTCCTTAGATGATTGCATGTAACAAACTAATAATATCTATAATTCTAGTGGAAATGAAATTTAATGTAAGTGTAATTAATCCTGATGCTTTTTGCTCCCTTATTATATAAAATGGATATCAGGGCTTATTACATAGGTCAGATTCTAAAGTCTTAATAGGGTTCTAGGTGAAAGCTGAGTTTAGGAAAGGCACTTAAAATATAGTACTAGAAATTGGCCAATAGTTTTTCTTGGATGCGGGATCTTATATGTAGCAATCTTAAATAAGTTCTAAAGAAATTACTGGTATCAAAACAAATATTATTCTCAAAAGTAGATACTCTCCTATGCATGTTCCTTATAAGTTATGAATGAGAAATACCAATGGTGTTATCATTTGTCTTCAAATATTTCATTTGAATGTATTACTCTATTTTTAGCTTTAATTCAAAGAGTTAATTAAAATGCTTGAATAGGGTTATAAAATTTGGAAGGAATGAATTAGGATTTCTAAGAATTAAATGTTTCCTGCACAGTGAGTTTTCATAAATGTAAAGCAATATGAAGATAGTCCACTTCTTTCTTAAGTAAGTAATTTGTAAATTACTGATCCTTATATACTTGACTCTATTGCTCCAACTAGTGAGACACTGGTCATTTTGTCAGAAAATATTGCATAGAATGAACATATAGTGTTCCTAGCTCTAGACTTAAGATAAGACAATACTCAATTAAAAAACTTTCCAAGGATAGTATATGTGGAATTATCCCCAATTCCTAGCAAATAGCTAATCGTTCACTTGAAAATCTGCCAAGTCTTAAATGAAATTGTTTTTATTTTCCATAAATAGGAATCAATCTATGTATAAATGTGTCACTAGTTGATTATATTACATGAAAAAACAATTGGGATCACCCTCGTAGGTTTCATAGAGCCTGAAGTGAAGGAGTACAGACCATAAAATCCTATGCTCATTGTGTTGGCTACTAACCTAGTAGTTCTTCATCATAGGAGTTGGCTACTTCTTAGAGAATTGTTTGGTTTTTCTAGAAAAATAACCAAAAAAATTGGAAACTCTATTGGGGACACTATGAATCTCTAGTTGTAGACTATCCGAGTCAATTGATAAATTGGTGAATCTGAACATTTGGTTTAGATACTGAGGAATTTTTCAAATTTGGAAATGTTTTGTTGAACAAGTTTCAAAATATATATGTGTGACTCTGATGTGGGAGAAAGATCAAAAGGATATTCATCTTTGAAGGAGCTTCATATTGTTTGAAGTTCTATCCTCTATAGAAAGAGGTGGAAAATCTATCAACAAACCTGATGAAGATGTGAAGAACGTTTTAGATTTGCACACGTTTCTAGTTAGGAAGAAGAACTTATAGCAATTGTTGATATCCAAGTATTCTTTCATTTTTGGTTTTCAAAAGTGTAAATCCATATATGAAAGCCATGTTTTTAAGATCTAAAAAATCCAATTCCCTATTGAGTGAGAATAACCACTAAGTAAGGGAATAATAGTGATAGACTTGCATAATTTTGTATTACTAGATTGTAGTATCTATTTTGAAGTGATGTATGCAATTTTTTAAAGAAACACATTTAAAGAATCTTAAGCAAGTTGAGGTAGAAATTTATACTATGAATGCTTAAGATTATATTGTAAAAAATTTTTGAGTTTCTTTGTGTAATTGCATGGTATGAAAATGCTTGTAGAACTGTAAGAAAAGGTGCATCAGTAAATGTATCCTTGTATAGTTCTTGATGCAACCATGGTTTATAATCAGCCCATGTCATGTGATAAAAGAAGTTTCAACATTAAAATGTACACGGCCATAAATTTTGATGGCATTTGTGGTTACCCAAATGTTATTCCATCTGAAATAAAAAAATGATCTAGCAAAGTTCAGTGGTACAAAGTGTGAATCAACAAGTAAGCATCTACAAGAGTTCAATAATTTAATTGATGACTATGATATATATCACAAGGATGTGATCATAAGGTTGTTTCTTTAGACTTTAAAAGGAGATGCAAGAGATTAGTTCTTCAATTTACCAGTATGCTCTATTTGCTCTTGGAATGAGTTCAAAGTAGTGTTCATGGAGTAGTTTGGTGAAAAAATAAGTGCTAGTTATTTGCTTAATAAATTTATGAACATTGAGAAACAGGAGGATGAGCTAGTCCCAACATTTATTTGGAGATTTTCTAAAACATTAAGGGACATTCTTGATGTTTTGGAACTGAGTGATGTAGTGTGTTTGGTTGTTTATTTGGGAGCTTTTGATAATAATATGAGTTATTTACTAAGAGATAAGTATCCCAAAACCTTACATCAAGCATATGAGATAGCCATGAGCATTGAAAACAACCTAAATTATGGAATGCATAAGGGTCATTTGAATACAAGTGTTTATTGCCATAGGACACCAAATGTTGATAAAGGGTGTAAGTCAGAAGTTAAAAATTAATGTCACAACATTTACACCCCTATTGTTTCAACTTACACAACATTCTATAATGTCAATCTCATAAAGCCCTAATCACATCATCAAGAAACCATCATGTTTTCAACTTTCAATGATAATGATTTGGCTGCTTTATATGAGTCATGTAGTGAGATATCACAAAAAGAGGAAGAGAACAGAGAAAAGGATGAAAAAGTATATGAAGAAAATGAAAGGTGTGGTTCAAGTTTTGTTGAAGAATCCATTATCTATGTTCCTATGGAATAGGTGAGACTAAGCATTCAGTCTAATAATTCTGAACATAATTGCAATATTGATGAGTCCTCTTGCTGTAGTGATGATGATGGCATAGGGTATGAAATTTTTTCTATTGATTGTGATTATTCTCATAAAGTAGAGATGGAATCATTTGTTTCAAATGAGAAATGTGCTAATAATGATGTGAGTACATTTGAAAATGCATCTATGTGTTCTTCTAGTGATTACAGTGATTTTGGATGTAGTAATGACTTGAAGGAATTAGACCTCCATGTTGAGAAAGTTGAGGCTCTTATGTCAAGAATGAATGTAATAGAAAACCCATTGTTTGATGAGCCTCCATCTTCATCAGAGATGAGAAATAATTATCCTTATTGGTGTAGAGACAATCCACTCTTTACTGAGGATTCTGATGATGCATCTTAAACATTGTTAGAGTTTCCTTAAGAAAACAAAGCAACACATTGATGAGATCCTTGAAGGAATTGCTTATGAAAGTTTTAAATTTAATATAGATGTTGTAGATAGGGTCACATATCATGATGAAAACTACTTAGAGGAGTGTGAATTCTTTCAATCTTTAGTTCAGCTAAAAGGTGTTTTGATGAAACATGACAATGAGATAAATAACAAGGAATGTTATTTTCAGTATGAACATGTTTGATGTTATATAAATTATTCAATTTATGCCTAATTATACAACACAAAATGACAAGGATTACACTAGAAATGTTATGCTCAGAAAGGTTGAAAGGGTTGTTGATAACAATAATTATGATTAGGAGAAGTCTCATTTGTTCAGAAAAGGCCTAACATTTGTTTTGGCAGGATTGAAATTATTCTTACTTTAGTGGTACAACAAGGGAAAATGTGGATGGAATGACATCAGTTCTTTTAAGAGGCTAGTTTTTGACGGAGGCAGAACCTTACCTAGGGTTTTTGTGGCCTAGTGCCACCAATCAAGAGAGTAAATCCTAGTTAAACTAAAGGGTACACACTACAATTTTCATCTCTAAGGATTTTTTCATGTTGGTTGGGTGGAGATTAGATCTCCCTTTTTAGGTCCTTTTGGCATGTGTATATCTTGTACATATGTTGTTTCTTTTGTTTTGTTCTTGTTCCTAGTCTACTTCACCCAAAATTATGAGATATCACCATGCCTAAAAGAGTCATGTGTCCCCAGTCGGAGCCACTGATGGAACCCTAAAAAGATTTCTTGTTCCATCTTAAACCCTTATTGCATTTGGATGTAGGGTTGCTATCTTGAGGGTTTAAGTTTTTATTCGTTATGAATGCTCATAGGGTTCTGTTTGGTCATTAACTCTTTACTGCTACTTCTAGTAATTTTCTAAACATCTCATGTCCTTCACTGTCATCTGGTAACTGCTCCCTTGAAGCCTAGGTATGGGTATTTTATTTTATAAATATTGTGTAAGGGATATTTTAAGACTTTATATCCTTCGTATTTCATCATTTGAAGAGTCTTGATCCTATTATTCTCATGTCATCCTAGAGAAGTCCCCTCTTTTAGAACAACTTAAATGCACATTCCTAAAATTTTCCACTTAAGTCCCGATGGCCCTCATATCTATGTCTCTTATTGTTGATTTATTCATAGGTTCACACCTTGAATTAGTTATGAGAAATGGAATGATGCTTTTCTTTGACATCACTCATCACTAATGGCTTTTGAGCCTTCAAATTTGCAATAGCGATGAGTGATGCTTTTGGCGTTTTGTAATATCACTCATCGTGGATGGTCATGAAAAGATAAAATTGAATTAGTGATGAGTGATATGATGTGATTTCCTTTTTATCACGTGATCGTAGATATGTTTTAAATGTAAAGTCCCACATTAGCAATACGTGACGGACCTTATAAATGTTGTAAATCCTCTCATTTCTAATTGCTTGCAAATATATGAGAAGAATTAGTGATGAACGAAGGCCTTATGTTATATTGCTCATCGTGAATTTATTTTAGAATTGTAGTTTTGAACTAGTGACAAGTGATGTGTCTCCTTAAAAAGGTATTTCTTTCACTAATTTGATATGATCCTATAAGCGATGTATTTTGTTACATTTACTTTATGCAAGTGCATGTGTCTAAATCTGACACCTCTACAACATCTCCCCTCGCTGATGGGATCCTAGCTACAAAGTTTGAATTAGCGACATGCGATGGAGGGACGAATGTGATCAAAGGTCAAGTCACTAGACCAAGGGCTAAAGATCATTGTAGGGATGTTTACATCACTAATGGATCTGGGTGAGGATGAATTAAATCAGAGAAAAGTGATGATTACTACATGGAATGGACAACATGCCGAGATCTTAAGGATTTAACGTAAAGCAAAAAGGAAAGAAGTGAGAGGAATGAGGAATCACTGATAAAGTTTTAAAGAAAGATTATCTAATGGATTGAAGATCATCACATGAATAATTTCATCACTAATTGCATCAAAAAATTTGGGGAGGATCAACGATGAAGCGATGAAACATATAAAGGAAGTTTCCCTCTAAGAAAATTGGTCTTGTGTACTTTTCCAATATTAATGAGAGTACGAATTAGGTTGGCAATACATAATGATTGACAAATCACAACACTTGAGCTGGCATCGTTGTTTTCTATAAGCAAGTTGCTAAGGAAATAAAAAACAAGGCACATATCAGCATGGATGAAGTTTTAAATGCTTTAAAATCACCAGCTTAGATTCAATACTGAGCTATTAAGTTATCAACTCACTCATGTGAGGAGTTTTCAAATCATAAATTTTGCATGTTTCAAACTACCTATTTAATATACATTGCTTATTGTTCTTGCTTGTCATAATTCATTTTGCAATGAATGAGGGTCATGGGTTAATAAAGAAGTGTGTGGGAATTGAATTCTTGTGAGGAATGTGTAGACATTCTTGTCCTAGGCAAGTAGGTTTTCCATGATGGTTTGAAAGTCTATGGAGCTGAGTTTATTTGAGTCTGAGGAAGATGCTCTTGAGGATGAAAGTGGAATGCAAGGAAATCCTAATACACCAAAAGGAGGAATAGGACTCAAGAAATTCAAGGAGTATAGTAACAAGGAACATTACCGTCCATGGGAGCAAATAGTTTCATAAGAATTAGTCAAACAAAGAGAAAAGAGGATGGTGGAATATGAAAAGAAGGAAAGGAGAGAGAGTGGGCACTATAAGGCTTATTTTAAGGGATGTAATTCTCCATGTGAGGTTTCTAATAACCCTTCAGATAGTGAGGGTGACACTGATCCAAAGGGTGATTATTATCCCCTCTCCAAGGTACTATCAAGAAATTCTCACAAGGAGGTGGTGACAGGTTCTCCAGTCCCACCACGAGAAAAATGTGGGTGAGTATCCTCTGAGGTTGATGACATAGAGTGGTAACTACACCCTCTTTTTTTTTGATGAAACCATGCCCCTTTAAGTTAGGATTGTCTTATTTAGCACTCATGTGATTTCTTTTTTCTAGTGCTGAGGTGGAATATTTTCGGGTTGGTGTGTAGGAGAAGTGCCTGACTAGTTAACCTTGGTGGTACATGTGTTTTTTATGGATAATATACAAGTTTGTGTTGGAGTTGCTATTGGAAAATCTTCTTTGGTCAACGATGAGGATTCAACACAGTTGGAACAAAATTTTCCTTTTGAGGAGCTGGCATGTCCTCATTCATGGAATATGGCATGTGGTCTTTTACTCTTCCATTTTCCTTAGATGATTTCATGTAACAGACTAAGAATATCTCAAATTCTGGTGTAAATGAAATGAAATGGAAATGTAATTAAGCCCGACGCTTGTTGCTCCCTTACTCTATAAAAGGGATTTCAAGGCTTATTAAACAGGCCAGATTCTGAAGTCTTAATAGGCTTCTAGGTGAAAGTTGAGTTTAGGAAAGGCACTTAGAATAGAATATTGGAAATTGGCTACTAGTTTGTCTTGGATGCGATATCTTCTATGTAGAAATATTAAATAAGTTCTATAGAAATTATTGGTATCAAAACAAATATTTGTCTTGAAGTACATACTCTATTATGTAGGTTCCTTATAAGTTATGAATGAGAAATACCAATGGTGTTATCATTTGTCTTTAAATATTTCATTTGAATGTATTACTTTGTTTTTAGTTTTAATTCAAGGAGTTAATTAAAATGCTTGAATAGGGTTATAAACTTTGTAAGGAATGGATTTGGATTTCTAAGAAGTAAATGTTTCCTACACAGTGATTTTTCATAAATGCAAAGCAATATGAAGATAGTTTGCTTCTTTCTTAAGTAATTTGTAAATTACTGATCCTTATATACTTGAATTTGTTGCTCCAATTGATGAGACACTAATCATTTTTTCAGAAAATCTTGCATAGAATGAATAGATAGTGTTCCTGGCCCTAGAATTAACATAAGAGAATACTCAATTAAAAAAAATTCCAAGGATAGTATATGTGGAATTATCCCCAATTCCTAGCAAATAGCTAATTGTTCACTTGAAAATCCACCAAGTCTTTGAATGAAATGGATTTTATTTTCCATAAATAGGAATCAATTTATGTATAAATGTGTTACTAATTGATTATATTGCATGAAAACACAATTGGGGCTACCCTCCTAGGTTTCACAAAGCCTGAAGTGAAGGAGTATGGACCATAAAAACCTAGGCTCATTGCGTTGGCCACTAACCTAGCAATTCTTCATCATAGGAGTTGGCTACTTCTTAGGGAATTTTTTGGTTATGCTAGAAAAATAACCAACATGGTCAATTTGGTCATCTGGTCAACCATAGTCAAACTATCATAACATGTCAACCTATAAACTCTTGGTTATTCTTCAGATATTTCTTTCTGAAGAACAACTCATGTAATTTATTTACTATTTAGGATATGTCTTTCTAGAGCATCAACACTATCATTTGGCATTTTGAGGGATTCTATTGAAATTTGAAGAGTGATCTTCTCAACATCGACATCATTCAAGATGTGTCCTTCCTAAATTTGGCATTATCTAACATCTATTATGCATTAGCCTACTCAACATAAACCTAGGCCTCATCGAACTTGGCATCTTGGCATCAATACACTTGACATTTGAACATACTTGGAAAACACTTTGGCAAACACTATCTTTAATCTTGTTACACTTGTCATTTGATTTTTCATCATGCTACTAGTTCCTCATTGATGTCCTAACATCAATATTTATAGGAGCAATGATGTATCATGATGATTGTCTTATCTTTCCAAACTATCATGATACTAGTTCCTCAAGGATGTCCTGGCATCAAGATTTAGAGGAGCAACGAGGCATCATGATGATTGTCTTATCTTTCCAAACTATCATTCTACTAATTCATCAAGGATGTCCTGCATAGGATGTAGAGGAACAATGATGTTTTATGGCTTGTATTTCTTGTTTGTGGTTGGTTGTGAAGAAAATATTGGGGCAACTGAGTTCCTTGTATGAGTCATAATCATCCTTGTCTACAACTGCTTGTTCTATGTGATGGTGTGACCATGCAGACCATTGATTTATGTCATATAATGTTGTTTTTTGGCCATTACAATAATCTACCCAATGATGATTAAAAACAAAACCTATTAGTACCTTGGTAGTGTTACCCCATGAAATTTTATTCCAAGTCCTCATTTTAAACTTTCTTCTTTCATGATAACTTTTAAACTTGTGCATTTATGTCTAAGTTGTGGCTTTGAAAAATATTTTAACTATCACGGTCCTATCAAGTTTCATAACCAAGCCGCTAGGTTTTGAAATTTCAAAATCACTCAACCTTCTTGCAACCTTTGAAGTGATGCTTTATGTAGTCGGGATATCGAAAGTTCCTAAAACTCTAGAACTTCTAGCCCATGGTTACAAATTTCTAGCTCATAGTGACAAGGCGACCTCAATGAGATATACCATTTCCAAATTATCAATGCATTTAATGAATTGTATAATTCCTTTAAGGAATGTTTTCCCAAATATCTTGAGACGTCAATAGAAATTTTAACATAATATTTAAAAATCCTCTAAAAGGACAACTCTTTAATAAGAAATTTGGAAAAATGGTTTGACACATTTTGCTTAGCAAATAAATGACCACTTTTTCCGTCGAAGTTAAATAAGCCTGCATGCAAGGGAAGGTGGTAGTGTTTTTTGATTCTAGAGTTTTCTCAAAATGGTACTTCCTAGTGAAGTTACAGAATGGGAAGATGAACTTGTTCCTATCCTACAACCTAATTTGAGTTGGCTAGAGGAAGAGAAATTCGACATCATCTCTTAGTTGCGTTCACTAGCCTAGAAGGAGAAACCCAACTATGTCAAGTTCAATAGGGTGATCCTTGCTTTGGAAGAAGAAGAAGAACGAGTTGAATTTCACAATTTAGTTATGGAAATGCAATTGCAGTTGTATAAAGTTTTGGCACCTCTATTGGTTTAGTGACATGCATGGAATCTTTTAATGATAGAGAATAATAACGTCTTTTCTAAAAAATGGTTGTGGTTTCATGATCCTTGTCATTGGTCATTCTCAAGACCATTACTTTTGTACTGTAACAGTTTTGGGGGTGCATATATATATGCCTCCAAGTTAATAGTAGGGGATCATCTTTTTGCCATTCCTAGAAATAGGGGAAGTAAGGGAGGTTTTAGGTTTTTCATTCAATTTAGTTGATTGTACAGGGTATTGGCCCTTTGTGCTTAGAATTTTGGTATTAGAGAAATAAAGAAAGCATTTTTAGAACTTTGAATTTACAAATGTTTCTTGGATTTTGAATAGACTTTGCATTTTTGCAATTCCTTTCCAATATTGATTATGTTATATCAAACTCTATGTGCAATTATTTCTAGAACTTTGAATGCAAAATAATTCATCTATTGAAGGGGAAATTTACTGCTCTTTCTTTTCTTATTTCTCATTTTGGGTGTGGAATAAATGGGCTTTGTATCATTTTTCTAAATTCACTTCATTCTAAATCAATTCATTGCATTTACTTTCATGGTTATGGATAAATGTTAGTGTTCCTTTCTTGCTTTCTAGTTAAAAGCATAACCCATTCTTTGTATATCTTTTGAAGGTAGCTGTGCCTTGTAAAATAAGTAGAGAGAACTTGTAAATACTATTGCGAGTGACTCAACTATTAGTACTATTTATTCTTCTCGTTGGGCAATTTGAGTCATTTTCTTTCATAAATTTTTGAAGGACAAATCTGTTTACTAACATATTTTTGGTGACTTCGTTGGGGACCAAATTGAAGTGGTTGGTATTTTGTTCCCTCAAAAATTTGAGGTTACCTCCTTGAGGATAGAGGTTGGTGACTCTTTGTTTATAAAAGATCTCTTTTGTAGAAGAATTCCAGTGTTATGTCATGGCTTTGATAGCATCCCAGCCATGGGGAACTCAAATTGGACCATTTTCTTTGCCTCAATATACAACGATACCTGAAGGTTCAAGAAAATATTTTCCTAAATTTGCTGGTGAAGGTTCTCAAGATTTAGATTATCATATTCAAGCATTCACCATTGCATGTGGAATCCTTGGAGTTCAAGAAGAAGATGTGTTTGTGTGGTTTTTTGTTGAGAGTCTCATTGGACGAGCAATAGAATGGATTCAAAATCTAGAATATTTATAGATTGGGACTCTCTGAAGAATAAGTTCTTGGGAATATACAAGGGCCTTGTTGATGAAGCTGATCTATTGAATCAATTTTTCAATACCTGTAAGCAAAAAGGTGAATCCATTAGAGATTTCTTGGATAGATTTAACAAGTTGCTCAAGAAAATTCCCACCCCCATAACACCAGGTGAGCAACTTCAGCTTTGTACTTTTACTTCCTCTTTGCATTTTGATGCTCAATTTGAATTAAAAAGTAGAGTAAATGATATTCAAATTGCTCAACAAGAGGTTGTAGAGATTGAAGATGATTTGATATTAAGTGGATTATGGAAAGAAAATCAAGTTGCAGACTATTCACAATGTGAATTTATGATGAAGCCTGCCATGCAGAAGTTAATCCCCCAGCCTATATATTTTCAATATATGCAACCTCCTTTTATTGAATGTCTTAACCTCACTATTTTTTATTCAAAGAATTTTGGTAGAAATAAAGGAAATGTTGTAGAATGTGAGCCTCGTATAAATAGAATAATTGAAGCTTTTTACTTGCATCATGAACCTAAAAATCCCTCACTTGGTAAATAAAATGAACCATCCTTCCAAGATGCAAGGTATAATGAGGATAATGAGAATAATGTTTCTCTATCATCCTTATCTATTGTAGAAATGGAAACATTTACTTTTGTTGGTGATGAAGAGAAATTTTAGGATGCTCAACATACAAACGAGGTGTTGAATGTCTCCCCTCCAATTTGCATTCAAGCTAGATTTGAAGCCTTCACATTTCCTAAATTGGATAATGTTAAAGCTATAAACATGAGTGATGAAGTTAGTCACAAATTTATTGAATATGATGTCATTAAATAAAGCAGAGTTTTTCTAGATGAGGATAATTCTCAATCATATGCTACCAGAAAAGTGGATTGTAGCAAAGGGAGGTTCTTGTCTGATGGTTTATATGTGGGTTTTCCAATTCGAGGGCTGATTACTCCTTGATTTTATAGTCAAGTGCATCGTAATTCCGCATCTAAGATTATACAGATTAATGTTTTCAATCGTTCGCTAAGTAATCTAGACGTGAGTCATCAAATTAAAGAAGAATTACAATCAAATCATGAAAGATGCATTCAATGACTTGAGATTGGTATACTTCAAGCCATACAGGAGGAAGTGTTTCTTGGCATCATAAGAACATTGAAGTGTTATTTGATTCATACACATTTCATAAGGAATAGTTATTTGGATTTAGTATTTCATCCAGAGGATTTGCATATATCAAACATCACATAATCGTTATTCAAAGCATCAAGTTGTAGCTAAGTATGGTGATGCCCCATTCGCATAGTGATTTCTTTCATTTTGGCATCTATTTTTCTAAACCTGTAAATAGATTTGCATAGTTCCATAAGAAAAATTGGTGTTTTTGCACCTAATTAGGGTGCATATGGGAGTCTTAGGCTGTTCTTTCCTTTCTTTTGTTGGGTTGG
The DNA here is from genome assembly GCA_007258455.2 of Sequoia sempervirens. NCBI lineage: Eukaryota > Viridiplantae > Streptophyta > Pinopsida > Cupressales > Cupressaceae > Sequoia > Sequoia sempervirens. The sequence goes on along the minus strand of VDFB02137365.1, from coordinate 3,812,873 downwards.
TTTCCGTTTTTTTTTTTGTTTGTGCCCAATTCCCCTCCAACCTTCTATAAACTATCCCTTGTCCTTTAATTTTCTTTTGACTCCATGCCCAATGGACCTAGACCAGTATTCCCTAATGATTCTAGAGTTCTTTGCATTTTCTACAAAAATACAGTCCCTAGTCAGAGCCAATGTTACCCCCTAAAATTTTATTCCAACTATTTTCGTTTTAAATTTTCTTCTTCCATGATAATTTTTAAACTTGTGCATTTATGACTAAGTCATGGATTTGATAAATCTTTTAACTATCATGGTCCTGTCAAGTTTCCTAACCAAGTCGCTAGGTTTCAAAATTTCAAAATCACCCGACCTTCCAACCTTTGAAGTGATGCTTTATGTAGTTGAGATATCGATAGTTCTTGAAACTCTAGAACTTATGACCCATGGTTATAAAGTTATAGCTCATAGTGATGAGGCGACCTCAACCAAATATGCCATTTCCAAAGTGTTACTGCATTTAATGAATTATACAATGCCTTTAAAGAATTTTTTCTCAATAATCTTGAGATGTCAACAAAATTTTTAATGTAATCTTTAAAAATCCACTAAAAGGAAAAATATTTAATAAGAAAGCTGGTGAAATGGTTTGACACATTTTTCTTCACAAATAAATGGCTACTTTCTAGCACCAAAGTTAAATAAGCTTGCATGCAAGGGAAGGTGGCAGTGTTTTTTTATTCCAGAGTTTTCTCAAAATGGTACTTCCTGGTGATGTCAGGGAAGGGGAAGTTGAACTTGTTCCTATCTTGCAACCTGATTTGAGTTGGCTAGAGGAGGAGAAATTCGACATCATTTCTTAGTTTCGTTTGTTGGCCTGGAAGGAGAAAACTAGCCATGTTGAGTACAACAGGGCGATCCTTATTTTGGAAGAAGAACACGCTAAATTTCACAATTTAGTTATGGAAATGCAATTGGAGTTGTATAAAGTTTTGGCACCTCCAGTGGTTTAGTGACATGCATGTAATCTTTTTATGATAGAGAATAATGTCTTTTCTAAAAAAAAGGTTTTCGTTTCACGATCCTTGTGATCGATTTTTCTCAAGACTGTTACTTTTGTACTGTAATAGTTTTGGGGATGCATATATATATATATATATATATATATATCTGTGTCTGTGTGTGCTCCTCCAAGTTAATAGTAGGGGATCATCTTTTTGCTATTCCCAGAAATAGGGGAAGTGAGGGAAGTTTTAGGTTTTTCTTTCAATGTAGTTGATTGTAGTGGGTATTGGGCCTTTGTGCTCATAATTTTTTATATTGGAGAAATAAAGAAAGCGTTTTCAAATCTTTGCATTTGCAAATTTTTCTTTGATTGTCAATAGACTTTGGGATTTTGCATGTCCTTTCCAATATCGATTTCATTATATCAACTGTATGTGCAATTATTTTTTGAACTTTGAATGCAAAATAATTCATCTATTGAAGGGGAAATTTACTACTCTTTCTTTTCTTATTTTCCATTATGGGTGTGGAATAAAAGGGCTTTGTGTCATTTTTCTACATTCACTTCATTCTAAATAAATTCATTGCATCTAATTTCATGGTTATGGGTAAATGTTAGTGTTCCTTTGTTGCTTTCTAGTTAAAAGCAGGCCCCAGTATTTTCCATTCATTGTATATCTTCCAAAGGTAGCTGCACCTTGTAAAATAAGTAGAGAGCACTTGTAAATACTATTGCGAGTGACTCAACTGTTAGTACTATTTGTTCTTCTCACTGGGAAATCTGAGTCATTTTCTTTCATTCATTTTCAAAGGAAAAATTTGTTTACTAACAAGAAGTATATTGAAGGATTCATTGTCTGCACTAACATCCATCTCCTTCTATCTAGTAATCTCTCTTCTTTCATCCCCTAATGATCTCTTGTGACATACAAAAATATAATTGCATACATGATCATATATAGGAATTTAATTAGTACATTACACATTTACGTAAATCCATTCACATATTTAAATTACATCACTAGAATAAATAAATCATTTGCATCAATTTAGTGGTTGTTTGATGACCTATCTCTTAATGACTATCCAAATGAGGTGGAAAAGCTCACACTATTCTAGCTCTTGCTATTGCTTCTTGAGCTATTTCCTATGTGACTTCGAGCCTGAGTGAAACTTGACTCTCATCACTCTATTGGCATGACTCTTTCATACAATCTCATGTAGTACTCTTCACCAACATTGACCCTTGCTAGCTCTCTCACCACGTCTCCCACAAGCCCAACACACTACTTTGCAAACTGTGAGCACCACTGATGCACCTCTTACTGCCTCCCCACTGCCTGATCCCTCTTCACCTTGGAAACCTCCAACTTTTCCTCTAATGCCCTGATTGGGCTGAGGGCCTCGTCTAATTTAATTTTCATATCCTTTAGTCACTAATCGACTATCGTATATCGAGGCAATGGTGGTATATGAGATGGAACCTCCTCACCCTCCACCATCTGATCTCTGATCTTCCTCTCTGCATCATCCATCTCCACATATACACCTAACTCCTCATCTGCCCTTGTATCCTCCTCTCCCATGACCGTATCCTCCTCCCTAGTGATCTCTACCTCTACATCCATCTCTAGCTAACTTTCCTTCGACCTTGCTCCCTTTGGATGAGGTCCCTCTAGTTGCTCTCCCTCTGCCCTAACCTCCCTCTCATCCTCCTATCCCTCACCTATTGTGCATATTTTGGACACACACCCTTCCGAAGGCATGGATCCCCTCGTTTCGCTCTTGATGGGTCATTTTCACTCCCAACAATTTTTTTTGTTCTTCTCTCACTTTTGGCACCCCCGCCTCCAAGCCCAAGTCAGTCACAAATCTTAAAATGATCAATTTCATATTGGATGAATTCAAAATAGCTGAGTTTCATCAAGTCATTTTCCTTTGTGGGCTAAGCCTTGAGGGTCTCCCTTAGCTTTTTTCCCTGTGTTTGCTGACCTTCACGGACCCACATTCACAAGCTTCATCTTGTTGTTCCTGTTTTGCTGCTAAGTGGCAGTCGACCCTTGACTTCTGCCTATGTGGCAAGATCCACACTCAGTCTTTCCATCCTGTCATCGTTCTATTGTCGTCACACAATGATCAAATCTTCATGCCACCACTTTTTGTGATGTACTCAGTATCCATGATCAACAACCCCTATCTAAAGCCCAAGGAAGAAAATCACCAAGACAATTATTATTCGGATCCTCCCCAATGGATATGGGTGTCCACTAGCGAAAATCCGTCTCTTGATGACCATTATTTGAATGATGCAACCTTAGGGTCATTTAGCTATGCAGGTCATGCATACGCCATTTCCTCAGTGCAAAACCTCATGTTTGCTAGCTAGGTCTTGGGTTTGGACTTGTTGGTGGGTCTGCCCATGTGGGCCGCCATTGGTTGGGTGTCATCACAATTGCCTTACTCTATAATAGTGAAGCCCCACCACTTTCTAGCATAAATATCTTGTGCGGGCTACTTGTCTTCATTATCCCAACAATGTTTTCATCATGGTGTCCCACCCCCTTCCATAACTCACCCACATTAAATATTTGTATGCTCTTCCTACAACAAGGAGAATTTAAGATGTCTGTAAATTTATTATTTTTGAGTGGTGATCAAAGAATTTGCAGAATGAGGGATACCAAAATGAGATCATGAGAATCAAAATTTATGCCTTTATAGTACCATGGACTTGTCCTTTTTTCATTTCAAATAATGATATTTAAGTTGGCATTGAAGGCCATCGTTCATGCAAAACCCACATTTGGCTCTATCGTGTATTCTTTAGAATGACTTCTTATGGTGCTGGTGTCTCCACCTCCAAATCTGTCTGTATTCACCCTCACTGCAGTAGGTTTCCCACAGCACTACAAAAACAACTATTTGATCGATGGATATAACAAGAGCATTTCAAATGAAGGACTTTGAGAATCTCAATATCAAAGCTACTTAAGAATTTGTTGGTTTGAGCCTTCATGCACTAGTAAAGTGTCTAAAAGAAAAGAGAAGGCAGTAAAATTTGCAATGAAATATTTATCTTCTACGGTGAACGAGTATGTGGTTTCTGCCTTCCACTTAGTCACCATTCTACCCCAGCTTGAGGCATCTCACACTGATGGACTTCTTCTCTATGGGGTCCACCTTCTGTAATGTCATTTAAACAAAATTTTCCAAGTGGTCATCTGAGCCTACATTCTAGCTAGTGCTTATGCTTGCGGAGTCCGCTACTCGCATCGTCATCCTTTCAGTTGCGAACCATGACCACCTTACAATGGCTACCCGCATGCCTATCCCCATGGAGGCTACCTCTATGGACCCCATTACCTACTTTTTCACTTGTGTGATGAATTTCCCATACTCCTCCACTAAGAGGAAACCTTCTTTGCAGGGTCAAATGAGCATAGTGCCTCCTAAACGATCCACCCACTGGCGACATGTTAATGAAAACCCTTTGCCCCACTTTATCTATATTACTCACTGGCTTGCATGCACTAAATAATGATTTAGGGTGAAGATTATTAAGGGAATGGAACTACTTCACACACCCAAGGTCCATGCTTCAAATTTCATATTGAGAAATCTTATGTAGGTATTTAACATCAAGATAGCCTGTGGGTTTACATGGGGATGTTGAGAGTCATCACCATCATGTCGATTCTATGTTGGACTCTAGATCAATGGCACACACTAGTTGACAATGAAACAAATCTAAGAAACAGAGGGATAGCCTTTGGTGGTGACATCGTTCGTTATCCCCATGGACTCCCTCAAACATATATCACGTGCTTCAAAGAAAATGATGTCTGACAAGCAACAACCATTCCCTAGGAAAATACAAGATGAAGACTCCAAATGTAGATCCTTGAAAGTTTAACCACATGTTGTTGAAGGTGTTGTTGCTCCATGTCTTTGGGTAAGCCTATGTAGGGAAATTCAAATGCATGAGAGAGTATTTTATTGAATAATCATAATGGAATTCATGGGGCTCACATGATTTTCACCTTCAAATTGGATACCTCTAGATGCCCTTCTAAAAGCAATCAGTTGTTCACATGAGGATGTGAGATGAGGGTCCCTTAGCACTGTCCATATTTGTTTTTGTACTTGCATATGGTGGCTTGAGTCGTGGTGGAAAATTCAGTGGTCTTAGGGAGCATGATTAAGCTTATATGCAGAAGAGTTTTTCAAAGTAATCATTGTGGGAAACATACAACACAACCTTCTAAGAAGGTGGGAATGGGGGGAACACTTGTCACCCTTGAACCAGAAAATTAAATGATGAATGCAAGAAATTAGCCACAACTTAATTAGATAATGTTGGAGAAAGTGAGAAAAATATTAGACAAAAGAAATATGTAGATGGATTTTGGGGTCATGGGTTTTGCTTCACTTGTGGTTGTGGTTTCTTTTCCATTTGTGATAATGGCTTCAATGTGATGTCCTTTCAAAATCTATCACTCGCGTGCCCCTACCCACATCCTTTTAGTAGAAGCCATTTTCATGGATTATGCATTCCACTTTTCCATCCCATGGATAGTCGTTATCTATCCCTCCCCCCTGCAAAATATCGCTAATAATCTTGTGCACCTCTGGCAACCCTGGTTATCAAAATCCTCAAAGGAAAATGATATGCAATGAACACATTCATGATGAAAAAATAGTGTTAAATTATTCCCCTGGTTATATGAATGCAAGGAGGAAGGGGAGGTGAGATTGTGTTTGCACCAACTGGATGAGTATCCTCACCTTCTCATTCGAGGGGTGCACATATAAGAACATGAAAATCAGATTTCCCTTTGTGAAGGCCTCTTGTGTACGTACCTCTCATGCAGAGGTTGGAAACCTCATCGCCATTATCATGATGGCCCTCACTAGGTATCTCCTTATGCCTTCTCACCCGTAGACATCAACCATATGTGCTTTGCATGCTTCAGGGTAGTTGTTTGGGCACAACTCAAGGATGTTATCCCCAGAGAATGTGTGATACCTCTTGGCCCACAAAGTGGTTAAAGTGTTTTGTTTTTAACCAACACCACCCTATGAAAACAAGACACTGAGCTTTAGTGCTAAGAACAACGAGTGAAGTGAACACTCAGTAGCTAAATTGGAGCTCATCCTATCCATTGAAATATGATAGCTCCTAGGGGCCGATCCTTCATAGTGGGTGAGCTTGGGATTTCGCCTATTAGTCCTTAGTTGGATCATCTTCATTAAGTGAAGGTGCATAGTAACCAGAAATTATCATGACACTAATGTAGGTGTTAAATGACGAACAACTCTACTTACCTCGCCATCTGCTCCTAGTAGTTATTCTCCCACAAATGGTTTTATTAAGTGGCAAAGGGAGTTGTTTCCTCTAAAGAAAAATTCATTCAAATATCTCCCCTCCCTAGTTGTTTCTATCTCGACCAACCAAGAAAGTTCAAATTGGCAATGATGTAATATAGTTAGAAGTAATGACAACTAATTAATATTTTTCAATAAAGGAATCTCAAGGGGCATGATGTTTATCAAAATGAAGGAAGAAGCATAATCTATGTAGAAAGCAAGGAATGATAAATATTTCAAGCAGTTGATGAGGTTTTGTTTCCTTGGGTATGCAGAATTCCACCCTTTCAATGCCGATGTTGACAACAACAACCTTTTTGACGCTTGCACCCTCTCATTTTATACAAACAACAACAATCCATTGAGCCAACAAGTAGTACGTCATGATCATATCATTGTGTACCCAAGATTCAGTCAATGAAGTCAATTTTCTCCTGGTACAACAGATTTAATGAACTTAACATGATAGATCAAAGATTTAGAGTGGTTTCCTAGATAAGGGGTTGGGGGTTTTAGGGGTATGCAATAAGAAAAGAAGATATTTGAGTACCCTATGCCATGAGGCATGTTAAATATGCGTAGGAATGTGCAATAAACTAATAAATTTAGTTTGTAAGGGAATAGGATGAACTCCTTAATGATCAAGATTAGCAAATGACATTTGAAGAATGCTCTAAGTGTGGTATGTTTCAAAGTTGCACTAGAAGGAGGAAGATCCAAATATTTTATTAAAACCTCATTAATGATTATATCAATTTTTTTTTTAGTTGGCCTAATTAATTATATTTTCCATTTAGGGAAACTAATTAAAGGTTATCAAGGTGGCCAATATTGCAAAAGTTCATCATGGCTTACATATGAAGAAACCACCCACTGAGATGAAAATAGAGGATGCTATATCATTTGGAATCACATATGAAGAATGAAAATAGGGACTTGAAGCTGCGTAAGTAAGGAGCTTGTTTATATCAAAAGGGAACTAGCTCGCATAAGGGTGGAAACTCAGACAACTTACACTGAAGAAGTCAGTACTGCAAAAGGAAAGGAGGATTTGTCTTGTTCCTCATTGAATGATCATGATCCATAAAGAGTTTTCCCACACATATGGGAGGCAACTAATCTATTTCATAATGATGCTAATCTGCAAACAAGGCTCATTTGATTGGCTAAAGAGTGATGCAAACACATCAATAAGAGGGAAACCTTTAAATAGTTTTAGCTACAGTGATAGGGCACTAGAAGACAAAATAAGCAAAAGACAAATGATGTATTTTAAATTTCTATATATAATGGGGGTAGGTGAAACCCTAATGTAAAGAAAATCTGAGCCACAATGTAAATCAATCCTAGCCATTCATTTGGGCTTTGGAAAACTATAAATAGGGGCTTGCCCCTCATTTGTAAATGATTGGAGAATTGATGCAAAAGGAATTTTCAGCAATAAAAGACAACATTGCATGATTTGATGGATGTTCTCTTTGATTTTTCCCATCTTGCATGCATGGTTCTACTTCCATGTGAGTTTTAGGTTGTAGTTTCTTGGATGACTTTAATGGTGTTGGTTGTTACAATATTTTATGTACTTCCAACTCATTATTTTGTGGTTTATTGAGGATGAATCACTTTGTAAAGATATTCTAAGATAACTTATTTGCTGCAACTTAGTTCTATTGTATGTTCATGAGGTGAATGCACAATCTAAAAATCTATAGTCCTTAGAAGATTACACTAATTTTGTCTAGCTATAGGTTTCTCTTGATCAAGAAAAATCTAGTTTGTGGGAGTCTATCTACTGTAGCACCCTCCATGATTACTATTCATTCATTGCTTAGATTTAGAACAACTTCTCTTACCCTTTCCCTTTTGCTATTTCTTTTAGCTCCTTGTTAGAGTAGGATTCCAAGAATCACCACAATGTTAAACTTGACGAACATGGTGAGATTTAGCTTGCTATTCTGAGTGGGAAGTCACTGTTCATTCACTTCTAGCATTCTAAAACTCCATTTGCATACCCAACTTCCCATGCTTTGTAAACCATAAAGGCTAAGCCTATGATTAGTAGAAAATCACATCAACCAACTGAGACATTCCAAGCACTGTCATGACCTGACATTCAAAACCTTGGGATAGTTTTTCTGCAATTTACTTGTAGGAAATTGTCTTTCAGGAGAAGTGATGCACCTATGCATTACCTATGTTGAGAAGTGCTAAAACACCCATCAATAGAACTGGTGCTAGAAGGAGGAAATGGCTTAGCTTGAAACTAGAAAGATGAAAATTGGAAGTTGAAAGGAACCTTCAATTCAAATTTGAGATAGGTAGATCTCACAATATGTTGGAAAATTAAAAATTAGAAAGATTTGGAGACAAGGAAAACAAGAACAAGAGCTGAGTTGAAATGGAGCAGTATATGCAAATTAACATTACTCAACTACATGTGGATTTGAATAGGATATTGAGGAGACCAATGCAGCAATTTACATTGGAAAACAAGTGTAGAATCAATTGCACTCATAGGCATAATGAATTAGGATGCTTAACATTCTTGGGAAGAATTGAAAGTGTCTTGCAAGGAGAAATTCCCTTTTGGGAAATATACTAGCCCTTGGCTCTTGAAGATCCAAAAGAGGAATTTTCTAACATGGTAGCCAAGACATTCAAAGAGTTGACCCAAGAACACTTAAACAACAAGGATGGAATAGAAATAGAGGAGGAACTCATTTCTAGTTGGCACAATGCACCCCACTCAAAATTCACTTGTTCTTCTTGTGAAAACATCATCACTCTATTCAAGGATAATTTAAATAAGTCAAGGTAGCCAACTCTAGATGAAGAGGAGTTATCCCATTAAGGTGAGAGGGATGCCAACATTTGGAGGACAATGCATTCAAGTTTAACTGAGAAATTTGACACAAATAAGTACTGGGGCAATAGACACTGAGGCTGAAAATCAAAAGGAAGGAGTTAGTTTCCTTGGGATAACAAAAATCTTTGATGAAAATTTAGTTAGAATGGAAGTAAAAAGTCTCTCGTTCATTAGTAAAGGGCAGTCCTCCCCACAAGAAGAGGAGTGGTTGGTAGTTAAAGATTAATTGATAGAGTTTTCAACAACATACTCTAGGACAGTCGATATAGATGCTAAAAATTAGGAGAGATCAAATGCCTCGAGGTAGTAGAGAATGATAATGAGAGTATAAGTGAAATTAGATTAGAGGATCTTTCCTTCATGCATGATAGTGATAAAGCATCTAGAAACAGAGATTTTGAGGAGTGGGAACAACCATAGCTCATGGTTGTTTACCATCAGACTTCCTTCTCAACCAATGACAAGGAACTGATGGGGGATAGATATAATGAGCTAGTGTCAAGACTACCAAAGGACTAGTTAGAGCTAAGATATCAAGTGGAATTGGAAGTGTTGCTACTGCTAGGTTGGTATAGGTTCCATGAATTTCCACATTTATAGTTCACATGTCAACTATGCCAAGAGGCAATCGAGCAAGTTAAAGAACAAGTGGAATAGCATAGTGCACCACTTTCTATAGTTGCCTCAAGAGTCAAAGAAGATGTCCAAGAACCTAAGACAAGTTATAGCCCAACTGACGGAAACCATCAAGAAGGTGTTGGGGCAGCAAAAAAAGTGGTACAACCACACAGCCTCAAGCTTCCAAATGATGAAGATGATCAAGTAGGGGTGCTATCCATCAAACATAAAAAATTATTCCTCTCTAGTAGAGCATTTGTATGCAATGGATGACAGGCTTCTTGATGGGCTAGTGTCCCTTGTTGATTTCTTCCCACTTGTAATTGTTTCGTAAAGGTATAGCGACACCAAAGAGGGGTACATTTTAGAGGTTGGCAGCGATGAAGACATACTACCTAAATCCCCAGATGGAAAAAAATCAGAGCTTCTAGATTGGGAGAGGAACTCTTTTTCCATCTACAATGATAGTGAACAAGAGGAAATGATTGGAAATCATGATGAGATACATGAAAAAAAAAGAGAAGACGACAAAGGTGAGGGTATTTTCATAGCTACCAACAAGTATGATAGACCTAACCAACAAGAAGATGCAACTAGGAGTCCTTCCGCCCTGATCATTGTTGATCCTCCTTCACATTCAAAGAGTTACAATAGGATAGATTCATGCATGCCATATTCCTATGACATCGAACATTATCAAGTTAAGGTGAACACCAGGGGAAGGAGATGGGATGGCATGCTACCCCTTGAAGAAAATGATCAAGTAGAGGTTTTCACTAGGGAAGATCAAGAAAATGAAGTATATCTCCTTTAAGAAAAATTGGTAGGGATTGTGGATCCCACATAGGGCTCGAAAGAGGTGCTTGTTGCGTCTTTCTCTGCAAAGTTGCACCATCTAGTGCCATCACCCAAAGTTTCCAACATAATTACTAAAAACATGGTGCTCACTCTCAATTGTCAAATGGTGCCACTATCACATGACGACATTCAGGTTTTATCTTTCCTTTCTCCTATGAATACTTGTAGCTATGTTTATAATTTTGATTATTGGGTTGAAGGGAAATGATTGTGTTTATGGATCAACCATATGTTTAATGAATCACCTCAATTGCTAATTTTTCCTGAATATGTGATTAAAGTTGAATGTTGCAATAATAAACTTCTTTTTTCTATAATGATAAATCTGCATGGCTTATAACTGTAACAATTTCCCTACTACTTGAGTGTGCATTACAAAATCTGATGGGCATAAACACTGGTTTTCCTTTCCTGAATGTGGTCCTTTGTAAATATATTTTTACATAACACATTTTTGAGTAATGTAGGTTTCATGTATGTATCTTAGTTTCCTAGTTTCATTAGGTTAGTTGGTTTTCCATAGGTTAGGTTTGCTTTAGGGTAGTTTCTTTATTGTTTTCTTTTTCCTTCCTGCTTTGGTTAGTTTAGGTCATTGTTTTCTATTTCCTTTTCATTTGCTTTATGTTTTGATTCTGCTTTGTCGTTTCTTTGCTTGGGGTCCCTCTGTGTTTAGCTAGGCACGTACATGCACACAACAACCATATTTATTCCCTAGGGTTGTTCTATGTATTTCTTCATCAAACTCTAATCAAGCTTTCAGAGTGGACAGAGAGGGTCTTTTGTTATTGTCAAGTGATCTGAATGTTTGATTCGAAAGGGATAACTCATTGGTTGGTCTTATTCTGATGTATTCTAAAATCTTACATCTCTTACACACGGGTATGTGCAGGATCATGATGGGCCAAAAAGTGGCAATATGATGGATATGTGGTTGACGATGTTTTTTTTACCAAAAAATGAAGAAATGAAAAGGGTTTTTAAAGGAGATTATCAACTTTCCACAAATATAAATTATGCTTAAATTTTAAATTTAATTTAAGTAATTATTATTCATTTTCTATTTAAATTATGACTGATGTCCTAACTGATAGGCTGATTGAAAAACATTTGTAGCTTTCAAACAGTATCACATTTTTTGAATCCAAAACATCTATCACATTCTATTCTTTGCATACTATACGATTTAAAAAAAAATAAAAAAATTCATGAAGTTTTGACCAAGTTAAGGTGGTTAGACATATGAGTTTTTTATATTCTTCAAAAGTTGTAATAAAAAATTCATAATTAATTATTTACTCGGAAAAAAATTACAAAAAAAAATGCATCACATCGGGACATGAGTCCTCTACTTATATCTCAAATCTTATAAACAAATATTATCATTTTATTGTGGTTAGGGTGGTCAAACAGACACCTACTTCTTATTTTTTCCTTGAAATTTAAGAACTACTATAGTGAAATTTCAAATTTTCAGCAAATAGATTTTTTTTTTTAAACAAACCTAGTAGTTTAGAAACTACATTCAATTTGCTACAAATTCTCTTCTTACATATTTTCACGTCAAGTTTCCTAACTTTGATTTTTCTGAATTTTTTGCCACTTAGGGGTCTGTTTTTTCCATGATGATCTTGCACATACCCACACTTTAAGAATCTTGAGGTCATTGTAGGTTCTTGGTGATGTCTAGTTAAGTGAAAAATCTAAAATTTTGCTTCAACACCATTTTGATTCTCAGCTCTGAGCACAAGCTTCAGTGCTTGGGGGTTGAAACGAAAGCATTGGAAAAGAGAAAAATCAAAAGAAAAGAAAGTAAATATTGAAAATGAAAAGAAAGAAGTTCAACTTTTTAGGGGGATCCGAACAACTCTACCAAGGTTATGGGCTGTTGGATGGCAGTAGAGCAATGTTTGGGAAAATCACAATGACAACCTCATCGGGGCTATGGATGCTTGATTGGTAGCGAGGCAATATCAAGGATGCTTTTGGAGTTAGAATAATCTATGTAGCTTAACTTGACAGAGCTTGGGTTCTTGTAGTAACTTAAGGATGGGAATTAAGGCATATGCACACACTTGGATTTTTAGTTTATTGAAGGTTGGGTTAACTAGTGGTTTTGATCCTTTGGTTGAGCATCTAGTTTGTTTGCACTGGCATGAGGATCAGAACCAAAGATTCTAGGTTCATGATTCCAGTTTGTCATCGAAATGTTTTGGAGCATTTCCCTAGCAAGTCACCATTTGTTGTGCATATTTTGCACACACACCCCATTGAGGGCAAGGACCCCCTCTTTTCACTCCCGACAAGATGTTTTGTTCTTGTCTCACTTTGCGCACCCCCACTTCCTAGCCTAATTTGGTCACAAGTCTTAAAATGATCAATTTCATATTGGCCAAATTCACCTAGCTAAATGTCACTAAGTCATTTTCCTTTGTGGGTTGAGTCCTTAGGGTTTCCCTTAAATTTTTTCCCAACATCCATTGACCTTCGTGGACCCGTGTTTTTGGGTTTCCTCCTATCATTCGTCATTACGTTCCGTTGTTCGCTTGTAGCCAAGCTTCCATGTTCTCCTAACGTGTGAACCAAGTGTTCACTTTTTCTACTACATCTTTGATGCTCCATGGACCCACAATTGTGGGCTACCCTGTGTGGGTCTCCATGCCTATTTCAACACTAAGTGGTGGTCAACCACTAACTTCTTCATATGTGGTACGATCTACACTCAGTCTTGCCATCCTATCATCATTTCATTGTCATCGCTCAATGATCAAATCTTAATGCCGCCCATTTTTGTGATGCACTTGGTATCCATCATTAGTGACCCCAACCTAAAGCTTAAGGAAGGAAACTACCTAGACAATAATTATTTGGATCCTTCCTGATCGTTGCGGGTTTCCACTTGTTGAAAGCCATCTCTTAATGGTTGTTATTTGAATGGCACAACCTTAGGGTCATTCCATTGTGTAGGTCACTCATACATCATTTCCTCGGCATAAAACCTCATGTTCACTAGCTAGGTCCTTAGTTTGGACTTGTTGGTGGGTATGCCCATGTCCACTACCGCTAGTTGGGTGTCATCATCACTGCCTTACTCTATAATAACAAAGCCCCATAGCTTTCCTACATTTCACTCGTATGGGCTACTCACCTTCATTATCCCAACAACATTTTCATCAAGGTGTCCTACTCTCTTCTATAACTCACCCACGTTGAATATTTGTATGCTCTTCCTGCAACAAGGAGAGGTTCAAACATTTGCAAAGTTATGATTTTTGAGTGGCGATCAAAGAATTTGTAGGATGAGGGAGCCCAAAAGGAGGTCATGAGAATTCGAAGTTATTCCTTTACAGTACCACATGCTTGTCCTTTTCACATTTCAAATAACAATATTTAATTTGGAGCCAATGGTCGTCATTCATACAAAACCCACATTTTCCTCTGTTCATTCTTTAGAACAACTTCTTATGGTGTGAGTGCTGCCACCTCCAAATCCATACATATTCACCCTTGTTGTAGTAGGTTTTCTATGACAACACCAAAATAACTATTTGATCGATGGATATAACAAGAGTATTTCAAACAAAGGAATTTGATAATATCAATGTCAAAGCTACTTAAAAATTTTCTAGTTCGAGTCTTCATGCACTGGTAAAGTGTTTAAAAGAAAAGAGGAGGCAGTAAAATTTGCAATGAAATATTTATCTTCTATTACGAATGAGTATTATGGTTCCGTGTTCCACTCAGTCACTGCTCTGTCCTAACTTGAGGCATCTCACATGGATGAACTTCTTCTCTATGGGGTCTGTCTTCTATGGTGTCACTTAAACAGCTTTCTCCAAGTGGTCATTCAAGCCTACATTCCCACCAATGCTCATTCTTGCGAAGTCCACTCCTCGCATCACCATCCTCTTAACCACCAACCACAACCACCTTACAAAGGCTACCCACATGCCTAGCCCCATGGAGGCTACCTCTATAGACCCTGCTACCTACTTTGCCACTTGGGCGACAACTTCCCCGCACTCCTCTGCTTAGAGCAAACCTTCTTTGTGGGATCTGATGACCATAGCCTCGCCTAAATGATCCACCCACTCACAGTATGTTAATAACAACCCTCTGCCCCCCTTTATCCACATTACTCACTGGCTCACATGCACAAAATAATGATTCAGGGTGAAGATTATTAAGGGAATGGAATTGCTTCGCACACCCAAGATCCATGCTTCAAATTTCATGGTGAAAATCTTACGCAAGTATTTAACATCATGATAACTTGTAGTTTTGCATGGGGATGTCGAGATTTAGCACCATTGTGTCAATTGTGTGTTGGACTCTAGATCAATGGCATGCACTAGTTAACAATGAGACAAATCTAGGAAATATAGGGATAGCCTTTGGTTGTGACATCGTTCCTTATCCCTGTGGACTCCCTCAAACATATATCATGTGCTTCAAGGAAAATGACATCTCATGAGGAACAACCATTCCCCAGGAAAATACAAAATGAAGACTCCAAATGTAGAGCCTTGAAAGTTTAACCACACACTACTAAAGGTGTTGTTTCTCCATGTCTCTATAACAAGCTACATGGGGAAATTTGAATGCATGAGAGAGTATTTTATTGAATAATCAGAATGGAATTCATGGGGCTCACATGATTTCCACCTTTGAATTGGCTACCTCCAGATGCCCTTCTAAAAGTGTTTAGTTGTTCACATAAGGATGCGGGATGAAGGCCCCTTAGCGTTGTTCATATTCATTTATGTACTTGCACAGGGCGGTTTGAACCATGGTGGAAAATTCAATGGTCTAAGGGATCATGATTAAGTTTATACACAGAAGAGTTTGTCAAACTAATCGCTACAAGTAACATACAACAAATCCATTTGAGGAGGAGGGCATGGGGGGACCGCTTGTCACCCTTGAACCAACAAAGTAAATGATGAATATGGGAAATTAGCCACAACTTAATAAGATAATTCTATAGAAAGTGAGGAAACTATTAGGCAAAACAAATGTGGACACAAATTTTGGGGTTGCAGGTTCTGCTTCACTGGCATCTATGGTTTCTTTGTCATTTCTCATAACGGCTTCAATATGACATCCTTCTACATTTCACCACCTGTGTGCCCCTCCCCATGTACTTATAGCGGAAGCCATGTTTGTGGGTTCTGCATTCCACTTCACCGACTCGTGGATAGTTGTTATCCATGCCCCACCCCACAAAATCCTACTAACAAGCTCGTGCATCTCTAGTGACCCTTGGGTATCAAAATCATCAAAGGAAAATGATACATAATAAACACATTCATGATGAAAAAACCAATGTTAAATTATTCCCCCATGAGTCATAAAAGTATTAATACATATTGGTTGTGTAAGTTCTCACTTGAAAGAAGGGACCTATCATAACACAAGGGATCACTACTCCTATTTTCTTTGGAAGAGATGCACATATAGACTTTATGGGAATGCAAGGAGGAAAGGGAGGTAGGATCATGTTTGCACTAGTCAGATGAGTATCCTCGCATCCTCATTCGAGGGGTGTGCAAAGAAGAACATGAAAATCAAACTGCTCACTACAGAGGTCTATTGTGTGGGTTCCACTCACACAGAGGATGGAAACCTTGTTGTCATGATAATGACATCCCTCACTTGCTATCTCCTTGCAACTTCTCACTCATAGACATCAGCCATGTCATCTCTGCATGCTTCTGAGTGTTTTTTTGGGCTCAACTCAGGGAAATTATCCCTTGATAGCATGCGACACCTTCTGGCTTGCAAAGTGGTTAAAATGTTTTTCTTTTAACCAGTGCCACCCTACAAAAAAGAGATTCCAAGCATCAATGGTAAGAAAAATAGGTAGAGTGAACATTCAATAGCTCAAATGGAGCTCATCCTATCCATTGAAATATGATAGCTTCTAGGCGCTGATCCTTCACAATGAGTGACCTTGGGCTTTCTCCTATTAATCCTTAGCTCGATCATCTTCATTAAGTGAAGGTGCATAGTAACCAATGACTATCATGACACTAACATAGGTGTTAAATGATGGATGACTCTGCTTACCTCGCCACGAGCTCCCTACGGTTAGTCTGCCAAAAATGGTTTTATTAAGTGGTGAAGGGAGTTGTTTCTTCTAAAACAACCTTCATTCAAATCTCTCCCCTCTCAAGCTATTTCTGTCTTAACCAACCAAGAAAGTTCAGATTGGAAAGGATGCGATATAGTCAGAATTAATGACAACTAATAAATCTCTATCAACAAAGGAATCTGAAGGAGCATGATGTCTATAAAAATGAAGGAAGAAGCGTAATGTATATAGAAAGTAGGGAAAGAGAAATATTTCAAGCAATTGATGAGGTTTTGTTGGCTTGGGCATGTAGACTTCCACCCTTTCGACATCGATGTTGAAAGAAACAACCTATCTGATGCTTGCACCCTCTCGTTTTCCACAAACAACAACAACCCATCGAGCCAACAAGTAGTTCATCATGACCATATCATTGTGTACCCAATATTCAGTCAATGAAGTCAATTTTCTCTTAGTATAGTGTATTTAATGAACTTAATGTGAGAGATTAAAGATTCAGAGTGGTTCCCCAAATAAGGGGGTTGGGGCTTTTAGGGGTACACAATAAGAAAAGAAGAGATTTGAGTACCCTATGTCATGACGCACATTAAATATGCTTAGAAATGTACATTAAAGTGGTAAATTTATTTTGCAAGGGAATAGGATGAACTCCCTAATGACCAAGATTGGCCAATGACATTTGAAGAATACTCTAAGTGTGGTATGTTTCAAGTTTGTACTCAAAGGAGGAAGATTCAAAGATTTTATTAAAACCTCATTAGTGATTATATCAATTTGTGTTCTAGTTGGCCTAATTAATTCAATTTTTCATGCAGGGAAACTAATTAAAGGTTATCAAGGTGGCCAACATTGCAGAAGTTCGTCATGGTTTACATATGAAGAAACCACTATTGAGATGAAAATAGAGGATGCTATATCATTTGGGCTCATATATGAAGAATGAAAATAGAGACCTAAAGCTTCTTAAGTAAGGATCTTGTTTATATCAAAAGGGGACTGGCTCTCATAAGGGTGGAAACTCAGACAACTTACACTGGAGAATTCAATATTGCAAAAGGAAAGGAGGAGTTGTCTTGTTCCTCATCGAATGATCATGATCCATTAGGAGCTATCCCACACATCGGGGAGGCAACTAATCTAATTCATAATGATGCTAATCTACAAAAAAGGCTCATTTGATTGACTAAAGAGTGATGCAAATAAATCAGTAAGAGGGTAGCCTTTAAATAGCTTGAGCTATAGTAAAAGGGAAATCAACTAGATGGCAAAAATGCTATACTGATAGGGCACTAGAAGATAAAATAAGGAAAAGAGAAATGATGTATTTTAAATTGCTATATAATGGGGGGTAGGTGAAACCCTAATGTAAAGAAAATCTGAGCCACACAATGTAAATCAATCCTATCCATTCATTTGGGCTTTGGAAAAATTTAAATAGGGGCTTTCCCCTCATTTTTAAATAGTTGGAGAATTGGTGCAAAAGGAATTTGCAACAATAAAAGATAACATTGCAGGATTTTATGGATGTTCTCTTTGAGTTTTCTCATCTTGCATGCATGGTTCTACTTCCATGTTCATTTTAGATTGTAGTTTCTTGGATGACTTTAATGGTGTTGGATATTATAGTATTTGATGCACTTCTAGCTCATGCTTTTTGTGGTTTGTTGATGATGAATCACTTTGTAAATCTAGTATGAGCTAACTTATTTTCTATAACTTAGTTTGATTGTATGTTCATGAGGTGAATACACAATCTGAAAATATTTGTTCTTAGAAGATTGCACTGATTTTGTGTAGTTGTAGGTTTCTCTTGGTCAAGAAAAATATAGTTTATGGGAGTGTGTCTATTGTAGTACCCTCCATGATTACTGTTCATTCATTTCTTAGATTAAGAATAGCTTCTCTTACCCTTTCCATTTTGCTATTTCTGTTAGGTCCTTGTTAGAGTAGGATTCCAAGGATCACCACAATGTTAAACTTGATGAAAATGGTGATTTTTAGCTTGCTATTCTGAGTGGGCAGCCACTATTCATTCATTTTAAATATTTTGAAGCTCCATTTCTAGACCCTACTTCACATGCTTTATGAACCATAAAGGCTGACCTTATGATTACCAACAAATCACATCAACCAACTAAGACATTCCAAGCATTGTCATGACCTAAAATTCAAAACCTTGGGATAATTTTTTCTACAATTTACTTTGTAGGAAATTATCTTTCAATAGAGGTGATGCACCTATGCATTACCTATGTTGAGAAGTGCTAAAACACCAATCAACCTCATCTACCTCTCAAATAGGTGATAATTGCACTCATGTGACTCATTGTCACACTCTCCCCACCTGCCTCTAACCTCTCCACCCTCCTTGGTCATCTCCCCCATCTCCTCCATCATCCCCACCATCACCTCTACCATCATCCCTCCCTCTCTCCCTACCACCATCTCTGCTTCCTCATCCTGCTCGGTGCACCCATGGTAACACTACTCACCAATCCATTGGTGCCAACTAATCTGGATCTATCAAAGGAAGTGGCCTATGATTTCGCCACCATCCATGAAACTCTAGGGTGGTTCCTACATCTGTTTGTCCCCAACTCCATCCCCACTACTGTGCTACCAAACCATCAATTTTCTACTCAACCATTGTCACTAATATCGGCGGTCCCCAAACTGACTCCCAAGATGACAATTCGTACTGTGTAGTGCCTACAGGCACATCTTGCTGCTCACCAAACTATCTTAGTACCCACTGGGGTAGTTACATCTCTAGGATGAGTTGTGGCTATACCATCTGCCCAATAAGGTACCTAAATAGTTAGCAAAATGATAGATTTGTTCATCCTCTCTTGACCACTATCCATAGCCCCTATATGGCCTCCATACAAACTAAACCAAAGTATCAATGGCATGGCACCACTATCATGTATCCCCTACTTGAGTCTATGTCACCAACCCTGCATATAGGTACACGTAGGGCATCCCCTTGCCTAACTACCTTTGTACTTGTGGCCAAAATACTATAATATCCTCCCATGCTCATATCATAAGGAGTGTGGTCCCATAGCTGATACTAGTAGACTTCTTATACATGACATCATGAAGTTGATGATACAACATTCCTAGCAAGCACGAACTCCAAGAAAATACTATCTTTTCACACATCATTCAGAATAGTACATCCCTCCATCCTATCAGAAAACCATGACCTCGATGATTTGGTATCAGTACCCCAACTATTAGGGTGCACAACATACACTCCCATCAACCACCAAGAACTCCCTATCAATCTCATACCCATGGATGCCTAGCTGCACTATATCCTCATGCTAATAGTACTCTATGATGGCCTACAATCCCCATATAGGATCATATACTACCCACTCTCCTCCGATCAGAATCTGTAGGATCCTATAGACATCCTCAAGTGTCATTGTGGCCTCTCCTATCGCCAATTGAAATGAACATGTCTTGAAGTGCCATCTCTCTGCCAACACTATCAAGAAACCCCTGTTTGACCAGATAATGGGCTTATAGGTCACATGAAGCAATCCTAGGAACATCAATCACCTCTTCTCACCTAGCCTCAGCTGATCCCTGAATGCATATGTAGCTAGCCAAAACTCTCATCTTTATATCAATGGTAATCATTTCTACACACACAAACAAATGTTAGCACATCCCTAAATATCATCCCCATCATCTAAGTAATCAAAATTGTACAACTAAAATGAGCCTAAACCGAGTGAAGTCTAGCCACAGTCACTTATGCCATTCTACCCTTCATTTGCGTAGAGAAAATAATGTGTTGTTTAATCCTTCATATGCATCTCTCTACAATGATTTCGTTGTTTATCCCCACAGATGCACCACTTTATTGCAATTATGTTGTTCTCCTCATTAGTTGCATTGTTCCATTTTAGCTTGAACCTATGCTACCCCTTGCACTTGTGTTGTGATGCATCAAATGTGTGCAATGTGAATGTGCTTGCATGCTTCATGCATGCAAATCTATATAACGATAGAATGACACTTTTGAAACCCTAACTTTGAGGCCCTAAAAATCACATAAAACAATAAAATTACCAAGTGGGTACAGGGTACATACCACTGCTCCTGAGCCCTCTGGCCGTTGGTATGTCCGTACTCAATATCCATGGTGATCAGCCTTCAAAATTATCATCTTTTCACAATTTCCTCACTCTAAGCTCTAAATTTCCTAAGTTCAGAGGTGAAAATGAATTTCCTTTTTACCTCCTCAAGCCTATTTATAGGGTGAAAATTAGGGTTTCCCCTAGGGTTTATAACTAGATGCACTTGTTGGCATGTTCAAACACCTTTTTGACTACTTTAAATTTGTTGGAATTTGAAACTGACTACACCATTGTTTTTTTAGTCATCAAATTGACTTATCGAGACACTTTCTAATTTTTTTCGACACTTGGCTAAAATTCACAAATTTTCCTGAGTGGGCGCAGATACCACGTACCTTCGTTGGGGCATATCCTAAACTGAATTTTATTTGTCACAATGCGATAAACTACATTATGACAAAGAGGGGAAAATTGTACACGTAAAATTGACCTAGGCATGCAAACTTTATTTTCTCCATATTTCTTCTCAACATAAGGGTGTGGGAAGGATCATCATGGAAAAAATAGGCCCTTAAGTGGTGAAAAAAATTAGAAAAATCAGAGTTAGGTAACTTGATGTAAAAATTTGAATAAGTTATCTATATTATTTCAAAAATATGTAAGAATAGAATCTATAGAAAATTGAATGTAGTTTTTAAACTACTAGGTTTATTTTAAAAATCTATTTAGTGAAAATTTGAAATTTCAATTCAATAGTACTTAAATTTCAGGGAAAAAATAAGTAGGTGTCTATTTGACCACCCTAACCAAAATAAAATGATAATATTTTTTTATAAGATTTTAGATATAAGTAGAGGACTCATGTCCCGATGTGATTCGTATTTTTTTGTAATTTTTTTCCAAGTAAATAATTAATTATGAATTTTTATTACAATTTTAAGAAAATATAAAAAATTATATGTCTGACCACCTTAACTTGGTCAAAACTTCATGAATTCATTTTTTTTAATCATGTAGTATGCAAAGTATAGAATGTGACTCATGTTTTAGATTCAAAAAATATGATACCATTTGAAAGCTATAGATCTTTTTCAATCAGCCTATCAATAAGGACTTTAGTTGTAATTCAAATAGTAAATGAATAATAATTATTTATTAAATTCAAAGTAAAACATAATTTATATTAGTGGAAAGCTTAGAATCTCCTTTAAAAACCCTTTTCGTTTCATCAATTTTGAGTTAAAAAAAGTCGTTAACCACATACCCTACACATACCCATCATGTTGCCACTTTTTGGCCCATCATGATCCTACACATACCCATAATTAACATATTTAAATTATGTCTTATAGTCCAAATTCAACTAGTAATTAAATAATTCTCAATTATTTAATTAATTCATATATTTTATTCCTCTTGAGTATTTAAATAAATAAATTACATTTATTTTATTTAAATATGTCGCTAATTTCTTATGTCTCTCTATAGTTAAATAAATTCCTAAATTTATTTAGTTATTATTTGTCTACTATTTCCTCATTATTTAAGTAAATAAACTTTATTTATTTACTTAAATACATCACTAATTCCTTATGTCTTCCTATAATTAAATAAAATCCTATGATTTATTTAATTACTGTTTGTCTTGTCTATTTTCTCCATAATTAAATAATAATTAATAATTATTTAATTATCTTATTGATTTTTCTTCTAATTTTAAATAAAGTCATTTATTTAAATTATCCACTTTCTATTTTCCCACTAAGTAAATAATTTCAAATAATTATTTACTGTCACATGACCCCACCACTCTTGAATTAAATTAATTTTTAATTCAAAAGGTCAACATCACCTCTTTAATCAAATAATTTTAAATTCTTATTTGATTCTCCAACAAATTCATTTTTCATGCCCAATATCTTCTTGTCACATGCATTCTTGACCTTTGATTTGATTTTCCTAAAATCAAATCTCAAACCTTCATTTCAAACTTTTCCCTAACCCTAATTTTTGATTGTTACATTCAATCTCAACCTTTCATCTTAGGGAATTTTTCAATTTCAATCCTCGCCATTTATCCAAAATTGACTCTTTTATAAAAAGGAAATTTCAAGATCATTTTACATATATCTCATGCTTCCACATTCATATTTCATGCTTGCACATTCACATCTCATGCTTGCTCATTCATACTTCATGCTTGCACATTCATATCTCATGCTTGCACATTCATACTTCATGCTTGCAATTTCTGAGTATACTTGCAATTTTGAGTCAAATCCTTCAATATTTGCTTGATTCTTTGTCATAGGTCTTTGTTGCTCCTTAAAATCTAAGGGAAATAAAGGTTAATAATGGAGGGCATGAAGGCTATTTAGTGAAATTTTTCATTTATTTTATGCTATTTTGCTCCCTTGTGCTTCATTCTTTAGCTAGGGTTTTTGTTATGCATTTTATTTCATGCTAACCTAGATTTTTACCTTAGTTGCACATAGGACTCTATTCATCATCATCCATAGGAATTTTTTCATGATTGCTCATATTTTCATCATCTATGTCAACATTCATCACATCGGGCTTAGTTTCACTAGCCTTAACAAATGAGATATATTATGGTTGGGAATGGGATTAGTAAATATTTGCAAGTTTTGGTTGGGACGAGCTACAAACTTATTACCTTTTTCATTCACACCTAAAATTTGGATATGATTAGAATCAATGAGGTCTTGCACAATATGTTTAAGACGGTTACATTGTTTCGTATCATGTTCTTTTTGTTGGTGATAAACACAGTAGGAATTGTGTCTAAAGCTTGAAGGTAATGGATTTCCAGGGTCAAGGGGTCAAAAAGGAGGTAAATAAAGCATGTTTTTGTTTAAGAGTTGGGTCATAATGTTGTGAAGTGTGTCAGGTAAGGGTGTAAATTACCTTTGTGAATCCACAAAGATATAAGGATTACTCTTCTTTATAGTGGCTACATGGGTATCAACTAGTTGGGTAGGTGGAGAGGTGGAATTTAGTTAAAGGGAGATTTTATTTTGTCTTCTAAAAGGTTGGTAAGTGTTTTGGTTTGGAGCTTCAGACTTTTCAAGATGGGTAGTGGTGGCTTTTGGTTCACTACTACTTACGAAATTTTGATAGTCTCGAAGGGAAGTGCATAAATGCATGAAGGGAATTTCATCATGGTGAGCTTATCCCTTATCTTGCTTTGTAAATTTTCTACAAACATCTTTTGAAGGTGGGAATCGAGAATCTTCACACTGATTTGGGAATAAAGTGACTGGTAGCGTGAAATAAATTCATTGAATTTTTCACCATCATTTTCCTTGCATCTCATCAAATCAACTAATGTCATTTTAGGAACCATGTCCACTTGGAAATGGTTAATAAAGGCTTCAACAAGTTCATTGAATGAATGAATTGAGTTATTTGGTAATGCAAAAAACTAGTCCATGGCAATGTCTTTCAAGGATTAGGGAAAAAGTTTAGCCATAAGTTTGTCCTCAAGGATAAAGTCACTACACAAAGTAGTAAAGTCATTAAAATGATTAGTGGGTTCTCCCTTTCCTCCATATTTCTCAAATCTAGGGATCTCTATACCTTGTGGCACTATTCAATATCTCCAAGGATTCTAGGTTGCTCTTAACATAGTATGAAGGTAAACTATTTTGATTTTTATTTATGGTGGAAACATGACATTGAATGGATTAAAGACTTTGTAAGAGAGGGTTAATGATAGGATCATTTCTTGTAGTGTGTGATGGAGATGAATATGGTGGTGGTATGTATGTGTTGGAAGGACCAATGAATGAATTGCTTATGGGAGGAGATATAATATTGGATGCCACAAAGGAATAAGGAGAACTAGTGGAAATGTTTGAGGTAAGAAGGATGCTACTTGTTGGTTCCATTGATGTTGTCATTTTAGGATTGGTATAGGTAGGAATTGAGGTTATGGTTGAACAGGGAGGACTGTGACTTCCTCCTTAGTTTGGCACATTGTTTGAATCTTGAGCACCATTAGTAGTGGGAGGAAGGTTTTTTCCAAAGATTTGAGCTAGGTTATGAACAAGTTCTAGTCCTTCATCACTTTCCATTATGTGGTGAATACTATCTATGACAGGTATGATAGTGTTGGAAATGTTTTTCAGTACTCACACTATCTTTTAAATGAGTTGAATCCTCATGCATTTTCATTATGTTTTCTTGAGAAAAATGACCACCCATTGTTTGTGTTGAACAATCTAGATAATTGAGAGGGGGGTGAATTAGTCATCATAAAAAAAATAATTCTTTAATTCATCTGAAGTAGGCTTATATCAATCAAAAAATAATAAAATAGATATGAACATGATTACACATAACAACACCAAGCACAATGAACACCAGAATTTACATGGAAACCCAAGAGGGGAAAAATGACAGAGAATGTTAATTCTCAATTATAAAACACTCGTTAAGGTGATTTTTACAAAGGTCTCACTGCCAAGTTGCTCACTGCAAGTAAGGCTCACTGCCCCACTATTACAACCAAAGATAAAAAGCCTCACTACCAAAAGAGAAAGGCTCACGACCAAAAGAAAAAGCCTCACTACCTATAGGAAAAGGGCTCACTGCCAATAGGAAAAGGGCTCACTACAAAAAAAAATGGCTCATTTCTAGAAGAATGATGAAAGGGAATCCACCACTGAAATAATTGTAGCCAAGAATGACACCGGATATAATCTCACTTTCTATTGCCTCTAGTCATATACTTTTGCATACTTCACAATGTCTAGATTTTTGCATTAACCACATTTGCATTCATCAAACAAAATCAACTTTTACTTATACCATTCCATGCTTCCATAAACTCCAAAGTCGGCCAAAGACAATTTAATTAGGTCACCACAAAACATTCCCATAGTAGAGAGGAATGAAATGTGGACCAATTAGAACCTCTTCGCTTAAATTAACTAGCTACCATGATATCCAAAAATAGAATATACATGTTACAATGTAAACAAAGTTTCAGAGCACATTATCCATCTTCTAGATCGGTCCAAACCCATAAGAGTGTGTCTCATTATGTTACAAAATGAATGGGACCAAGACAAGCACGAACAAAGATAGATCATCACAACACAGTTCATCTAGAGCATGCCAATCCGGATCACTAAATCATTAGAATCAATCGACTAAGATATGTTAACATCAATGAAAACCACTAATTACAATAATCAACAACCTCAGGGTATGCGTAGGATCATGATGGGCTGAAAAGTGGTGATATGATGGGTATGTGTAGGGTATGTGGATGACGACTTTTTGTTTACCAAAAAATGATGAAACGAAAAGGGATTTTAAAGGAGTTTCTCAAATTTCCACCAATATAAATTATACTTTACTTTAAATTTAATAAATAGTTATTATTCATTTTCTATTTGAATTACAACTAAAGTCTCGATTGATAGGCTGATTGTAAAACATCTATAGCTTTCAAACATTATCACATTTTATGAATCCGAAACATGCATCACATTTTATGCATCGCACACTATAGGATTAAAAAGGGTATGTGCAGGATCATGATGGGCAAAAAAGTGGCGATATGATGGGTATTTGTAGGGTATGTGGCTGATGACTATTTTTTTTACCAAAAATTGATGAAATGAAAAGGGTTTTAAAAGGATATTCTCAGCTTTCCACCAATATAAATTATGTTTTACTTTGAATTTAATAAATAATTATTATTCATTTTCTATTTGAATTATGACTAAATTCCTGATTGATAGGCTAATTGAAAACATTTATAGCTTTCAAATGGTATCACATTTTTTGAATCCAAAACATGCATCAAATTCTATACTTTGCATACTATAGGATTAAAAAAGAAAAAATGAATTTCATGAAGTTTTGACCAAGTTAAGGTGGTCAGACATATGATTTTTTTAATTTTTTAAAATTTGTAATAAAACATTCATAATTAATTATTTACTTGGAAAAAAATGACAAAAAAAATGCATCACATCTACACATGAGTCCTCTACTTATGTCTAAAATCTTATAAAAAAATATTATCATTTTATTGTGGTCAGGGTGGTCAGACAAACACCTTATTTTTTCCTTGAAATTTAAATACTACTACATTGAAATTTCTAATTTTTATGAAATAGATTTTTATTTATTTTTAAATAAACCTAGTAGTATAGAAACTATATTCAATTTGCTACAAATTCTATTCTTACATATTTTTGAAATAATATAGATAACTTATTCAAATTTTTATGTCAAGTTGCCTAACTCTAATTTTTTTGAATTTTTGCCACTTAAGGGCTTGCTTTTTCCATGATGATCTTGCACATACCAAAAAAAAATTGAATTTCATGAAGTTTTGACCAAGTTAAGGTGGTCAGACATATGAGTTTTAATATTTTTTAAAACTTGTAATAAAAAATTCATAATTAATTATTTACTTGGAAAAAAATTACAAAAAAATATGCATCACATCGGAATATGAGTCCTCTACTTATATGAAAAATCTTATAAGAAAATATTATCATTTTATTTTGGTTAGGGTGGTTAGAAGGACACCTACTTTTTTTTTCCCTGAAATTTAAGTACTACTACATTGAAATTTCAAAATTTCACCAAATAGATTTAAAAGAAAAAAAAACCTAGTAGTTTAGAAACTAAATTCAATTTTCTATCGATTCTATTCTTACATATTTTTTAAATAATCTACATAACTTATTCAATTTTTTTGTCAAGTTGTCTAACTCTAACTTTTTTGAATGTTTCACCACTTAAGGGCCTGTTTTTTCCATGATCATCCTACACATACCCATCACATTCAAAAAATACCCCCCTTTGTCATTCATGGTAACATCCATCAACAACAAATCAAACAACTCAAATATAATCATATTCTTGTCTTGTTTTCTTCTCCCCCTTTAACATCAAGGAAAAAGGGAAAAAACTCCCTCTAAGAAACTTACTCCACTCCCCTTATGAGGAAGCCTCCAAACATTGATCTAGGTAAGAGTGAACATGTAATATCTTGGACCAATGCACACCTTGGTGCACATTATTATAGATTAGGAGGGGGTAGAACCCCTAACTTCTGCTGGAGATACTCAAAAGCATCTTTGCTCAATGGTTTTGTCAAAATGTTTGCAATTTTCTCTTTTGGAGGTACATATTCAAGTCTAAGCTCATTGTCTAGAACCTTCTCTCTCAAGAAATGATATCTAATGGATATGTGTTTCATTCTGGAGTGTCGTACCAAATTCCTGGAAATTTTTATTGCACTAGTATTATCACACATAATTGAGATCAGTTCATCAAATGATATGCCAATGTCCTTCAACATTTGTTTCATCCATAGTACCTAAGTGCAACATGAGGATGCTGCAATTTATTCAACTTTAGTAGTATATAGAGATACAAAACTTGTTTCTTACTTGACCAAACAACCAACCAGGAGCTAAGGAAATAAGCTCCACCACTTGTGCTCCTCCTATTATCAACACATCTGGCCCAATCAACATGAATATAAGCTATCGACTTAGTGAGATTTGAGTCCTTTAGATACCATAACCCCATATTTTATGTACCCTTCAAATATCTAAAGATCCCTTTTATTGCAACAACATGTGATTCCTTTGGTTCTTGTTGAAATCTAGCTACTAAAAAAATAGCATACATAATGTCTGGTCTGGTAGCAGTCAAATATAATAATCCTCCAATCATTGAATTGTACATACTTGCATCAACTTTATCTTCTTTTATCAGCTTGCATCCAATAATAATAGGTGTACAAACTAGTTTGGAGTTCTCCAACCAAAACTTCTTCAATAATTCTTTGGTATACTTGGACTGAGAAATGGAAATTTGTTTTGTTGTTCTAATTTATGTGTAGTCCAAGGAATAAATTTAACCTACCTATCATAGAAATTTTAAATTCCTTTTTCATTTCATCTACAAATTTTCTACACATATCATCATTTCCTTTGAAAATTATGTCATCAACATAAACAACAACAATCAACTTTTGATGAGTGAATTTTGTAGTATAGATTACTATCAGTAGATCCCTTCTAGAATCCTTGTCCAACCAAGTACTTGTCTAATCTTCCATACTAGGCTCTAGGTTCCTACTTCAATCCATATAAATCTTTATTCAACTTGCAAACAACATCTAGGTCACTTTCAGACTTAAATCACTCTAGTCGCTCAATGTAGACTTCTTCCTCCAGTTCTCCATTCAAGAATGCAGATTTTGCATCCATTTGATAGACTTTGAAATCCTTAAAATTTGAAAAAGCTAAGAATATCTAGATCACTTCCATCTGGGCAACAAGGGCATATGTTTCTTCAAAGTCAATACCTTTGACTTGAGTGCAACCTTTGAAAAATAGTCTTGCCTTTTTTCTCATTACCTTTTCGGTTTTGTCCAGCTTATTCTGGAATACCCACTTTGTTCCAATTACATTTTTGTTTGCTAGTCAAGGTACAAGTTCCCAAGTGTTATTTTTCTCTATTTGATCAAGCTCTTTTTTCATTGTCTTCACCCAATTATGATCATTGCATGCTTCTTCCATAGTATTTGGCTCAATTTTTGAGAGTAGACACAATAATGCTTGCTCTTGAGCTGATTTTCTTCCTATGATGATTCCCTTATTTTTATCTCCAATAATCTAGTTTTTGGAGTGGTTTTTTTGTACATACTTTGGGGTCTTAGTTGTATTTGTCAGAGCCTCCTTAGTCTCTTCTTATTTCTTGTCCTTCTTTTCTTTTCCATCATTTGATTCATATTCAATATGCCTATTAGAATTTCTCTAAATATCTTCATCTACTTTCACATTCTCACTTTCAACTATCTTGTTTAGTCTCTTGTTGTAATGCCGGTACACTTTGCTTCTTGTAGAGTAACCCAAAAATATGCCTTCATCTGCTCTATTGTCAAACTTTCCAAGATTGTCCCCATCTCTCTAGATGTAACATTTGCTTCCAAAACTTTTGAATTACTTTATTGTGGGAGCTCTTCCATACCATAGCTCATATGATGTCTTTCCATATTTCCTCTGGAACAGTATTCTATTAAGAGTGTAAACTTATGTGTGTATTACTTTTCTCCAGTACACCTGTGGTAAACCTGCTTCATTGATCATTATTCTCATCGCTTCTTAAACTGTCTAGTTCATTCTTCCCACTACACCATTCTGTTGAGGCATTCTAGGGGTAGATAGTGGTCTTTTAATGCCATGTTTTTCACATAATTTGTTGAATTCATCAAAAGTAAACTCTCCTCCTCTATCAGATCTTAAACACTTGATTCTTCTGTCAACTTGATTCTCAACTCTTTCCTTGAAAATATTCTTTTTTCTAAAGATTTTGATTTTTCTCTTAAAAATGCAACCTAGGTTAATCTGAAATAATCATTTATTAAAGCATGAAATATCTATCACCTTTTTTCCTTCTTATTTTTGTCGGACCACATAGGTTAGTGTGTATGAGGTCTAACAAATTAGTAGATGATTCTTCTTTTCTCTGGAATGTTTTTATGGTTTTCTTTCCTTCTTCACATCCTTTGCAGATAGTGCTATCTAGTTTGATCAGTCTTGGTTAATATATGACTACCCTTGTTGAACTTCTCCTTACCAAATTGTTGAAGTTGATGTGACAATCCTCTGGTGCTAGATCCAACTCTCATTGGACTAAGAAAATAAGAATCTCTTTGTAGCTCCTTCCATTTGATACATATTCCCACTTGTTTTTTTTCTAGCTGCAATAACAATTCCATATCTCATAACCATCATCGTGAAACACCACATTATAGCCAATTTTGCACATCTTTCCAACACTCAAAAGAGTATGATATAAATCCTTCACATAGTAAACATTGTTAGTGTTATGTTTTCCATCAAAGGAAATAGAACCGATTCCAACAATCTGTGTTGTTTTATCATCTCCAAATCTAATAGAACCTCCATCATATTTCTCAAGCTTCACAAACTTACTTTTATCACCAGTCATATGATTCAAACATCCACTATCAATCAACCATTCATCTTTGTTTCTTTTAACAAATAATGTAGCTTCGGTGTTATCATCAGATTTACAAAAAATATTAGAGATATCAAATCTAGGTTCATCCTTTTCTAACAAAAACAAGCAATCCTCATGATTTGATTCATCATCTGAGATGTTGACATTCTCATTAACATAATATGCCTTCTTATTAATCTTTTTAAACTTTTACCTTGTTCCTTTTTCTAGACACTTAGTTTCTAAATGACCAATCTTTCCACACCTAAAGCATTTAAGATGCAACATACCTTTGTACTTGTCATTACATTTCTTTAGTTTCCTTGTGAAATTTTCTTCCAACTCATCTGAACTTTCATCATTGGGATCTTCTTCTATCTTTGTGTCTTTGAAGGTTGTTTCAGATTTTTCCTTTTCTTTTCCAAATTTCCTCATCTAAATGTGGTCAAGGTGCCAAATAGTTGCTCTCTGGTGAATTTGTTTGGATCATAAAATTCCTCAATAGTTGAGATCTTATCATTGTAGCTCTCTAGTAGGGTCATCCAAATATTCTCCATAAAATCTTCATCTGTCAGAGTGCCTCCTTGTTTTGTGACTTCATTTACTACATTGCCAACTCACTAAAAGTAGCTTGCTATATGCTCACCTTCTCCCATCCTCAATTTTTCATATATGTGCTTAGCTACCAACTTCCTTGATAATTTGACTCTATCATTTCTTTCATAGATTTCTTTCAACTTTTCCCAAACTTCATAAGCGGTGCCCAATGAAATAACTTTTGTTAACTCAGTCTTAGACAAAGCACTAAAGATTGCATGTACCTTTCCTTTTCATTCTCTTCATAGGCATAAATCTCATCCGCAGATCTAGGACTAGCTTCCAGTTCAACATATTTCTTCTCATTAGCTTTCCAAGTCTTGTAGCCTAGAGAGATCAAAGAACCTCTCATCTGCACTTTCCAGAAACTATAGTAAGATCCACCAAATATAGGAATTGTTAGTTTGTGCACCATTGGATCTATCCCAAGTGGTTAAGCTCTTCTTTGAGGAACCAAAGCTTTGATACCAATTTTTAAATAATCTAGATAACTAAGAGGACGGGTGAATCAATTATCATAAAAAAAATATTTTCTTTAATTAATCTAGACTAGGCTTATATCAATAAGAAAATAATCAAACATATATGAACATGAATTCACACAACAACACCAAACATAATGAACACCAGAATTTATGTGGAAACCCAAGAAGGAAAACACCATAGAGAATGCCAATTCTCAATTATAAAACACCAATTAAGGTGATACTAGTTAAGGTTATTTTTACAAAAGGCTCATTGCCAAGTTGCTCACTATAGGTAAGGCTCACTGCTGATGGGCTCACTGCCTGACTATTACAGCCAAATATAAAAAGGCTCACTACCAACAGAGAAAGGCTCATTTCCAAAAAAGAAAGGCTTTTGTTGCCTACAAGAAACAGGCTCACTACCAACAAAAAATGGTTCCATGCTAGAAGAATGATGAAAGGGAATTGACTACTGAAATAACTATCACCAACAATGATATTGGATAGAATCTCACTATCTGCTGCCTCTAGTCATATACTTTCACATACTTCACAATGTCTATATTTTGGTATTCATCTCACTTTCTTTCTTCAAACAAAATAAAATTTTGCTTATACCATTCCATGCTTCCATAAACTCCTAAGTCGGCCAAACACAATTGAAATTAGGTCACCACAAAACATTCTTACAGTGGAGAGGAATGAAACGTGGACCAATAAGAACCTCATCTCTCAAATCAACATGCTACCATGATATTTGGAAATAGAATATAAACATTACAATGCAAACAATGTTCCAAGGAACATTAACCATCTTCTAAATCAGTTCAGACCCATAAGAGTGTGTCTCATTATGTTGAAAAATGAATGGGACTAGGACAAGCATGACCAAAGATAGATAATCACAACACAACATCCAAAGCATTCCAATCTAGATCACCAAAGCATCATAATCAATCAATTAAGATATGTTGATATCAATGACAACCATTAATGAAAACAATCAACAAAATAACATTCCAATAGTTTGGACGCTTGGCATAACACTTGTAGGTAAGGTAGGCATAGAAAAAGAGGTGTCAAAGGTATGGTCCATACCTAGTGAACTAATACCAACACTAGGAGTAAGAGAGCTTGATAACCCAAGATCCATAATGAGTGTTTTATTGCGAGATGTCATGAGTCTCACACTTCATCTAACCATAGTATGAGTAGTAGGAAACCAAGTACTACAGCTCATACAAGGTATTAACCATAGAAGGTTTAATGAACACAATATGCCATGCTTGCAATTACACTTGAAATGAAAGATATTGGAATAACAACAATTCCAGAAACTCAAATAGAAAATTGAAGGCAGCCCACAAAAACACAAAAAACCAATTTTAGACCCTAAAAACTGGAGAGTCAAAGTCAACAAGGACTAAGATTCCATGAAGGGAATCTTGGTCCCCCTGGTGAGATTCTGAAGTTCTAGGGGCTGAAATAGATAGCAACCAATAGAGACAAACTTCTAAGGAAAAAATCCTGAGAGGGACTAAGATGCTAGGAAGGGTGTTTTAGTCCTAGAAAATGTTTTTTTGTAGAAAAATAGTAAATTCTGAAATGTTTATAGTGTTTACAAATTTCCTATTAAGGATGTTGATGTTTAGAAATAGAAAAATGTGCAAATGATTGCTAGAAAAAGTAACTAGGAATAAGTAATTGAATGCAATATACATTTTTTTTTCAATTTTGAATGCAATAAGAATGTTTCTAAATGCAATTAAAATGATGAACAATGCACTTTCTAGTCTTTGAATGAAATGAAATGAAGCAAGAAAGAAAAATTGCAACCTATATATACTCTCGCTAATGTAAGATACAACGCAAGGATGAATGCAATCTAGATTTAAGGAATTTAATGGACTCCAAAATTAGAAATGAATGCTCAACAAGGTTGGGTTCACCAAAATGATCAATAGGAAAAAATGGATATATATAATATCACACTTTCTCCCATGGATCATTCAACAATGTCCTAGGATTCCTAATTAGATTTACTAACAACCTTGCAAGGTGAGTCAATTCTCAATGAGGAGGACCTAGGAGGGGGATTTTTCAGCTTTAAGGGGTTCACCACCAAGTAAATAATTGGAAAAGAAAAATGGACATTCAACATATAAAACCTCGTTATGCAAGCTAAATGAGATATGCAAATAATGAAAATATGAAACATGAAGCTAGGATATGTGCACCTGGGAAGTCTGGAGATGTTGTGAGGATTTCAGAAATGCAAAGAAGCTATCTAGAAATGCGAGGGAGGATAAAGATCCCCAAGATGGTGTATTAGTCCCACTTCTATTTTTCAAGGGAGATGCAGAGTCTTCAGATGTTGGAATCAAAATTGAAGGAATCTATGAAAAACATGCTCGGGAGGACTAAGATGCCCTAGGTGACATATTAGTCCCATTGAATTTTTTTGAAAACTTTGAATGTGATCCTAAGCTCTAAGGTCTACACTAGCTTCTCCTTTGATCTTAGGTTCTGAAACTTCTGGATTTGGCTTGTAGGTGAGTTTCCATGAAGATGACAACTTTGTAATGCAACTTTGCATCTTTTACAACTTTTCACTTCAAATAATCTCAAAGAATTCAACCTAAATCCGCAATCAGAAACATGCAAGATGGCAAAAACTTGTTTTTTAGTGAATGGGGGTTTTCCTTGGTCACACCTCTTTTTGGTAATTAAACCTTCAAATGAAATAAAGAAATGCAGGGAAATGATAAATGAACAACATGCAATGCTACAACTCACCAAAACCCTTGTTGAAAAGTTGCAAAATTGTGTGTAATGGCTGCAATGGATATGGATCTTGAATGCTTGATAGATATTTCTTTAATTTCTTGCTTGAATAAAAAACCTACATCACAAATGTTAGCACAACAACACACATGATGCAAGAAGCTCTTTGATATTATTATTGAATCTTGATAATGACTCCAAATGCTTGATAGAATGCTCTTGAATGCTCTTTTGAACAAAATTTGATATTATGAATGCTCTTCACAAAAGACATGGATTAGAATGAATGAATGAATCTTCTATTTATAATTACTTATGCTTAATATCCCAAAATTACATCACACCAAGATAACATATGAATTAATTGAATAAAGGAGGCTAAATCCCATAAGAATTTGAAATTAAATCTCAAAAATGACTCAAGGAGGATTGAGATGCCCTGGGTGGCATATTAGTCCCAAGTCATGAAACTTGGGGCATAGACACCAAAAAGAGGCCCAATTAAGATGCTTCAAAATTAGGGACCCGAGACCTTTAGGGAAGAAAGACACCCTAGGTGGTGTTTTAGTCCCAACCCAAAAATCAAGGACACATAGATAAAATCATTAAATTATCATTTATGCATTGGAGAATGTCGGGATTAGCTAGAAAAAAAAGTAATTCATAGGGCTTGTGGATGCAAAATAGGACCAATTAAGACATAAATGAGGATAATTAAAGCAAGGAAGGCATAAAAAGTGTGAAAATGCAAGGGTAGGCATTTTACTACACTACACTAATTTTCAGTATTAATCCTCGTTCAATCATGTTGGTCAAATTTAGTTACATATCATTTAGGAGAATTGAAGAGATGTCATTGCGTTTGCCCCTATCTACCACCATTAGGGTTTTTGGTGGAAGGGAGGTGCAAGATTTTGTTGGTTCTTCCCATCCTACAAATCATGAGACGTTTCCTTATGTTGCAACTATGAAATGAAACATAATGCAAGAAAGTGAGATTGTTGTTGGAAGGAAACATAGGGATTTTAGTTGCAACATTTACCATTCGTAGGGAGCACCGCTAGGATGCTTTCCTATTCCAAGGGAGGCTCAGTGGGGCAAGTAGAAGAGTGTGGGGAAAGTAGAAGAGTATAGGCAGAAGAAAATGTTTGCAAATTAGTGCATTGCATGGTTTTATCCCCTTCAGTTACCTTAGATTGTGAAATAGCCAATGAAATCTCTGAGAATGGTAAATATTTTGTAGAATTGGGGCTAATTGTGAGAATTTTGGGGTTTTGGCTAGGCCTTGTGGATTTGCATCATTGGATTACTAAAAATGATGCCCCATTTTAGATGGTGAAGTGCAAATTTACCCCAATTTGCAAGGGTTTTTTTGTGGTGGTGTTTGAGAGTGTGGAGGATAGAAATAGGGTTCTCTGTGATTACCAATGGAGTTGGGAAGACAAAAAATTGCTAATGTTGAAGTCGTGGCACTCATCCTTCAATCCAACTACCGAATCTTTCAAGTTAGCTCCACTTTGGGTAAGGTTGTCGAATCTTCCTTTACACTTGTGGTTTGAATCATTCTTTGAAGAAATTGGAAACTTGTTGGGAAAATTTATAGGGGTTGATGAGGTTTCTTTAAATTTTCTTCATACTACCTATGCATGACTATTGGTAGAAATGGACTTGTGAAAAGAACTCCCTACATATGTAAACTTGAAAGTTTCAAGTGGAGAGTGGAAATAGATGATTGACTATGAAGGCTTGATGTTTCATTGTCATAGATGCTTCAATACTGGTCATGTTGTTGAGCAGTGTCCGAAGCATAAGAGTTTTAACTAGGAAACATGGTGGAAAGAAGTCACCCCTCAGTACTATTCGGTGGAGTAGGAGGGCTTGGGAGGAAAGGACACGACTGATACAAGTATTTCATCCAACAACAAAGTTTCCCCACAAGTGTAGGAAGGGCATAATGCAGAGGAAAATAAAGCCTCAAAAGATGAGGTGGGTGGTCGATCTGAATGTTAAAACATGGCCTCTTCTGATGGAGAGGGCACTCAAGAGGAGACTATAGGGGAGAATTCTTGGATAGATGATCAAGAAGAGGTCTAGCATAAGGTTCAAAAGAAGAACAAGCAGAGGGATGTTTCCTTCAATATGCATCTATGTTCTCATGGAAAAGGGAAAAAAAAGTAAAATGTTATGTTGCAGATTTATGTATTGTTTGAAATTTTTGAATATCTTGTGTTAGGTATAGGTAGTATTCATTTTGGATTGGAGGTTGTATGGGTTAAATTTTTTTGAGGATGTTAAAGGGGAATGTAATACTTTTTCAAGATTCAATAAAAAATACAAGGACTCCTTGCCTTTACTGATTTTTTGTTTTTTTTGTAGCATATCTAATTACCAAGCACAAATATTTCTTGTTAACTCCATGAACTTTCTTAATCATATAGGAGAGTTGCAACTTCAGTATATCCTAGTTGAGCACCTGTAACAATCCCAGTTTTCTACTCAATAAAATTTACAAAATTTCCTGGTAAGTGAATATTCTATGATGTCACAACATAATGATAGATGCTTCCCTTTGAGAGTGTATCCTGTTTTAATAAGGATCCAATCAGAGTAGAGTCTTTTCAACAATATGACTTCCTTTCAAGAGTGTAAGGTAATTAATCAAGTATCTAGTTTAACTCACTAGGTATCCCACCTATGTCTTCAATCATATAGAATTTCATAAGCTCAAGTGATTTACACATTCCCATGGGCGAATCTTAATCTCAATATTCCCCTCCAATTCTTAGGATAGATTCCTCATTCAATGAATAGTCTATTGTTATAGGTTACTCTACCCCTATATGTTCCAATCAAGACCAGCTATGCAACTCAACCAAGTATGTTATTCCCAACTTAAAGATGTTAATGAGTAGTCTAGTACATAACCCAACTCAATAGGCTAGATCTTAACCTAAGGTCTCTCTTTTTATTCAAATGAACTTGTCATCCCAATTAGGTTATTCTAAACCTAGGGTTTCATTCAAGTATAAAGTATGGTCAAATAATCATTCTCTTAAAGATATTTTTGATGTGGTTCACATAACATCAAATCCTACCTTATCTTTCACTCCATCTCTATGGCTTTATATAGATAAACCTTATCATCCCTAGGTCTCTTAGCATAGTAAGCTACAGTTTCAAGTCACTTTATGAAATGGATATATTTCATAATATGTATTATTACTACTTATATATAGAAATGAAATCGTTATCTAAATTCCCATATAAGATATATAGGAGTGTAGAGAAACTTTCTTCCAATTCATAAGTAACCTAGATCTTCCCTTGCCAATCCCATAGACAATGATCTTTCCCTATCATGATCAAATTATTTGTCTATCATTTTCTAAGGCTTTGATATTAATATCGTTTGATCTTCCAATTAGATAAATTTAAAGTATGAGATGATAATGGGTCATAATCCTTGAACTTTCCATTTATCTTTCTACCAAAAATCCCACTACCTTTTCCTTTCTCAGTAGTCATAAAATGTATGACTTTATTGACATCATGACTTGCGAAGAAGTCATTAGTTCTTCCAAATTGAAAACATATCTACATTTTTCATTTGGTGGGGTACTTAACCTGATTCAATCCTATCTTCCTTCCTCCCTTAGTGTTTCCACAACTTTTGATCTACTCAAAGTTGAACTCCTAGAAATACTTGCTTCTTTGAAAAGATTTGTCATTTCTTGTTGTTGGCTTTCCATTTCCTTTTGTTGCCTTAAAGACATACCTTGAATATACTTTTTCCCAAAGTTAGATTCATCGTTGATTTCTATCTCATAGATTTAAAATTTTGGATCATCCAATAGGATATCTAATGAATAATCAACAACTTAGAAGTTAATAGGCACACTAATATTCCCATTTTCTTTGCAATATCCTTTTCGGTGGAGGAATATCCATGCTCACAAGCCTTTTGTTGATTTTTGCAGACATGTTGGCAAGTTTATCTTGTACTTCAAACCATCTATGTACTATCCAAACTATTTATCTAGCTAACCTAGTTTATTTTTATAGGTTTCTTTCCTACAATCACATTTTCAAGTGAATTTCTTCCAATGCTTGGAATCCTATACTCATAACCTTTAGAGATACCAAAATTGTTTGGTCTCTTTTTCTCATTTTAATCAAAATTCCGACAATCTCATTGATTTTGGTTAGTGGAGCCATGCTCACATCATTGATTACTTATTCCTGACCATTCCATCCTTTTCCCTTTCCCTAGGTACTTACTCTTTTCTTATAAGACCCTATATTTACACAAGAATTAGATTTATGCCAAGAGTTCTCCAACCTTGTGGATACCTCCTTCGTTGAATCTCTCATTTTAATCTAATTTATGTTGATATTGCATACACATAGATTTTGTGGTGCTTTCACTAAATCCAAAAATTATTAATTCTTTATAACTATAGGTTGCTACTATTAAGGGGTTATATCATTTCTTCTCATTCCCTTAAAGTCACATAACTATTTTGTAAGAAAAGGTATATATGTTGGTTATTCTTCCTAACCTTCCTACATAACCTAATTGCATAATCTTCCACAATCCTAGTTAATATCATAAGTTGTTGGTTTAGGAGTTCCTACTCTAGGGATGAGTCTTAACAAGTCCCAAATTTATACAGTCTTTCTAGAAATTTTCATCTTCCTTTTCACTTCCCTATGTTCTTTTCTCTTATTTTTGTGGCCCAAGAACTTTTCAACCATTATCTTCTAATAAGGCATGCACATTGTTGCGTAATGAGCTCATAGGGTTCAGTGATTGAACTTGGTAGCTCTGATACCACATGTAACATGCCAACCCTTCAATGTTGTAAATTTTTTCTAAATTTACACCTTTTGAGTAAATAAATTATGTAAAATCCATTGTACAATAATTTTTTTCTTTCTTTGTTGAGAATATATGAACAAGATGCCATATCACATTACAATTAAGATTCCATTTGACTTCACAAGTTACAAAAATACAAGAATACATACATTTACAAACATAGCTCCAATGGGCTTTAGAACTAATAGTTGTAAGATAGTCTAGGATCTTTCCTTTCAAATTTTGGTTCTTCTATCATCTATTGTGGAGGAGAAGCATCACTCAGGTACTTTTCTACCAACCATGGACACATAATGCGGTACCCCACACATCTCTCATTTCAAAGATTGCCCTTCCCTTTGATGAAGAGATTGGTAGAGAAAATGATAATGGCAACCAACTGAGCATAGTGATGTGTCCTACATAACTAGAACTTTTAATCCCACAATATCTATCTAGCATACAATACTAGATCATAGTGAACTAATAGTGTTAGTCACAGTAGTCACACAAACTAGAGTGGAGTCTCAGAAATTACACTACTTTGATCAAAGAGTTACATTCAGATTCCTACTGAGTCATCTATCACATACACTACTTAGGGTCGATTTGACTTAAGACTATCTTAAGCTAAGCAATATCCTTCAATGGATATTCCATCATCCCAGATAACCTACAACCATATTAATCTACTTGTGATAATCCTACTTAACTAATAAGTACATAAGCTAGGTATTTCCTTCTATGGATAGTATGCCATTCCAAAGATAGCCTACATACTTGGATAACCCTACTTACAAGTAAGTACTTAAACTCCCTCCCATACTAGATTATCTATCCTAGGAGTAAACATAAGCTTTCCTCGTTAAATAAATAACTTAGTTAAGTGCACCATGTGTTCCTTTCATGTTTAATCAAGCCTAGTATATAATACCTATGATAAACACCCATCTCCTACTATGTGTAGAGTACTTAAAAACAAAATATGAAAACAATATAATAGCTTCAACATCCTTTTCAAAATAATCTAAATTCTACAATGCATATTTAATGGAAAATAAATCTCAACCATGCATGCAAGACTCACCATTCAAAGTAAAATAAAGGTATGTGTAGGATCATCATAGAAAAAAAAGCCCTTAAGTGGTGAAAATATTAGAAAAATCATAGTTAGGAAAAAAATTGAATAAGTTATCTATATTATTTCAAAAATATGTAAGAATAGTGTAGACACATAAAAATGACCTAGGCCTACAAGATCTATTTTTACCACTTTCGTCCTAGCATAATTATGATATTTAATTATGTCCTTGGTCCACATTCCACTATTAATTAAATAATTTATAATTGCTTAATTAATTCATGTCCTTTATTCTGCCTCATTATTAAATAAATGAATTATATTTATTTATTTAGTATGTCACTAATTCACATAATTAAATGAATTTATTAATTTATTTAATTATTGCTCATAATTCTCTAAATTAAATAATTATCTTTAATTATTTAATTGCCTAATTTAAAATTTCCCTCATTTTAAATAAATGAAATTATTCAAAATGATATTGCATTCTTAACTGTCAATTCATTTTGGTAAATAATCAGAAAATAGATTATTTATTGTCACACAAAATCCATATTTTGAATTTATTTAATTCAAAATGGTAATCTTCTTCCAAAAATCAAGTAACTGAGCAAATTATTGATTTTTCAAATCTTCTTTTCAGTTCAACTCTTATCTTATTGATTTTTTGAATCTTACAAATCAAGCAGTCTTTATCCTCTTGATTTATCAGAAATCTTTATCTTTTTGACTAATTGTCACATTTTTTCTCAACCGTCGATTTGATTTTCTCAAATGACATCTTGACCATTCATTTAATGATTTTTTCCTAACCCTGATTAGGGATTGTCACATGAAATATCATCCACTGATTTTAGGCTTTGTCAACTTTCAATCTTGTCTGTCCGTCCAAAATTGCATTTTCTATAAAATGCTAGTTTGCTCAAATTCTTCGGACCACTTTGTCATTCTGACATATTTATGCTTAGAACTTAATTTCATTCTTAGCACTTAGCTTGTTTAATTCAATTTGATTACTTGTCATAGGCATTTTGTCATTTAAATCCTTCAAAACTTGCATAGGACATAGTCATAATCAATTGCTCACACATACAAATTTGAGGGCAATATTCATATGATCGTTGCGAGCTAGAATGTTCTATGGAGGTGAATCATGGAAGCTTCAATGAGTAACCAGTATAATCATTCTCGTTATTTCATTTTCTTTCATTATACTTAATAGCTTCTTTGGGTTTTTGTTTATTGATCTAATCCACTAACCTACCTAAAAATTAACCCAAATGTTGTTACATTGGTGAACCCGACTGCTTTATTTTGTGTTTTGTACGGTTTTTTTGGTTTTCTGCCATGATTGTAGGTACAGGTACAAAACAAAGCATTTGCATTTTCCTGAGCCGCATACACTGCGTCATGATGCATTTGAAAGCCACAATGCCGTATTCGCTCTGATGAATCACAATTGAAGTGCGTAATGCCGCATTTGACCTACCGAGTCACATTTGAAGCTTCAATCGACACATCTTCCTGTCAAACCAGAATGCAGGACTAAGATGCATTTTTTGCACAGAGAGATGCATTTTATCTGCTATGACGCATTTTCCTAGTAACTTTTTCTTTCTTTTGCATTCGAGTTTTTCTATTTTCTGTTCTTTTTTTTTAGCATTCTAGCTTTCTTCTGCATTCTTACTAGCATAGGTGTTTTTGGGGTTACTAATCTTTGTTCATAGCATGTGGCACCAAGACTTTGTGAGTCCAAGACAATTTAATCATATTCCTAACTTGTGATTTCGTAGGTTTGAGTGTCCAAGACTCACCTCTAAACATTGTGCTTGTTTATTTTTAGATCTTCCAACACATTTATTTTTGGTGCACATAAAATAAACATGTCTTCCATTTTGTCTAATTTTGTTTGAAAGTGGTTCGCGAATATCCTCTCACCTTGTGCAAACTAGGTGACCAAAAAGCCAGAGCCACTTTGTCCCTGTGTAACATTGATGCAATAACCAAAGTATCCTCTCCCCTTACGCAGTCATGCGATCCTGGGTGTAAGAGAAACAATTATTTCCTTTAGAAATTGGGCCTTCTTGGGGATTTCATCACCCCAACGTGACTCAAACCAGAAATGGAGCTAAAGCCAAGCTACCCTCGACTGGTATATAAATGTTAATCTTAAGGGAAAACCTAATATTACGAGTGCAGATGTGTCATATGAACCAAGTAGTACTCCCCAAAACCTTGTTGAGTGTAAGCTCTTCAAGCTTGAGTTCCTCCTAAATGGAGATTAATCTTGTGCCCCATGTATGGCCACTCGAACAGGGGTCATGAATTAAAAACTCTTGTGTAGTAAGCCCAAAACCTTATATTTGCTAGTATAACACCTGTCGGTGTGAAGCCTTCCGCATCTTCGCAGTCTTTAATAGAGGTGATCAATCTGCCATGGGAGTTTCATGGTGGTTGGAAGCTTGGTTGGCCTAAGAAGAGAGTGCACTATAAGGGGGAGCCCGTGCAACCAAGCTTTTGGATTCACACGCTATTAATATGCGGCTGGGGAAACCCATGTGGAGTCTAGTGAATACTATCCTGGCTTAACCATAGGATTGTACTTGTTCTCTTGTGTGTTTGTTTACTTTTCAAAATATCGTGCTTGCCAAGTGTTTGCTGGTTACTTAAAAAAAACAAACAACACCCAAACATCTAGAAACAAACTATCAAACTTTAAACAATTCAAAAATTTTACCACAAACATCATAAATTTGACTTTTTGCATTTTGCAATGCATCTGTTAAACTGCAATCGCTCTATCGCACCACAATTTCTAGACTTCACAATGCATTTGCCCTGCTAAAACGTATTTGTTGTTACAAACACCACATTCATCTGCATGGAAATGAATTTGATATCTGTAAGGCCGCATATGCAATATTGAACTGCATTTGATATCTATAAAGCCACATTTGACAAACTGAACCACATTTGCCTTTTCTAGTGCCGCATTTGATAATTGCAACGCATTTGGCGCATGTAACCACACAATCACCTGACCAAAAAAAAAAACCTTGTTTCAGACCAAAATTCAAGTCTAGACATCTTAGCCTACTGTCAAAACATCT
The DNA here is from genome assembly GCA_007258455.2 of Sequoia sempervirens. Lineage (NCBI taxonomy): Eukaryota > Viridiplantae > Streptophyta > Pinopsida > Cupressales > Cupressaceae > Sequoia > Sequoia sempervirens. The sequence goes on along the minus strand of VDFB02137365.1, from coordinate 3,769,069 downwards.
TTTTCAAAAGTCTCTTTTAGAAACCAAAATTGAAATTGCTCAAAACATTCATCATTTGCATTCATTAGCTCGCATCTTAACTATAGGTTTAAAATTTTCAAATTTTAGTTGCATTCCCTAGGCATCATAATCATCATTTTTTTTTGCATAAATTTATCCTTAGGTTTCATCTTGGAAAACTTTGGATTAGGCCAAATCTACACACTTTGGAAAAACCATTATTTTCAAAACTAGGTTATCTTGGGACTTAGTCATTATTTCTCTTTTCGGTCATTGTCATTTTTGTGAGGACCTCCAACTCAATAGTCTAGTTAGGTAGGCTCACTTGTCATTTCGACCTTGTCATTTAGTCCCCTTGGAAAGTCCTTTGATAACCAAAATTGAGACATAAGTCAAGCTTAGAGTGGTTAGGCAAACCTTTCTCCAAATATTGTCCATTTTAGTCCTCATTTTGAACTTAGACTTTGCATTGTTCATCTTAGTCCTCATTTTGAACCTAGACTTTGCATTAATCATTTCCTTAGACAAACTTCATCACCACCTTGCATTGTTATCCTTTATTCCAATTTTTTTTTTTTTGTCATAACTTGTCATCCTAGTCATCATTTTACATTAGCCATTTTTCTTTAGATAACATTGTCACATTGTCATCACTTATTGTAAGAAATTCAATAACATAGTCTTGCATTGTCATCCTTTATTGAAAATACAAAAAAAAAAAAACATAGGTTAGTGTCATCCTTGCATTTAGTCATCATTTTCATCACCTTCATTTGAGCAATTCCCTTTTATGGTGGAAACTAGACTCCAAAGAAAGAAACGACAAATGGAAAACTTTGGACAAGACTCCAATTCCAGTGTCACCAATCATAATTATGACCCAAATTGGACTTTTGATGACCCATTTAGTGGCACAATTACTCAACCTCTCATGACCATACCATCCTCATCAAACAACCCCTTTGGACCATTCTTACGTAAGAATGAATATGGACAAATACTTGAGGAAAACCTAGAGGTAGCAGCACAAGATCTAGAGGTGGCCTTCTTCGTAGAAAAAATGGTCTTATATGACAGAGACATATATTTAGCCATACTTTTAAGTCAAGGAGATAAATTACCCTATGGGTTTGACATTAATACTTTGAGACCGACATCTCTTGACCATAATGTCAATAATACAAACAACATGTCCAATAGTGGTCAACCTCTAAACAACACAAACA
>VDFB02137365.1:3670256-3767743 GCA_007258455.2 Sequoia sempervirens | reverse complement strand
AAAAAATTCACTTATCTTTGTGGTACATACTATTGGAATGTTATGCCTTTTGTCCTAAAGAATACAGGTGTTATGTATCAATAGGCTATGACTACAATATTTCATGATATCATGCACACACTGATGGAAGACTACGTTGATGATCTCTAGGAAAATTCCTTAACACGTCACAATCACCTAAAAGTGGTAGACAAAATATTTAAAAGGATGGAAGATTATAAGGTCTATCTCAACCCTAAGAATTATATTTTCGGTGTGACTTCAGGTAAACTCCTGGGGTACATAGTTTCTCACTAGGGCATCAAAGTTGACCCAGCTAAAGTAAAATCAATCTTGGACATGCCTCCATTGAAAGGAATCAGTGAGCTCAAAACATTATAGGCAAGATTATAGTCCATCCAAAATTTCATTCCATAGTTATCTGACAAATGTCAACCTTTCCAATATCTGCTAGGCAAGGGCATCCCCTTTGTGTGGACCGATAAGTGTCAAGTGGCTTTTCAACAAATCAAAGACTATCTTCTGACACCACTAGTCCTAATGTCGTCCAATGATGGAAAACATTTAATCTTGTACATTTCAGAAACCATTTTTGTACTGGGGTCATTACTCGCACAAAATGACCAAGATGAGAAAGAAAGAGCCATATATTACATTAGTCACACCTTGGTTGGGTATGAACTCAACTACACTCCAATTGAATGTTCATGTCTTACAGTTGTCTTTTCCACTCATAAATTGAGACATTACATGTTGAACCATAAAACATAATTAGTGGATAAGATAGATCCATTGAAGTATCTCCCCAGTTGGGCAGTGTTAACAAGATGGTTGGGAAAATGGGTCATGATACTTAGTGAATATGACATACAGTATGTTGAACACAAAGCAATAAAAGAATCACCCTTTGGTAGACAACTTCCCAAATGGATCCGTCTTTCATGTAGGCCCTAAATTACCTTGGAAACTTTATTTTGATGGTTCCCATATAGGTCATGGCTTAGGAGCAGGAATATTATTAATCACACCATAAGGAGATTATATTCCTAAGTCATTCTGGATCGCCTTCCCATGCACAAATAATTTTGAATATAAAGAACTCATAATAGGACTTCAAATGGCCATTAATTGGAAAATCATAACACTCCTAGTATTTGGAGATTCTTAGTTAGTTATCAACCAAGTCAATGATGAGTACAACACCAAGGATGAGAAGTTGATGCCTTATAAACCCATGGTGGATAGTTTCCTATCATATATACCTATGATCTCTTTTGAGAAGGTTCCCAGAGCACAAAACAAAGCAGCAGATGCTATGGCCACAATTGGACATCTTTTATATATTCCTAGTAATGTGCTGCAATTTGAGTTAATAGTTGAACAACTGTTGGTTCTCGCTTCTAATATTCCTGAGTTAGAAATGGTTTGCGAGATTGTTGGTCCTAATTCCCCTTTGTACTAGGACATATATGATTACCTCTATTCCTAGAATCTCTCACCAAACCTTTCTAGTAACCAACACAAGTCCTTTATTCGCTAAGCCCCATGTTATACCATCATCAGTGACACCCTATATAGACGTAGCTTTGACAATACCATTCTTTGATGTATCAACACAAATGAAACACAAACAACCTTACATGAGGTGCATGAGGGTATATTTGGATCTCATTCGAGTGGTTCAACCTTAGCCAGGAAAGTTATGAGACTTGGGTACTACTGGCCAACCATGGAAAAATATGTCGTTTAGTTCATGAGAATAGGTTGTCAATGTCAAGTGCACAATGATCTCATTCATGTGCTCACACAAGAAATTCAACCAACCACTTCTCCTTGGCCTTTCACACAATGGGAACTCAACCTCATGGGTAAAATCCATGCAACTTCATCCAATGGCCACAAGTTCATTATCATTGCCATTGAATATTTCACCAAGTGGATAGAAGCCATTCCCCTCACCTACATAACCAGGTAGAAAATTTCCAAATTCATCCTTAACTACATCATCTTTTGATATGGTGTTCCCTAATCCACCATCACAAACAATGGTCATCCATTGAAAAATTAGGATGTCCATGAGCTTTGTCAGTGCTTCCATATTCAACATCATTTCTCCACACCCTATTACCCACAAGTTAACGGTCAAGCCAAGGAATCTAACAAGACAATCATCAAGATTCTTAAGAAGACTATTAATGATGTTGGCTTTGATTGCAATCTCCAACTTAATCCCGCTCTATGGGCTTACTGCACTAGCATTTGTACACCTACTAGCACCACCCCATTCAATTTGGTCTTTGGATCTGAAGCTATCCTATCCATTGAGGTCAAATTCCCCTCCTTAAGGGTCTCCATGAAGGGATTGATTGATGATGAAGAATACTGACAGTCTCAATTGCATGGGCTGGAATTGTTGGAAGAACATAGACAAAATGCCTTGACTCACTTACAGGCATATCATAATCACCTTTGTTGAAGTTACAACAAAAGAGTTATAGTATGAAAGTTTGACATTGGAACTTGGTCTTGATGTAAAATCCTAAGAATCAAGCTAACCATGAGAAGCATAGCAAGTTCGAGCCTAATTGGTTGGGTCCTTACATCATCATTGTCACATTCGGTTCTGGCACTTACCAGTTAGCTACTCCAGATGGGGAAATTTTGATAGAACCTATCAATATTTTGCATCTACGCAAGTTCTACACATAACATCAAAGAGCTTGGCTAAAAACCATAAAAAAATTAAAAAAATTGAAAAATACAAAAATATCATCATCCTAATGAAAAGCTGGCAAGCAAGCATCTTGGTGACAAAAAAAAAGAAAATATCAAATCTAGTAAGGAAACATAATCCATCCAATAGTGAAAACCACTTCGGTAGTGCTTTGGATAAGTACCAAGGTGAAAACCTAGCAAATAGGTGCCATGCATAGGCCATCTTTGCTTTACCATTTACTATCACTCCATCTACCTTTGTCGTAATAAATTCTTGATCTTCCAACACCCTCATTAAATTTGTCATAAAGTCCTACTATTTATTTCCATGGTTGACAACGATTGACATCATGTCTAGCATATCCTCCACCTTTCATCCTGAGCACATCCTTTTCCATATCATTCAACTTGGCTAGTCCTAGACCTTACTAGGGGAAACACCCTTATCACTTAACTATAGTGGGTCTTGCACATAGTCCCGTAAATTGTAAAATGTCCTAAAAAAATATATCAAAAACATAAAATATCCTAAAGAAATCTATAAAAATTATAAAATTTCCTGAAAGAATCCATAAAAAAACATAATATTTCCTAAAAAAATAAAAAAAAATAAAAAAAAACTTCGAAAAACAAAAAAGCATCCAAATAACTTTCAAAAATCACAAAAATAGAGTCTCAATCAGTCAAAATCAGGTCATAGTTAGAACAGTCAAACTACAAGGTCTCTACACATTTACTACATAGGCAAGGCCATCATTAATGAGCCCCCAAGGCCCCCTTAGGTCTAGTCCCTTAGGGTTCATTGAGTCAAGTCAAAAGATATCTGTTAGTCCTCAATAAATGGACAGTCATGTCCTATCTTTGTCAAACTATGTGGTCTCTAAGTGTATGACATAGGCAAGGCCATCATTGATGTGCCTCTAAGGCCCCCTAGGTTCGGTCCCTTAGGATCTATTGAGTGAATTGACCTCTTCTTGCAAATTTCCTAAATCAGAAAACTCTTAAACAAACTTTGGCAATCATTTAATTGGCATTTCAACTAAATTGGCATGTCAACACTGGCATGCGGTCTGATGGAACCCTCAAAATATTTATTGTTCCATCTTAAACCCTTATTGCATTTGGATGTAGGGTTGTTATCTTGAGGGTTTAAGGTTTTATTTGTTATGAATGCTCACATGGTTTTGTTTCATCATTAACTCTTTACTACCATTTCCAGTCATTTTCTAAAGATCTCATGTCATTCATTGTCATCTAGTAACTGCTCCCTTGAAGCCTACGTCTGACTCTTTTATTTTATAAATATTGGGTAAGGGATCTTTTAAGCCTTTATATCCTTCATATTTCATCATTTGAAGAGTCTTGAACCTACTACTCTCATGTCATCCTAGAGAAGTCCAGACTCTTTTAGAACAACTTAAATGCACATGCCTAAAATTTTCCACTTAAGTCCCAATGGCCCTCATAGTTGTATCACTCATCACTGATTTATTCATAGGCTCACACCTTGAATTGGTGACAAGCGATGGAATGATGTTTTCCTTTGACATCACTCATCACTAATGGATTTTGAGCCTTCAAATTTGTAATAGCGATGAGTGATGCTTTTGGCCCTATGCTATATCACCCATCGTGGATGGTCATGAAAAGATAAACTTGAATTATCAATGAGCAATACAATGTGATTTCCTTTTTATCATGTGATTGCAGATATGTTTTAAATGTAAAGTACCACATTAGCAATACACGATGGACCTTATAAATGTTGTAAATCCTCTCATCGCTAATTGCTTGAAAAATATATGAGGATAATTAGCGATGAATGAAGGCCTTATGTTATATTTCTCATCGTGAATTCATTTCAGAACTGGAGTTTTGAATTAGCGACAAGCAATGGGTATCCTCTAAAAGGTATTTCTTTTGCTAATTTGATATGATCCTATGAGTGATGTCTTTTGTGCCATTTACTTTATGCAAGTGCATGTGTCTAAATCTTATGCCTCCACAACATCTCCCCTTGCCAATAGGATCTTGGGTGCACAGTTTGAATTAGCAATGCGCGATGGAGGGACAGATGTAACCAAAGGTTAGGCCGTTGGACCAGGGTCTAAATATCATCACAGGTATGTTTACATTGCTGATGGAGCTAGATGAGGATGAAGTAAATTAGTGACAAGCGATGATTACTACATGGAATGAACAAGGAAAGATCCTTAGGATTCAACCTAAAGAAAAAAGGAAAGCAACAAGAGGATTGAGGAATCATTGGTAAATTTTTAAAGTAGGATGATCTAATGGACTGGAGATCATCACATGAATAATTTCATTGCTAAATGCACCCTAAAATTTAGGGAGGATCAACGATGAAGCAATGAAGAGATGAAGTGTATAAAGGAAGTTTCCCTCTAAGAAAAATTGGTCTTGTGTACTTCTCCGATATTAATGAAAACACAGAGTAGGTTGGTGATACATAGTGATTGATGGATCACAACACTTGAGATGGCATTTTTGTTTTCTATAAGCAAGTTTCTAAGGACATAAAAACAAGGCTCATATCAACATGGATGAAGTTTTAAATTATTTAAAATAAATGGCTTAGATTCAATACCAAGCTATTAAGTTATCAACTTGCTTGAATGAGGAGCTTTCGAATCATAAATTCTACATGTTTCAAACTACCTATTTAATATAGATTTCTTGTTGATCTTCTTTGTCATAATTCATTTTACAATGAATGAGGGTCGTGGGTTAATAAAGAAGTGTATGGTAATTGAATTCTCATGAGGAATGTGTAGACATTCTTTTCCTAGGCAAGTAGGTTTACCATGATGGTTTGAGAGTCTAAGGAGCTGAGTTTATTTGAGTTTGAGGAAGATGCTCTTAAGGGTGAAAGTGGAACGCAAGGACTCATGATATGGAAAAAGGAGGAATAGGACTTAGGAAATTAAAGGAGTATAGTAACAAGGAAAATTATCGTCCATGGGAGTAGATAGCTTCAGAAGAACTAGTCAAACATAAAGAAAAGAGGATGGTGGAATATGAAAAGAAGGAAAGGAGAGATAGTGAGCATTGTAAGGCTTATCCGAAGGGATGTAATTCTCCATGTGAGGTTTCTAATAACTCTTTAGATAGTGAGGGTGACATAGATCTAGATGGTGATTATTATCCCCTCTCCTTGGTACTATCAAGGAATTTTGACAAGGAGGTGGTGATAGTTTCTCCAGTCCCACCATGAGAAAAGTGGGGGCAAGTATACTCTAAGTTTGATGACTAAGAGTGGTAACTACGCCGTATTTTTTTTATGATAAGACCATGCCCTTTTAGTTAAGATTTTCCTATTCAGCACTCATGTGATTTCTTGTTTCTAGTGCTGAGGTGGAATGTTTTCGAGCTGGTATGTAGAAGTGCCAGACTAGTTAACATTGGTGGCACATGTGTTGTTTTTGGACAATATACAAGTTTGTGCTGGAGCTTCTATTAGAGAATCTTCTTTGGTCAAGAAGGATGAGGATTCAACACAGTTGCAACCAACTTTTCCTTTTAAGGAGTTGGTGTGTCTTCATTTAGGGAATATGGCATGTGGTATTTTACTCTTCTATTTTCCTTAGATGATTGCATGTAACAAACTAAGAATATCTAGAATTTTAGTGGAAATGAAATTTAATGTAAGTGTAATTAATCCTGATGCTTTTTTCTCTCTTATTATATAAAATGGATTTTAGGGCTTATTACATAGGTCAGATTCTAAATTCTTAATAGGGTTCTAGGTGAAAGCTGAGTTTAGGAAAGGAACTTAAAATATAATACTAGAAATTGGCCAGTAGTCTTTCTTGGATGCGGGATCTTATATGTAGCATTATTAAATAAGTTCTAAAGAAATTACTGGTATCAAAACAAATATTATTCTCGAAGTAGATACTCTCCTATGCATGTTCCTTATAATTTATGAATGAGAAATACCAATGGTGTTATCATTTGTCTTCAAATATTTCATTTGAATGTATTACTCTATTTTTAGCTTTCATTCAAGGAGTTAATTAAAATGCTTGAATAGGGTTATAAAATTTGGAAGGAATGAATTAGGATTTCTAAGAATTTAATGTTTCCTACACAATGAATTTTCATAAATGCAAAGCAATATGAAGATAGTCCACTTCTTTCTTAAGTAATTTGTAAATTACTGATCCTTATATACTTGACTCTGTTGCTCAAACTGTTGAGACATTGGTCATTTTGTCAGAAAATATTGCATATAATGAACATTTAGTGTTCCTAGCCCTAGACTTAAGATAAGACAATACTCAATTAAAAATCTTTCCAAGGATAGTATATGTGGAATTATCCCTAATTCCTAGCAAATAGCTAATTGTTCACTTGAAAATCTGCCAAGTCTTCAATGAAATTGTTTTTATTTGCCATAAATAGGAATCAATCTATGTATAAATGTGTCACTAATTGATTATATTACATGAAAAAACAATTGGGATCACCCTCCTAGGTTTCACAGAGCCTGAAGTGAAAGAGTACAGACCATAAAATTCTATGCTCATTGTGTTGGCTACTAACCTAGTAGTTCTTCATCATAGGAGTTGGCTACTTCTTAGAGAATTGTTTGGTTTTTCTAAAAAAATAACCAACAAAATTGGAAACTCTATTGGGGACACTATGAATCTTTAGTTGTAGACTATCAGAGTCAATAAATTGGTGAATTTGAACATCTGGTTTAGATACTGAGGAATTTTTCAGATCTGGAAATGTTTTGTTGAGCAAGTTTCAAAATATATATGTGTGACTCTGCTATGGGAGAAAGATCAAAAGGTTATTCATCTTTGAAGGAGCTTCATATTGTTTGAAGTTCAATCCTCTATAGAAAGAGGTGGAAAATCTATCAACAAACCTGATGAAGATGTGAAGAACATTTTATATTTGCACACGTTTCCAGTTAGAAAGAAGAATTTATAGCAATTGTTGATATCCAAGTATTCTTTGTTTTTTGGTTTTCAAAAGTGTAAATCCATATATGAAAGCCATGTTTTTAAGATCTAAAAAATCCAATTCCCTATTGAGTGAGAATAAGCACTAAGTAAGGGACTAATAGTGATAGACTTGCATAATTTTGTATTACTAGATTGTAGTATCTATTTTGAAGTGATGTATGTAATTTTTTAAAGAAACACATTTAAAGAATCTTAAGCAAGTTGAGGTAGAAATTTATACTATGAATGCTTAAGATTATGTTGTAAAAGAAGTTTGAGTTTCCTTGTGTAATTGCATGGTATGAAAATGCTTGTAGAACTGTAAGAAAAGGTGTATTGGTAAATGTATCCTTGTATGGTTCCTAATGCAACCATGGTTTATAATCAGCCCATGTCATGTGATAAAAGAAGTTTCAACATTAAAATGTACATGGCCATAAATTCTGATGGCATTTGTGGTTACCCAAATGTTATTCCATCTGAAATAAAAAATGAGCTAGCAAAGTTCAGTGGTACAAAGTGTGAATCAACAAGTAAGCATCTACAAGAGTTCAATAATTTAATTGATGACTATGAGATAGATCACACGGATGTGATCATAAGGTTGTTTCTTTAGAATTTAAAAGGAGATGTAAGAGATTGGTTCTTCGATTTACCAGTATGCTCTATCTGCTCTTGGAATGAGTTCAAAGTAGTGTTCATGGAGTAGTTTGGTGAAAAAATAAGTTCTAGTTATTTGCTTAATAAATTTATGAACATTGAGAAACAGGAGGATGAGCTAGTCCCAACATTTAATTGGAGATTTTCTAAAAAGTTATGGGACATTCCTAATGTTTTGGAACTAAGTGATGTAGTGTGTTTGGTTGTTTATTTGGGAGCTTTTGATAATAAGATGAGTTATTTACTAAGAGATAAGTATCCCAAAACCTTGCATCAAGCATATGAGATAGCCATGAGTATTGAAAACAACCTAAATTATGAAATGCATAAGGGTCATTTGAATACAAGTGTTTATTGCCATAGGACACCAAATGTTGATAAAGGGTGTAAGTCAGAAGTTAAAAATAAATGTCAACATTTACACCCCTATTGTTTCAACTTACACAACATTTTGTGATGTCAATCTCATAAATCCCTAATCACATCATCAAGAAACCATCATTTTTTCAACTTTCAATGATAATGATTTGGCTGCTTTATATGAGTCATGTAGTGAGATATCACAAAAAGAGGAAGAGAACAGAGAAAAGGATGAAAAAGTATATGAAGAAAATGAAAGGTGTGGTTCAAGTTTTGTTGAAGAATCCATTACCTATGTTCCTATGGAATAGGTGAGACTAAGCATTTAGTCTAATAATTCTGAACATAATTGCAATATTGATGAGTCCTCTTGCTGTAGTGATGATGATGGCATAGGGTATGAATTTTTTTCTATTGATTGTGATTATTCTCATAAAGTAGAGATGGAATCATTTTTTTCAGATGAGAAATGTGCTAATAATGATGTGAGTACATTTTAAAATGCATCTATATGTTCTTCTAGTGATTACAGTAATTTTGGATGCAGTAATGACTTGAAGGAATTAGACCTCCATGTTGAGAAAGTTGAGGCTCTTATGTCAAGAATGAATGTAATAGAAAACCCATTGTTTGATGAGCCTCCATCTTCATCAGAGATGAGAAATAATTATCGTTATTGGTGTAGAGATAATCCACTCTTTGCTGAGGATTTTGATGATGCATCTAAAACAAAGTTAGAGTTTGGCCTTAAGAAAACAAAGCAACACATTGATGAGATCCTTGAAAGAATTGCTTATGAATGTTTTAAATTTAATATAGATGTTGTAGATAGGGTCACGTATCATGATGAAAACTACTTAGAGGAGTGTGAATACTTTCAATCTTTAGTTCAGCTAAAAGGTGTTTTGATGAAACATGACAATGAGATAAATAACAAGGAATGTTATTTTCAGTATGAACATGTTTTATGTTATATAAATAACACATATGTGTCATGTAATAATAAAATTATTCAATTTATGCCTGATTATACAACACAAAATGACAAGGATTACACTAGAAATGTTATGCTCAGAAAGGTTGAAAGGGTTGTTGATAACAATAATTATGATTAGGGGAAGTCTCACTTGTTCAGAAAAGGCCTAACATTTGTTTTCGCAGGATTGACATTATTATTACTTTAGTGGTACAACAAGGGAAAATGTGGATGGAATGACATCAGTTCTTTTAAGAGGCTAGTTTTCGACAGAGGCATAACCTTACCCAGGGTTTTTGTGGCCTACTGCCACCAATCAAGAGAGTAAATCCTAGTTAAACTAAAGGGTACACACTACAATTTTCATCTCTAAAGATTTTTTCATGTTGGTTGGGTGGAGATTAGATCTCCCTTTTTAGGTGCTTTTGGCATGTGTATATCTTGTACATATGTTGTTTCTTTGGTTTTGTTCTTGTTCCTAGTCTGATTTACCCAAAATTATGAGATATCACCATGCCTAAAAGAGGCATGCGTCCCCAGTTAGAGCCACTGATGGAACCCTAAAAAGATTTCTTGTTCCATCTTAAACCCTTATTGCATTTGGATGTAGGGTTGCTATCTTGAGGGTTTAATGTTATATTCGTTATGAATGCTCATAGGTTTTTGTTTGGTCATTAACTCTTTACTGCTACTTCTAGTCATTTTCTAAACATCTCATGTCCTTCACTGTCATCTGGTAACTGCTCCCTTGAAGCCTAAGTATGGGTATTTTATTTTATAAATATTGTGTAAGGGATATTTTAAGCCTTTATATCCTTCATATTTCATCATTTGAAGAGTCTTGATCCTATTACTCTCATGTCGTCCTAGAGAAGTCCCCTCTTTTAGAACAACTTAAATGCACATTCCTAAAATTTTCCACTTAAGTACCGATGGCCCTCTATGTCTCTTATTGTTGATTTATTCATAGGTTCACACCTTGAATTAGTTATGAGAAATGGAATGATGATTTCCTTTGACATCGCTAATCCCTAATGGTTTTTGAGCCTTCAAATTTGCAATAGTGATGAGTGATGCTTTTGGCCTTTTGTAATATCACTCATTGTGGATGGTCATGAAAAGATAAAATTGAATTAGTGATGAGTGATATGATGTGATTTCCTTTTTATCACGTGATCGTATATATGTTTTAAATGTAAAGTCCCACATCAGCAATACGTGATGGACCTTATAAATGTTGTAAATCCTCTCATTTCTAATTGCTTGCAAAATATATGAGGAGAATTAGTGATGAACGAAGGCCTTATGTTATATCGCTCATCGCGAATTTATTTTAGAACTGTAGTTTTGAACTAGTGACAAGTGATGGGTCTCCTTAAAAAGGTATTTCTTTCACTAATTTGATATGATCCTATGAGTGATGTATTTTGTTCCATTTACTTTATGCAAGTGCATGTGTCTAAATCTGACACCTCCACAACATCTCCCCTTGCTGATTGGATCCTAGCTGCAAAGTTTGAATTAGCGACGTGCGATGGAGGGACGAATGTGATCAAAGGTCAAGTCACTAGACCAAGGGATAAAGATCATTGTAGGGATGTTTACATCGTTAATGGATCTGGGTGAGGATGAATTAAATCAGAGAAAAGTGATGATTACTACATGGAATGGACAACATACTGAGATCTTAAGGATTTAGCATAAAGCAAAAAGGAAAGAAGTGAGAGGACTGAGGAATCATTGATAAAGTTTTAAAGAAAGATGATCTAATGGATTGAAGATCATCACATGAATAATTTCATCACTATTTGCATCAAAAAATTTGGGGAGGATCAACGATGAAGTGATGAAGCATATAAAGGAAGTTTCCCTCTAAGAAAATTGGTCTTGTGTACTTTTCCAATATTAATGAAAGTACATATTAGGTTGGCAATACATAATGATTGAAAAAAAACAACACTTGAGCTGGCATCGTTGTTTTCTATAAGCAAGTTGCTAAGGAAATAAAAAACAAGGCACATATCGGCATGGATGAAGTTTTAAATGCTTTAAAATCATCAGCTTAGATTTAATACTGAGCTATTAAGTTATCAGCTCACTCGCATGAGGAGTTTTCAAATCATAAATTTTGCATGTTTCAAACTACCTATTTAATATAGATTGCTTGTTGATCTTGTTTGTCATAATTCATTTTACAATGAATGAGGGTCATGGGTTAATAAAGAAGTGTGTGGAAATTGAATTCTTGTGAGGAATGTGTAGACATTCTTGTCCTAGGCAAGTAGGTTTTCCATGATGGTTTGAGAGTCTATGGAGCTAAGTTTATTTGAGTCGGGGGAAGATGCTCTTGAGGATGAAAGTGGAATGCAAGGAAATCCTAATACACCAAAAGGAGGAATAGGACTCAAGAAATTCAAGGAGTATAGTAACAAGGAAAATTACCGTCCATGGGAGCAGATAGTTTCATAAGAATTAGTCAAACACAGAGAAAAGAGGATGGTGGAATATGAAAAAAGGTAAGGAGGGAGAGTGAGCACTATAAGGCTTATTTTAAGGGATGCAATTCTCCATGTGAGGTTTCTAATAAACCTTCAGATAGTGAGGGTGACACTAATCCAAAGGGTGATTATTATCCCCTCTCCAAGGAGGTGGTGACAGGTTCTCCAGTCCCACCACGAGAAAAATGTGGGTGAGTATCCTTTGAGGTTGATGACATACAGTGGTAACTACACCTTTTTTTTTTTTATGAAACCATGCCCCTTTAAGTTAGGATTGTCCTATTCAGCACTCATGTGATTTCTTGTTTCTAGTGTTGAGGTGGAATATTTTTAGGTTGGTGTGTAGGAGAAGTGCCTAACTAGTTAACCTTGGCGGTACATGTGTTTTTTATGGATAATATACAAGTTTGTGTTGGAGCTGCTATTGGAGAATCTTCTTTGGTCAACAATGATGAGGTTTCAACATGGTTGGAACAAACTTTTCCTTTTGAGGAGCTAGCATGTCCTCATTCAGGGAATATGGAATGTGGTCTTTTACTCTTCCATTTTCCTTAGATGATTTCATGTAACAAACTAAGAATATCTCAAATTCTGGTGTAAATAAAATGAAATGGAAATGTAATTAAGCCCGACGCTTGTTGCTCCCTTATTCTATAAAAGGGATTTCAAAGCTTATTAAACAGGTCAGATTCTGAAGTCTTAATAGGCTTCTAGGTGAAAGCTAAGTTTATGAAAGGCAATTAGAATAGAATATTGGAAATCGGCTAGTAGTTTGTCTTGGATACGAGATCCTGTATGTAGAAATTTTGAATAAGTTCTATAGAAATTACTGGTATCAAAACAAATATTTGTCTTGAAGTACATACTCTATTATGTAGGTTTCTTATAAGTTATGAATGAGAAATACCAATGGTGTTATCATTTGTCTTCAAATATTTCATTTGAATGTATTACTTTGTTTTTAGTTTTAATTCAAGGAGTTAATTAAAATGCTTGAATAGGGTTATAAAAGTTGTAAGGAATGGATTTGGATTTCTAAGAAGTAAATGTTTCCTACACAGTGATTTTTCATAAATGCAAAGCAATATGAAGATAGTCTGCTTCTTTCTTAAGTAAGTAATTTGTAAATTACTGATCCTTATATACTTGACTTTGTTGCTCCAATTGATGAGACACTAGTCATTTTGTCAGAAAATCTTGCATAGACTGAATAGATAGTGTTCCTGGCCCTAGAATTAACATAAGACAATACTCAATTAAAAATCTTTCCAAGGATATTATATGTGGAATTATCCCCAATTCCTCGCAAATAGCTAATTGTTCACTTGAAAATCCACCAAGTCTTTGAATGAAATGGATTTTATTTTCCATAAATAGGAATCAATCTATGTATAAATGTGTTACTAATTGATTATATTGCATGAAAACACAATTGGGGTTACCCTCCTAGGTTTCACAAAGCCTGAAGTGAAGGAGTATGGACCATAAAATCCTAGGCTCATTGTGTTGGCCACTAACCTAGCAGTTCTTCATCATAGGAGTTGGCTACTTCTTAGAGATTTTTTTGGTTCTGCTAGAAAAATAACCAACATGGTCAATTTGGTCATCTGGTCAACCATAGTCAAACTATCATAACATGTCAACCTATCAAATCTTGGTATTCTTTGGATATTTCTTTCTGAAGAACAACTCATGTAATTTATTTATTGTTTAGGATATGTCTTTCTAGAGCATCAACACTATCATTTGGCATTTTGAGGGATTCTATTGAAATTTGAAGAGTGATCTTCTCAACATTGACATCATTCAAGATATGTCCTTCCTGAATTTGGCATTATCTAACATCCGTTATGCATTAGCCTACTCAACATAAACCTAGGCCTCATCGAACTTGGAATCTTGGTATCAATACACTTGACATTTGAACATACTTGGAAAACACTTTGGCAAACACTATCTTTAATATTGTCACACTTGTCATTTGATTTTTCGTCATGCTACTAGTTCCTCATTGATGTCCTAACATCAATATTTAGAGGAGTAATGATGTATCATGATGATTGTCTTATCTTTCCAAACTATCATGATACTAGTTCCTCAACGATGTCCTGACATCAAGATTTAGAGGAGCAATGAGGCATCATGATGATTGTCTTATCTTTCCAAACTATCATTCTACTAATTCCTCGATGATGTCTCGCATAGGATGTAGAGGAGCAATGATGTTTTATGGCTTGTATTTCTTGTTTGTGGTTGGTTGTGAAGAAAATATTGGGGTAACTGAGTTCCTTGTATGAGTCATAATCATCCTTGTCTGCAACTACTTGTTCTATGTGATGGTGTGACCATGCACACCATTGATTTATGTCATATAATGTTGTTTGTTGGCCATTACAATAATTTTCCCAATTATGATTAAAAAAAAACCTATTAGTACCTTGGTAGTGTTACCCCGTGAAATTTTATTCCAAGTCCTCATTTTAAAGTTTCTTCTTTCATGATAACTTTTAAACTTGTGCATTTATGTCTAAGTCGTGGCTTTGAAAAATATTTTAACTATCACGGTCCTATCAAGTTTCATAACCAAGTCGCTAGGTTTTGAAATTTCAAAATCACCCAACCTTCTTGCAACCTGTGAAGTGATGCTTTATGTAGTTGGGATATCGAAAGTTCCTAAAACTCTAGAAATTTTGGCCCATGGTTACAAAGTTCTAGCTCATAGCGACAAGGCGACCTCAATGAGATATACCATTTCCAAATTATCAATGCATTTAATGAATTGCACAATGCCTGTAAGGAATGTTTTCTCAAATATCTTGAGACGTCAATAGAAATTTTAACATAATCTTTAAAAATCCTCTAAAAGGACAACTCTTTAATAAGAAAGTTGGAAAAACGGCTTGACACATTTTGCTTAGCAAATAAATGACCACTTTTTTCTGTCGAAGTTAAATAAGCTTGCATGCAAGGGAAAGTGGTAGTGTTTTTTGATTCTAGAGTTTTCTCAAAATGGTACTTCCTGGTGATGTTACGGAATGGGAAGATGAACTTGTTCCTATCCTACAACCTAATTTGAGTTGGCTAGAGGAAGAGAAATTCGACATCATCTCTTAGCTGCGTTCACTAGCCTAGAAGGAGAAACCCAACTATGTCAAGTTCAATAGGGTGATCCTTGCTTTGGAAGAAGAAGAAGAATGAGTTGAATTTCACAATTTAGTTATGGAAATGCAATTGCAGTTGTATAAATTTTTGGCAACTCTATTGGTTTAGTGACATGCATGGAATCTTTTTATGATAGAGAATAATAACGTCTTTTCTAAAAAATGGTTGTGGTTTCACGATCCTTGTCATTGGTCATTCTGAAGACCATTACTTTTGTACTAAAACAGTTTTGGGGGTGCATATATATATGCCTCCAAGTTAATAGTAGGGGATCATCTTTTTGCTATTCCTAGAAATAGGGGAAGTAAGGGAGGTTTTAGGTTTTTCATTCAATTTAGTTTATTGTACAGGGTATTGGCCCTTTGTGCTTACAATTTTGGTATTGGAGAAATAAAGAAAGCATTTTTAGAACTTTGAATTTGCAAGGATTTTGAATAGACTTTGGATTTTTGCAATTCCTTTCCAATATTGATTCTGTTATATCAAAATATATGTGCAATTATTTCTAGAACTTTGAATGCAAAATAATTGATCTATTGAAGGGGAAATTTACTGCTCTTTCTTTTCTTATTTCTCATTTTGGGTGTGGAATAAATGGGCTTTGTATCATTTTTCTAAATTCATTTCATTCTAAATCAATTCATTGCATTTACTTTCATGGTTATGGATAAATGTTATTGTTCCTTTCTTTCTTTCTAGTTAAAAGCATAACCCATTCTTTGTATATCTTTTGAAGGTAGCTGCGCATTGTAAAATAAGTAGAGAGAATTTGTAAATACTATTGCGAGTGACTCAACTATTAGTACTATTTGTTCTTCTCACTAGGCAATTTGAGTCATTTTCTTTCATAAATTTTTGAAGGACAAATCTATTTACAATGTGAATTTATGATGAATCCTTCCATGCAGAAGTTAATCCCCTAGCCTATATATTTTCAATATATGCAACCTCCTTCTGTTGAATGTCTTAACCTCACTATTTTTTATTCAAAGCATTTTGGTAGAAATAAAGGAAATGTTGTAGAATGTGAGCCTCGTATAAATGGAATAATTGAAGCTTTTTACTTGCATCATGAACCTTAAAATCCCTCACATGGTAAATAAAATTAACCATCCTTCCAAGATGCAAGGTATAATGAGGATAATGAGAATAATGTTTCTCTATCATCCTTATCTATTGTAGAAATGGAAACATTTACTTTTGTCGGTGATGAAGAGAAATTTCAGGATGCTCAACATACAAACGAGGTGTTGAATGTCTCCCCTCCAATTTGCATTCAAGTTGGATTTGAAGCCTTCACATTTCCTAAATTGGATAATGTTAAAGCTATAAGCATGAGTGATGAAGTTAGTCACAAATTTATTGAATTTTATGTCATAAAATAAAGCAGAGTTTTTCTAGATGAGGATAATTCTCAATGATATGCTACCAGAAAAGTGGATTGTAGCAAAGGGAGGTTCTTGTCTAATGGTTTATATGTGGGTTTTCCAATTTGAGGGCTGATTACTCCTTGATTTTATAGTCAAGTGCATCGTAATTCCACATCTAAGATTATACAGATTAATTTTTTCAATCGTTCGCTAAGTAATCTAGACGTGAGTCATCAAATTAAAGAAGAATTACAATCAAATCATGAAACATGGATTCAATGACTTGAGATTGGTATACTTCAAGCCATACAGGAGGAAGTGTTTCTTGGCATCATAAGAACATTGAAGTGTTATTTGATTCATACACATTTCATAAGGAATAGTTATTTGGATTCAATATTTCATCCAGAGGATCTGCATATATCAAAGATCACACAGTCATTATTCAAAGCATCAAGTTGTAGCTAAGTATGGTGATGCCCCATTCACATAGTGATTTCTTTCATTCTGGAATCTATTTTTCTAAACCTGTAAATAGCTTTGCATAGTTCCATAAGAAAAATTGGTGTTTTTGCACCTAATTAGGGTGCATATGGGAGTCTTAGGTTGTTCCTTCCTTTCTTTTGTTGGGTTGGTTTCCGTTTTGTTTTTTGTTTGTGCCCAATTCCCCTCCACCCTTCTATAAACTATCCCTTGTCCTTTAATTTCTTTTGAATCCATGCCCAATGGACCTAGATCAGTCTTCCCTAATGATTCTAGAGTTCTCTGCATTTTCTACAAAAATATAGTCCCTAGTCGGAGCCAATGTTACCCCCTAAAATTTTATTCCAAGTATTTTCATTTTAAATTTTCTTCTTCCATGATAATTTTTAAAATTGTGCATGATAATTTTTAAACTTTTGCATTTATGACTAAGTCACAAATTTGATAAATCTTTTAACTATCATGGTCCTATCAAGTTTCCTAACCAAGTCACTAGGTTTCAAAATTTCAAAATCACCTGACCTTCTTCCAACCTTTGAAGTGATGCTTTATGTAGTTGTGATATTGATAATTCTTGAAACTCTAGAACTTATGACCCATGGTTATAAAGTTCTAGCTCATAGTGACGAGGCGACCTCAATCAGATATACCATTTCCAAAGTGTTAGTGCATTTAATGAATTATATAGTGCCTTTAAACATTGTTTTCTCAATAATCTTGACATGTCAACAAAATATTTAATGTAATCTTTAAAAATCCACTACAAGGAAAAATATTTAATAAGAAAACTAGTGAAACAGTTTGACACATTTTTCTTAGCAAATAAATGGCTACTTTCTAGCACCAAAGTTAAATAAGCTTGCATGCAAGGGAAGGTGGCAGTGTTTTTTTTATTCCAGAGTTTTCTCAAAATGGTACTTCCTGGTGATGTCAGGGAAGGAGAAGTTGAACTTGTTCCTATCTTGCAACCTGATTTGAGTTGGCCAGAGAAAGAGAAATTTGACATCATTTATTAGTTTCGTTTGTTGGCCTGCAAGGAGAAAACTAGCCATGTTGAGTACAACAGGGCGATCCTTATTTTGGAAGAAGAAGAACACACTAAATTTCACAATTTAGTTATGGAAATGCAATTGGAGTTGTATAAAGTTTTGGCACCTCCAGTGGTTTTGTAATGAGCCTTGCTCAAAACTGACCTTAAAACACTTCAATTTCTACTTTGCAATTTCGTCAAACACTTTGTATGCAATATATGAAGAAGCTGATATATTATTTTCAGTTTGCTGCTTGATGCAAGAACGAACACCAATTGATTTTAAGGGCTTGAATAACCTTCTACAACCACTATGCAAGCTTCTAAATGAAATACTATGCTTTTTCCAAATTTAAATGCATTCAAATGAAGTACTAAGAAAATAAAATGCATCTACAGCCAAAGGCATTTTTACAAACACTTGGCTTGCAAACTCTAAATCTGATTACAAAGCTTTTTTATTGCACAATCACAACTATTATTTGAACAAATACTTATTACTCCTCAATGCAAATATCTTTCCAATACAATGATGATTTCAATTTATCCAAGACTCTTGGCAAATTACATAGACATCAAATATGCCAACTACTGAAAATGAATGCAACCTACAGCTATAACTTGTTTCTATTATCATGCAATACAATGATGAATAATAAACAAGGGAACCTAGATGGATGAAGTTGCCTAGCCTTGTAGATGTTGAAGCAACTCAAAACCAAGCCAAAAAGTCTCCTTAAAGGCCAAATCAAACTGCAAACTTAGCCGCCCTTGTTCTGGAGGAAATAATTTATATAAAATAAATCTCAATCTGCCAACCCTCCAAAATGCATTGAATGTTATTGTTGGCATCCAAGGAAGTGAGCGTGCAAGTAGCAAGTGAATTCGCTCAAGCATGAGTGAGTAATGACCAAAAATGTGCCTCCATGATGCTATTCGCCATGACAGTAATAAATATCAGATTGCTGGTATAATCAAAATGTCTATATAATTCGACCTCAATGATGAATTCGATGGAGAGCAAGATGAAAATCCATCCAATGCAACTATAATCAATATCATGCCAAAATTGACCCTTGGCCACAATTTTTGCTCAATGAGAAGTCTGAAGTAACCTCTCCAATGGATGCAACCCTTCAGGAAATATCTCACTCCCTTAGTTATGCTATCTATGGGAGTTATCATTCCCAAAGACACTCAACTGCAAAGCCCTAGCTCCACAATGCTCATCAACAATAACAAACAACAAATGTTGGATGCTCAATAGTGAGACCTCAAGGTCTATTTATGCATTTCCTCTAGAGGTCAGCCTCAATAAAATAATATTATTTTTTGACTTCTAGAAGGATCCAATATATTTAAATTTAATTTGCACTTTATAAAATATAAAAATATAATATTAATAATAAAGTGCATCTCAACATCAAATTATAAAAATAAGGTTTCCATAAATAGAAATAATAATGATATATGATGGAAAACCTTACTCTAATCAAATACTGAGCCAAGTAATCACCCAATGACTGCCAAATGACTCTCTCACCATACCTCATTAGCCTATGAGAGCCATTAATAGGCTAATCCTACTAATATGTCAATGTCAACTAGAAGGGGAAATTACAGTCCGCCCCTCCTGAAATTGCTTGTCCCCAAGCAATCTCAACTCAGGATGTTGTAAGATCTCGTCACTCTCCCATGTCGCATCCTCAACTGGTAAGTCTTTCCACATGATCAAGTATTCCCTGATAACTCATTTCTGCAAAGTATTCTCATGAACATCCAATATAGCTTCTGGCACCAAAATCAATTTCCCCTCATCATTCAATGGCAGAAATGTCATGGAGGGAACCACAAAATGTCCTAATTCCTTCTTGAGGTGAGACACATGAAATACATTATGTACGCTACTATCAGCAGGCAACTCCAACTCATAAGCCACTTCTCTTACTCTCCTGATAATCCTGAAAGGAGCATAGCAATGTGGCTTAAGCTTCTCTACACCGCTCCTCTTAAGAGTGGACTTCCTATAAGGATGCAACATCAAGTACACCATATCACCAACCTCAAAGGAGCGGTCAACCCTCTTCTGATCTGCATACTATTTTTGTTGGTTTTCTGCCTTTTGAATATTCTCCCGTAAAGCCCTCATAATGTCCTGATTATCCTGTAAGAGATCACCAGCACTAGGCACACGACTGTCACACAACAAGAGGTCCAGGAAATTAGGCACATCATATCCATACAAGGCCATGAATGGTGTCATCTAAATGGAGAGATGGTAAGTGGTATTGTAGCAATACTCACAAAGATATAACCACTTGACCCACCCCTTCTATTGTCCTGCGATGTAGTTCCTCAGATACCCTTCCACCCACTTATTTACTATCTCTATCTGACCATCGATCTATGGGTGGTAACTAGTGTTTGGAGAGAGTTCTATCCCACATAACCTAAATAGCTCCTACCAAAAATGGCTCATGAATTGGCTATCTCTATCACTGACAATGTTCTGAGGTAACCCCTGCAGTCTAAATACCTCCTGGAAGAACAACTCTACTACCTAAGTAGATAAATATGTAGATGTCATCAAAAGGAAGTGAGCAAATTTAGTCAAACGATCTACAACCACATAGATACAATCTCACCCCTGGGCTTTAGGCAAGCCAGTGATGAAGTCCATCGACAAACACTCCCACTTCTTGTCAGGGATTGTAAGTGGCTGAAGTAGGCCTGTAGGGTGTGTGTGCTCCTGTTTATTTTGCTGACAAACAGGACATTCTCTGGCATACTGTAGCACATCTTATTTAAGGCCCTTCCATGTAAACCTCTCCCGTACCTATTTAAAAGTATTGAAATAGTCAGGATGTCCTGCCATAGGTGCATCGTGAAAGGCCCTCAGAATGATGATCTTCATTTTTGATCCTGGAATCAAATAGATCCTCCCCTTGTAAATGATAAGTTCATTTACAACTGTGTACCTGTCATCCTGAACTGATCCATCAACAATCCCTGTAGCCCAACTATCCTTAACATACTCTACCACAATCAGGTGCCTCCAATCTTCAGCAATCCCAGTCATAGAACTCAAGTGGGGGCATCGTGATAAAGCATCGGCCAAAACATTTTGTGTTCCCTTAATGAAGGAAATATCAAAGTCATATGATTGCAACTTACTCACCCATTTTTGTTGATGATCATTAAGATCTCGTTTTCCTAGGAAGTGCCTCAAGCTGTTGTGGTTTGTCTTCACTACAAATTTGTTATGCACCAAATACTATCTGAATTTGGCCAATGCATGCATAATGGCCAACATTTCATTATCATATATGCTATATCCCCTCTCTGGACCGTGAAGCTTCCGACTCTCAAAAGTAATCGGATGTTTGTCATGCATAAGGATTGCACCAATTCCCTCACCTAAAGCATCACATTGTAGATCAAAGAGTTTATAAAAATATATGCAAAGCAAGCACTGGACATGTAGGCATAATTAGTTTGAACATCTCAAAGCAATCCTGTGCCTCTGGTGTCCAAACAAAATCCCCTTTCTTGGTCAAGTCAGTGAGTGGTGCTGCATGGCGTGAATAACCATTAACAAATCTACAGTAAAATCCACACAACCATAAAAATCCTCTAAGCTGAGTAAGACTCACTGGTGTAGGCCATTCAACAATTGCCAAGTAATCTTTTTAGGATCCATATGTACTCCCTCAGAACTGATGATGTGACCAAGATATAGTAACTCTGTCATCCCTAAGTCACACTTAGACTCCTTTGCATACAAGGACTCTTTCCCCAAAATGCCCAATACTATGTCAAGATGTGCTATATGATCATCCCATGTTTTACTGTACACCAAAATATCATCAAAGAATACTAGCACATACCTCCTCAACTGTGAATGGAAGACCCTGTTCATTGTAGACTGAAATGTTGCTGGAGCATTGGTTAGCCCAAATGGCATAACCATAAATTCAAAGTGCCCACAATGGCACCTAAATGCAGTCTTCTCAATGTCATGTTCCCTAACCCAAATCTGATGATAACCGGACCTCAGATCAATCTTAGAGAAGAAACGTGCATCATATAACTCATCTATTAACTCATCAATTCTAGGGATGGGATATCTATTCTTTCTTGTTCTATTATTCAAGAGTCTGTAATCAATACACATCTGCAATGTACCATCTTTTTTCTTAACCAGCACTACTGAAGATGCAAAAGGAGACTTACTTGGTCTAATATGTCCCATGGCTAGCAACTCCTTAATTGTCTTTTCAATTTCATCCTTGAGTCGCTTGGGATGTCTGTATGGAGTGATTATTATGGGCTTGGTGCCCTCCTCCAATTCGATGATATGCTCAATCCCTCGATCTGGAGGTCTTCCTAGAGGAATCTTGCTAAACACCTTCGTATGCTTAATCCTTAACTCTTGGATATCTGGATGGTACTCTGGTTTCTGTTGTTCCCCTTGTGTAGGCATCAACACACATTCTACTGCCCACTCTACCATATTATGTCTCACTAGCCTTGACATCCTCCTAAATGAGATCATCCTAAAACTAGAGTCTCGGATTGCCTTAAGAACATGAGTCTTCCCATCAACTTGGAAAGACATCTCCATCTCTCTGAGATCAAGTGTGAATTTCCCAATATAATGTAACCATCTCATGCCAAGCACCATGTCAGTATCACCCATGTTCACCACATAGAAGTCCGTCTTGAAATCATAGTTGTTCAAGCGTATGGGAAAGTCTGGAATTCTCCTATCACATTTGAGGGTATAGCCATCTGCAACCTTAACTCTTATCCCCTCAAATTCCTCTGTCCTGATGCCTCTCCTATCAACCAGATGAGCATCAATGAAGTTGTGAGTTGCCCCTGTATCAAGAAGAGTGGTTATCTTTTGCCCTGCTAGGACCCCATGCATCCTAAATGAACCCTCCTATTGGATGCTAGCGATGTGTGCATCATGTTTCCTTGTTGCTCCTTCATGTTCCTCTTCACCTTCATGCTTTTCTTCCTCGTGTTCAGTCCCTGAGTCTTCAAAATTAGATTGCTGATCTGATTTCTCGAATTCAAAATCCTCAAAATATGCCAACATTACTCTATTAGCCTTTCCCTTCGGTATCAAGGGACAATCATGGTTTGCATCATAAGGCCCCTTACAATAGAAACACAACTTCTTCTTCCGCAAATCATTGAGTGTGTCACGATCCAAAGGTGCTGCCTATTTTCCCTTGAAGTCTAGTTTGTTCTTTTTCTTAGGGAAGGATTTATTATCTCGATATGAAGAAGATCATTTGGATGTAAACTTACTCTGTGGTGCTGATAGCCCCATACTCCTAGCCTTCTTCATAGCCTCCTGAAGAGTAGGAGGATCAAAGGCTTTTATCCAACCTCTAATAGGCTCCATTAATGCTTCAATAAATAATACTACCAACCATCTCTCGGAGATGTTAGGAACCATCACTGATAATTTCTGGAAATCTCCAATGTAGCTCTCCACACTTCCAACTTGATTGAGTTGGTCCAAATCCCTGAAGTATGATTCTGGGTCTTTCCTATCAAAGCGTTCCACAAGTCTGTACACAAACTCTTGATAGGATGTAATCTAATTATTTTGCAATATTACTAATCCATGATACCACCAATCGTGTGTTGCACCCTCCAAATGCAAAGTGGCATACTTGATGGCTTCCTCTTCTATCATGGGTTGAAGAGCCAAGAAAGTATCCAATTTATGAATCCATGACTGTGTAGTAGTCTTTCCACTACCATCAAACATAGACAGTGTAAGCTTATTGGTAGCTTGCTTAAGATCTTTATTATGATTCCTAGGTCTCCTCTCTTGCCGAGACCTGTAGTATTCCATTCTTGTCTACACAAATCGATCAAAATGCATGAGCTCTCGTGCTTTTGGTGTCAATAGTTTCCATTCATCATGAGGAGCCATATATGCATTAGCAAAGGTAGGATCCTCAACTTTAACATTCTCTTCTACTGCACGTTCTTCCCTCAAAAAGGTGGGTCATGTAGGTCTATCTGCAGTGTGGGAAGATGCTCTTATTATTCTCCTTGAACCTGCTATGCTCCTGTCATCATCATGATCTTTGGGTTGCCTCCTAGGTAAGATCAACTATTGTAGAGTATTTTCAAGCCGCTGAAGTACCCCAGATACCTACTGCTGACCATCCCTTAGCCCCCTCAAAGTATCAAGTACCTCTCTATCATCATCTCTTCTTCCATTTCTAGGAGGACTTTCCTCTCTTCTTTCCTCCATAGGACCACCAATCTCTTTGTGTCTTGCTGCAATAGCTGCTGATAAAGTGTCTTGTTCAGGGTGTGGTGGCCACTGCATTTGTTTTCTTTCTTCTCTGGTTGTATATCTCTTGGTCCTGTCACTTTGTTGCATAAATGAAAAAAATTTCTGACCCAAAGCATGGCAAGAAACTGCTCTGATACCACTGTAATGAGCCTTGCTCAAAACTGACCTTAAAACACTTCAATTTCTACTTTGCAATTTCGTCAAACACTTTGTATGCAATATATGAAGAAGCTGATATGTTATTTTCAGTTTGTTGCTTGATGCAAGAACGAATGCCAATTGATTTTAAGGGCTCGAATAACCTTCTACAACTACTATGCAAGCTTCTAAATGAAATACTATGCTTTTTCCAAATTTAAATGCATTCAAATGAAGTACTAAGAAAATAAAATGCATCTACAGCCAAAGGCATTTTTACAAACACTTGGCTTGCAAACTCTAAATCTGATTACAAACACTTTTGATTTCACAATCACAACTATTATTTGAACAACTACTTATTACTCCTCAATGCAAACATCTTTCCAATACAATGATGATTTCAATTCAGCCAAGACTCTTGGCAAATTACATAGACATCAAATATGCCAACTACTGAAAATGAATGCAACCTACAACTGTAACTTGTTTCTATTATGATGCAATACAATGATGAATAATAAACAAGGGAACCTGGATGGATGAAGTTGCCTAGCCTTGTAGATGTTGAAGCAACTCAAAACCAAGCCAAAAAGTCTCCTTAAAGACCAAATCGAACTGCAGACTCAACCGCCCCTGTTCTGGAGGAAATAATTTATATAAAATAAATCTCAATCTGCCAACCCTCCAAAATGCATCGAATATTATTGTTGGCCTCCAAGGAAGTGAGCGCTCAAGTAGCAGGTGAATTCGCTCAAGCATGTGTGAGTAATGACCAAAAACGTGCCTCCATGATGCTAGTCATGATGACTGTAATAAATATCAGATTGCTGGTATAATCAAAATGTCTATATAATTCGACCTCCTCAATGATGAATTCGATGGAGAGAAAGATCAAAATCCATCCAATGCAACTATAATCGATATCATGCAAAAATTGACCCTTGGCCACAATTTTTGCTCAATGAGAAGTCTGAAGTAACCTCTCCAATGGCTGCAACCCTTCAGGAGATATCTCACTCCCTCAGTTATGCTATCTATGGGAGTTATCGTTCCCAAAGATGCTCAACTGCAAAGCCCTAGCTCCACAATGCTCATCAACAACAACAAACAACAAATGCTGGATGCTTAATAGTGAGACCTCAAGGTCTATTTATGCATTTCCTCTAGAGGTCAGCCTCAATAAAATAATATTATTTTTTGACTTCTAGAAGACTCCAGTATATTTAAATTTAATTTGTACTTTATAAAATATAAAAATATAATATTATTAATAAAGTGCATCTCAACATCAAATTATAAAAATAAGGTTTTTATAAATAGAAATAATAATGATATATGATGGAAAACCTTACTCCAATCAAATACTGAGCCAAGTAATCACCCAATGACCGCTAAATGACTCTCACCATACCTCATTAGCCTACGAGAGCCATTAATAGGCTAATCTTGCTGATATGTCAATGTCAACTAGAAGGGGACATTACAAGTTTAGTGACATGCATGTAATCTTTTTGCGATAGAGAATAATGTCTTTTCTAAAAAAATGGTTGTCATTTCATGATCCTTGTGATCGAGTTTTCTCAAGACTGTTACTTTTGTACTATAATAGTTTTATATATATATATATATATATATATATATATATATATATATATATATATATATGCCTCCAAGTTAATAGTAGGGGATCATCTTTTTTCTATTCCCGAAATTAGGGGAAGTGAGGGAAGTTTTAGGTTTTTCTTTCAATGTAGTTGATTGTAGTGGGTATTGGGCCTTTGTGCTCACAATTTTTTATATTGGAGAAATAAAGAAAGCATTTTTCGATCTTTGCATTTGTAAATGCTTTTTTGATTGTCAATAGACTTTGGGATTTTGCATGTCCTTTCCAATATTGATTCTGTTATATCAACTGTATGTGCAATTATTTTTGGAACTTTGAATGCAAAATAATTCATCTATTGAAGGGAAAATTTACTACTCTTTCTTTTCTTATTTCCCATTGTGGGTGTGTTATAAAAGGGCTTTGTATCATTTTTCTACATTCACTTCATTCTAAATCAATTCATTGCATCTAATTTCATGGTTATGGGTAAATGTTAGTGTTCCTTTGCTACTTTCTGGTTAAAAGTAGGTCCCAGTATTTTCCATTCATTGTATATCTTTCAAAGGCAACAGTACCTTATAAAATAAGTAGAGAGAACTTGTAAATACTATTGCGAGTGACTCAATTGTTAGTACTATTTGTTCTTCTCATTGGGAAATCTGAGTCATTTTCTTTCATTCATTTTCAAAGGAAAATTTTGTTTACTAACAAGTAGTATATTGAAGGATTCATTATCTGCACAAACATCCATCTCCTTCTATCTAGTAATCTCTCTTCTTTCGTCCCTTGATGATGTCTTGTGACATACAAAAATATAATTGCATACATGCTTATATATAGGAATTTAATTAGTACATTACACATTTACGTAAATCCATTCACATATTTAAATTACATCACTAGAATAAATAAATCATTTGCATCAATTTAGTGGTTGTTTGATGATCTATCTCTTAATGACTGTCCAAATGAGGTGGAAAATCTCACACTGTTATGGCTCTTGCTATTGCTTCTTGAGCTATTTCTTGTGTGACTTCAAGCCTGAGTGAAACTTGACTCTCGTCACTCTATTGGCATGACTCTGTCATACAATCTCATGTAGTACTCTTGACCAACACTAACCCTTGCTAGCTCTCTCACCACGTCTCCCACAAGCCCAACACACAACTCTGCAAACTGTGAGCACCACTAATGCACCTCTTACTACCTCCCCACTACCTGATCCCTCTTCACCCTAGAAACCTCCAACTTTTCCTCTAATGCCCTGATTCGGCTGAGGGCCTCATCTAATTGAATTTTCATATCCTTCAGTCACTAATCGACTATCGCATATCGAGGCAATGGTGGTATATGAGATGGAACCTCCCCACCCTCCACCATCTGATCTCTGATCTTCCTCTCTGCATCATCCATCTCTGCATATACACCTAACTCCTCATCTCTCCTTGTATCCTCCTCTCCACTTACATCTAATGTCTCCTCTCCCATGACCGCATCCTCCTCCCTAGCGATCTCTACCTCTACATCCATCTCTAGCTAACTTTCCTTCAACCTTGCTCCCTTTGGATGAGGTCCCTCTAGCTGCTCTCCCTCTGCCCTAACCTCCCTCTAATCCTCCTGTCCCTCACCTATTGTGCATATTTTGGACACACACCCTTCTGAAGGCATGGATCCCCTCTTTTCGCTCCTGATGGGTCATTTTCACTTCCAACAAGTTTTTAAGTTCTTCTCTCACTTTTTGCACCCCCGCCTCCAAGCCCAAGTCTATCACAAATCTTAAAATGATCAATTTCATATTGGATGAATTCACCTAGCTGAGTTTCACCAAGTCATTTTCCTCTGTGGGCTGAGCCTTGAGGGTCTCCCTTAGCTTTTTTCCCTGTGTCTGTTGACCTTCACGGACCCACATTCACAAGATTCATCTTGTTGTTCACTGTTGTGCTCCACCATTCACTTGCAACCAAGCCTCTGCGTTAACCCAACATGCAGACCCTGTGTTATCTTTTGGTGTTGTGTCCTTCATGCTCCATGGATCTGCAATTGCAGGTTGCCTTGTGTGGGTCTTCGTTCCTGTTTCACTGCTAAGTGGCGGCTGACCCCTGACTTCTGCCTACATGGCAAGATCCACACTCAGTCTTTCCATCCTGTCATCGTTCTATTGTCGTCACACAATGATCAAATCTTCATGCCACCACTTTTTGTGATGTAATCAGTATCCATGATCAACAACCCCTATCTAAAGCCTGAGGAAGAAAACCACCAAGACAATAATTATTTGGATCCTCCCCAATGGATATGGGTGTCCAATGGAGAAAATCCGTCTCTTGATGACCATTATTTGAATGATGCAACCTTAGGGTCATTTAGCTGTGCGGGTCATGCATATGTCATTTCCTCAGTGCAAAACCTCATGTTTGCTAGCTAGGTCCTGGGTTTGGACTTGTTGGTGGGTCTGCCCATGTGGGCCGCCATTGGTTGGGTGTCATCACAATTGCCTTACTCTATAATAGTGAAGCCCCACCACTTTCTAGCATAAATATCTTGTGCAGGCTACTTGTCTTCATTATCCCAACAATGTTTTCATCATGGTGTCTCACCCCTTTCCATAACTCACCCAAATTGAATATTTGTATGCTCTAAATACAACAAGGAGAAGTTAAGATGTCTGTAAATTTATTATTTTTGAGTGGTGATCAAAGAATTTGCAGAACGAGGGAGACCAAAAGGAGCTCATGAGAATCAAAATTTATGCCTTTACAGTACCATGCACTTGTCCTTTTTGCATTTCAAATAATGATATTTAAGTTGGAATTGAAGGCCATTGTTCATGCAGAACCCATGTTTTGCTCTGTTGTGTATTCTTTAGAATGACTTCTTATGGTGCTGGTGTCTCCACCTCCAAATCCGTCCGTATTCACCCTCACTGCAGTAGGTTTCCCGCAGCACTACAAAAACAACTACTTGATCGATGGATATAACAAGAGCATTTCAAATGAAGGACTTTGAGAATCTCAATATCAAAGCTACTTAAGAATTTTTTGGTTTGAGCCTTCGTGCACTAGTAAAGTGTCTAAAAGAAAAGAGAAGGCAGTAAAATTTGCAATGAAATATTTATCTTCTACGGTGAACGAGTATGTGGGTTCTTCCTTCCACTCGATCACCATTCTGCCCTAGCTTGAGGCATCTCACACAGATGGACTTCTTCTCTATGGGGTCCACCTTCTATAATGTCATTTAAATAAAATTTTCCAAGTGGTCATCTGAGCCTACATTCTAGCCAGTGCTTACACTTGTGGAGTCCACTACTCGCATCGTCATCCTTTCAATTGTAAACCATGACCACCTTACAATGGCTACCCGCATGCCTATCCCTATGGAGGCTACCTCTACAGACCCCATTACCTACTTTTTCACTTGTGTGATGAATTTCCCACACTCCTCCACTCAAAGGAAACCTTCTTTGCGGGGTCAAATGACCATAGTGCCTCCTAAACGATCCACCCACTGGCGACATGTTAATGAAAACCCTTTGCCCCCTTTATCTATATTACTCACTGGCTCGCATGCACTAAATAATGATTTAGGGTGAAGATTATTAAGGGAATGGAACTACTTCACACACCCAAGGTCCATGCTTCAAATTTCATATTGAGAAATCTTATGTAGGTATTTAACATCAAGATAACCTACGGTTTTACATGGGGATGTCGAGAGTCATCACCATCATGTCAATTCTATGTTGGACTCTAGATCAATGGCACACACTAGTTAACAATGAAACAAAGCTAGGAAACAAAGGGATAGCCTTTGGTGGTGACATCATTCGTTATCCCCATGGACTCCCTCAAACACATATCACGTGCTTCAAAGAAAATGATGTATGACAAGCAACAACCATTCCCTAGGAAAATACAAGATGAAGACTCCAAATGTAGAGCCTTGAAAGTTTAACCACATGTTGTTGAAGGTGTTGTTGCTCCATGTCTCTGGGTAAGCCTATGTAGGGAAATTTGAATGCATGAGAGAGTATTTTATTGAATAATTAGAATGGAATTCATGGGGCTCACATGATTTTCACCTTCAAACTGGATACCTCTAGATGCCCTTATAAAAGAATTTAGTTGTTCACATGAGGATGTGAGATGAGGGTCCCTTAGCACTGTCCATATTTGTTTTTGTACTTACATATGGCAGCTTGAGCCATGGTGGAAAATTCAGTGGTCTTAGGGAGCATGATTAATTTTATATGCAGAAGAGTTTTTCAAACTAATCATTGTGGGTAACATACAACACAACCTTCTGAGAAGGTGGGAATGAGGGGAACACTTGTCACCCTTGAACCCGAAAATTAAACAATGAATGCAAGAAATTAGCCACAAATTAATTAGATAATGTTGGAGAAAGTGAGAAAAATATTAGACAAATGAAATATGTAGATGGATTTTGAGGTCATGGGTTTTGCTTCACTTGTGGTTGTGGTTTCTTTTCCATTTGTGATAATGGTTTCAATGTGATGTCCTTTCAAAATATATCACCCACGTGCCCCTACCCACATCCTTCTAGTAGAAGCCATGTTTGTGGGTTCTGCATTCCACTTTTCCATCCCATGGATAGTTGTTATCTATCCCTCCCCCCTGCAAAATATCGCTAATAATCTTGTGCACCTCTGGCGACCCCTGGTTATCAAAATCCACAAAGGAAAATGATATGCAATAAACACTTTCATGATGAAAAATAGTGTTAAATTATTCCCCTAGTTATATGAATGCAAGGAGGAAGGGGAGGCGAGATTGTGTTTGCACCAACTAGATGAGTATCCTCACCTTCTCATTCGAGGGGTGCACATAGAAGAACATGAAAATCAGATTTCCCTCTATGAAGGCCTCTTGTGTGCGTTCCTCTCATAAAGAGGTTGGAAACCTCATTGCCATTATCATGATGGCCCTCACTAGGTATCTCCTTATGCCTTCTTACCTGTAGACATCAACCATATGTGCTTTGCATGCTTCAGGGTAGTTGTTTGGGTACAACTCAAGAATGTTATCCCCAGACAATGTGTGATACCTCTTGGCCCACAAAGTGGTTAAAGTGTTTTGTTTTTAACCAACACCACCCTATGAAAACAAGACACTGAGCTTTAGTGGTAAGAACAACGAATGAAGTGAACACTCAGTAGCTAAATTGGAGCTCATCCTATCCATTGAAATATGATAGCTCCTAGGGGCCGATCCTTCAAAATGGGCGAGCTTGGGCTTTCACCTATTAGTCCTTAGTTGGATCATCTTCATTAAGTGAAGGTGCATAGTAACCGGAAATTATCATGACACTAATGTAGGTGTTAAATGACAAACAACTCTACTTACCTCGCCATCAGCTCCCAGTAGTTAGTCTCCCACAAATGGTTTTATTAAGTGGCAAAGGGAGTTGTTTCCTCTAAAGAAAAATTCATTCAAATATCTCCCCTCCCTAGTTGTTTCTATCTCGACCAACCAAGAAATTTCAAATTGGCAACGATGTAATATAGTTAGAAGTAATGACAACTAATAAATATTTTTCAATAAAGGAATCTCAAGGGGCATGATGTTTATCAAAATGAAGGAAGAAGCATAATCTATGTAGAAAGCAAGGAAAGATTAATATTTCAAGCAGTTGATGAGGTTTTGTTTTCTTGGGTATTCAAAATTCCACCCTTTCAATGCCGATGTTGACAAAAACAACCTTTTTGATGCTTGCACCCTATCGTTTTATACAAACAACAACAATCCATTGAGCCAACAAGTAGTACGTCATGATCATATCATTGTGTACCCAAGATTTGGTCAATGAAGTCAATTTTCTCCTAGTACAACAGATTTAATGAACTTAACGTGATAGATCAAAGATTTAGAGTGGTTTCCCAAATAAGGGGTTGGGGGTTTTAGGGGTATGCAATAAGAAAATAAGATATTTGAGTACCCTATGCCATGAGGCATGTTAAATACGCTTAGGAATGTGCAATAAAGTGATAAATTTAATTTGTAAGGGAATAGGATGAACTCCTTAATGATCGAGATTAGCAAATGACATTTGAAGAATGCTCTAAGTGTGGTATGTTTCAAATTTGCACTAGAAGGAGGAAGATCCAAATATTTTATTAAAACCTCATTAATGATCATATCAATTTTTTTTTTAGTTGGCCTAATTAATTATATTTTCCATGTAGGGAAACTAATTAAAGGTTATCAAGGTGGCCAATATTGCAGAAGTTCATCATGGCTTACATATGAAGAAACCACCCACTGAGATGAAAATAGAGGATGCTATATCATTTGGAATCACATATGAAGAATGAAAATAGGGACTTGAAGGTGCGTAAGTAAGGAGCTTGTTTATATCAAAAGGGAACTAGCTCGCATAAGGGTCGAAACTCAGACAACTTACACTGAAGAAGTTAGTACTGCAAAAGGAAAGGAGGAGTTGTCTTGTTCCTCATTGAATGATCATGATCCATAAAGAGTTGTCCCACACATCAGCGAGGCAACTAATCTATTTCATAATGATGCTAATCTAC
This sequence comes from Sequoia sempervirens, assembly GCA_007258455.2. Classification (NCBI taxonomy): domain Eukaryota; kingdom Viridiplantae; phylum Streptophyta; class Pinopsida; order Cupressales; family Cupressaceae; genus Sequoia; species Sequoia sempervirens. The sequence continues at coordinate 3,734,888 of VDFB02137365.1, read as the reverse complement.
AAACAAGGCTCATTTGATTGACTGGAGAGTGATGCAAACACATCAATAAGAGGGAAACCTTTAAATAGTTTCAGCTACAGTGAAAGGGAAATTAGCTAGATAACAAAAATGCTATAGTGATAGGGCACTAGAAGACAAAATAAGCAAAAGACAAATGATGTATTTTAAATTTCTATATATAATGGGGGTAGGTGAAACCCTAATGTAAATAAAATCTGAGCCACAATGTAAATCAATCCTAGCCATTCATTTGGGCTTTGGAAAACTATAAATAGGGGCTTGCCCCTCATTTGTAAATGATTGGAGAATTGATGCAAAAGGAATTTTCAGCAATAAAAGACAACATTGCATGATTTGATGGATGTTCTCTTTGATTTTTCCCATCTTGCATGCATGGTTCTACTTCCATGTGAGTTTTAGGTTGTAGTTTCTTGGATGACTTTAATGGTGTTGGTTGTTACAGTATTTTATGTACTTCAAAATCATTCTTTTTATGGTTTATTGATGATGAATCACTTTGCAAAGCTAGTCTAAGATAACTTATTTGCTGCAACTTAGTTCAATTGTATGTTCATAAATCTATAGTCCTTAGAGGATTACATTAATTTTGTCTAGCTATAGGTTTCTCTTTATCAAGAAAAATCTAGTTAGTGGGAGTCTATCTACTGTAGCACCCTCCATGATTACTATTCATTCATTTCTTAGATTTAGAACAACTTCTCTTACCCTTTCCCTTTCGCTATTTCTTTTCGCTTCTTGTTAGAGTAGGATTCCAAGAATCACCACAATGTTAAACTTGACGAACATGGTGAGATTTAGCTTGCTATTCTGAGTGGGAAGTCACTGTTCATTCACTTCCAGCATTCTAAAACTCCATTTGCAGACCCAACTTCCCATGCTTTGTGAACCATAAAGGCTAAGCCTATGATTAGTAGAAAATCACATCAACCAACTGAGACATTCCAAGCACTGTCATGACCTGACATTCAAAACCTTGGGATAGTTTTTCTGCAATTTACTTGTAGGAAATTGTCTTTCAGGAGAGGTGATGCACCTATGCATTACCTATGTTGAGAAGTGCTAAAACACCCATCAATAGAACTGGTTTTAGAAGGAGGGAATGGCTTAGCTTGAAACTACAAAGATGAAAATTGGAAGTTGAAAGGAACCTTCGATTCAAATCTGAGATAGGTAGATCTCACAATATGTTGGAAAATTAAAAATTAGAAAGATTTGGAGACAAGGAAAACAAGAACAAGAGCTGAGTTGAAATGGAGTAGTATATACGCAAATTAACATTACTCAACTACATGTGGATTTGAATAGGATATTGAGGAGACCAATGCAGCAATTTACATTGGAAAACAAGTGTAGAATCAATTGCACTCATAGGCATAATGAATTAGGATGCCTAACATTCTTGGGAAGAATTGAAAGTGTCTTGCAAGGAGAAATTCCCTTTTGGGAAATATACTAGCCCTTGGCTCTTGAAGATTCAAAAGAGGAATTTTCTAACATGGTAGCCAAGAAATTCAAAGAGTTGACCCAAGAACACTTAAACAACAAGGATGGAATAGAAATAGAGGAGGCATTGATTTCTAGTTGGCACAATGCACCCCACTCAAAATTCACTTGTTCTTCTTGTGAAAACATCATGACTCAATTCAAGGGCAGTTTAAATAAGTCAAGGCAGCCAACTCTAGATGAAGAGGAGTTATCCCATTAAGGTGAGAGGGATGCCAACATTTGGAGGACAATGCATTCAAGTTTAACTGAGAAATTTGACACAAATAAGTACTGGGGCAATAGACACTAAGGCTGAAAATCAAAAGGAAGGAGTTAGTTTCCTTGGGACAACAAAAATCTTTGATGAAAAATCAGTTAGAATGGAAGAAAAAAGTCTCTCCTTCATTTGTAAAGGACAGTCCTCCCCACAAGAAGAGGAGTGGTTGGCAGTTAAAGATGAATTGATAGAGTTTTTGACAACATACTCTAGGATAGTCGATATAGATGCTAAAAATTAGGAGAGATCAAATGCCTTGGGGTAGCAGAGAATGATAATGAGAGTATAAGTGAGATTAGATTAGAGGATCTTTCCTTCATGCATGATAGTGATAAAGCATCTAGAAATGAAGATTTTGAGGAGTGGGAACAACCATAGCTCATGGTTTTTTACCATCATACTTCCTTCTCAACCAATGACAAGGACCCGATGGGGGATAGATATAATGAGCTAGTGTCAAGACTAGCAAAGGACTGGTTAGAGCTGAGATATCAAGTGGAATTAGAAGTGTTGGTACTACTAGGTCGGTGTAGGTTCCATGACTTTCCAAATTCATAGTTCATATGTCAACTATGCCAAGAGGCATTTGAGCAAGTTAAAGAACAAGTGGAATAGCATAGTGCACCACTTTCTACAGTTGCCTCAAGAGTCAAAGCATATGTCCAAGAACCTAAAACAAGTTATAGCCCAGCTAAAGGAAACCATCAAGAAGGTGTTGGGGTAGCAACAAAAGTGGTACAACCACATAGCCTCAAGCTTCCAAACGATGAAGATGATCAAGTAGGGGGGCTATCCATTAGACATAAAGAGTCTTCCTCTCTAGTAGAGCATTTGTATGCAATGGATGACAGACTTCTTGATGGGCTAGTGTCCCTTGTTGATTTCTTCCCACTTGTAATTGTTTCACAAAGGTATAGCGACACCAAAGAGGGGTACATTTTAGAGGTTGACAGCAATGAAGACATACTACCTAAATCCCTAGATGGCAAAACATCAGAGCTTCTAGATTGGGAGAGGAACTCTTTTTCCATCTACAACGATAGTGAACAAGAGGAAATGATTGGAAATAATGATGAGATACATGAAGAAAAAAGAGAAGAAGACAAAGGTGAGGGTATTTTCATAGCTACCAACAAGTATGATAGACCTAACCAATGACAAGATGCAACTAGGAGTCCTTCCGCCTTGATCATTGTTGATCCTCCTTCACATTCAAAGAGTTACAATAGGATAGATTCATGCATTCCATATTCCTATGACATCGAACATTATAAAGTTAAGGTGAACACTAGGGGAAGGGGATGGGATGGCATGCTACCCCTTGAAGAAAATGATCAAGTAGAGGTTTTCACTATGGAATATCAAGAAAATGAAGTATATCTCCTTGAAGAACAATTGGTAGGGATTGTGGATCCTACACAAGGTTCGGAAGAGGTGCTTGTTGCCTCTTTCTCTCCAAAGTTGCACCATCCAGTGCCATCACCCAAAGTTGCCAACATAATTACTGAAAACACGATGCTCACTCTCAATTGTCAAATGGTGCCACTATCACATGACGACATTTAGGTTTTATCTTTCCTTTCTCCTATGAATACTTGTAGCTATGTTTATAATTTTGATTATGGGGATGAAGGGAAATGATTGTGTTTATGGATCAACCATATGTTTAATGAATCACCTCAATTTCTAATTTTTCCCGAATATGTGATTAAAGTTGAATGTTGCAATAATAAACTTCTTTTTTCTGAGTATAATGATAAATCTGCATGGCTTATAACTGTAACAATTTCCCTACTACTTGTGTGTGCATTACAAAATCCGATGGGCATAAACATTTGTTTTCCTTTCCTAAACGTGGTCCTTTGTAAATATATTTTTACATAACACATTTTTGACTAATGTAGGTTTCATGTATATATCTCGGTTTCCTAGTTTCATTAGGTTAGTTGGTTTTCCATAGGTTAGGTTTGCTTTAGGGTAGTTTCCTTATTATTTTCTTTTTCCTTCCTGCTTTGGGTAGTTTAGGTCGTTGTTTTCTATTTCCGTTTCATTTGCTTTTTGTTTTTATTTTGCTTTGTCATTGCTTTGCTTTGGGTCCCTCTGTGTTTAGCTAGGCACGTACGTGCACATAACAACCATATTTATTCCCTAGGGTTTTTCTATGTATTTGTTCATCAAACTCTAATCAAGCTTTCAGAGTGGACAGAGAGGGTCTTTTGTTATTGTCAAGTGATCTAAATGTTTGATTCAAAAGGGATAACTCATTGGTTGGTCTTGTTCTGATGTATTCTGAAATCTTACATCTCTTACACATGGGTATGTGCAAGATCATGATGGGCCAAAAAGTGGCAATATGATGGATATGTGGTTGACGACATTTTTTTTACCAAAAATTGATGAAATGAAAAGGGTTTTTAAAGGAGATTATCAGCGTTCCACAAATATAAATTATACTTTACTTTGAATTTAATTTAAGTAATTATTATTCATTTTCTATTCAAATTATGACTAATGTCCTAATTGATAGGCTGATTGAAAAACATTTGTAGCTTTCAAACGGTATCACATTTTTTGAATCCAAAACATGTGTCACATTCTATGCTTCACATACTATACAATTTAAAAAAAAAAAAAATCATGAAGTTTTGACCAAGTTAAGATGGTTAGACATATGAGTTTTTTATATTCTTCAAAAGTTGTAATAAAAAATTCATAATTAATTATTTACTTGGAAAAAAATTACAAAAAAATATGCATCACATCGAGACATGAGTCCTCTACTTATATCTCAAATCTTATAAACAAATATTATCATTTTATTGTGGTTAGGGTGGTCGGATAGACACCTACTTCTTATTTTTTCCTTGAAATTTAAGTACTACTGCAATAAAATTTCAAATTTTCACCAAATAGATTTTTTTTTAAACAAACCTAGTAGTTTAGAAACTACATTCAATTTGCTACAAATTCTCTTCTTACATATTTTTACGTCAAGTTTTCTAACTCTGATTTTTCTGAATTTTTTGCCACTTAAGGGTCTATTTTTTCCATGATGATCTTGCACATACCCACACTTTAAGAATTTTGAGGTCATTGTAGGTCCTTGGTGATGTCTAGTTAAGTGAAAAATCTAAAATTTTGCTTCAATGCCACTGTGATTCTCAGCTCTGAGCACAAGCTTCAGTGCTTGGGGGTTGAAACGAAAGCATTGGAAAAGAGAAAAATCAAAAGAAACAAAAGAAAAGAAAGTAAATATTGAAAATCAAAAGAAAGAAGTTCAAATTTTTAGGGGGATCCGAACAAATCTACCAAGGTTATGGACTATTGGATGGCAGTAGAGCAATGTTTGGGAAAATCACAATAACAACCTCATCGGGGCTTTGGATGCTTGATCGATAGCGAGGCAATATCAAGGATGCTTTTGGAGTTAGAATAAGCTATGTAGCTTAACTTGACAGAGCTTGGGTTCTTGCAGTAACTTAAGGATGGGAATTAAGGCATATGCACACACTTGGATTTTTATTTTATTGAAGGTTGGGTTAACTAGTGGTTTTGATCCTTTGGTCGAGTGTCTAGTTTGTTTGAACTCGGATGAGGATCAGAACCAACGATTATGGGTTCGTGATTCCATTTTGTCATTGAAATGTTTTGGAGCATTTCCCCAGCAAGTCACCATTTGTTGTGCATATTTTGCACACACACCCCACTGAGGGCAAGGACCCCCTCTTTTCACTCCTAATGGGTCATTTTCACTCCCAACAGGATGTTTTGTTCCTGTCTCACTTTGCGCATCCCCGCTTCCTAGCCTAATTTGGTCACAAGTCTTAAAATGAGCAATTTCATATTGGCCAAATTCACCTAGCTAAATTTCACCAGGTCATTTTCCTTTTTGGGCTGAGTCCTTAGGGTTTCCCTTAACTTTTTTCCCAACATCCATTGACCTTTGTGGACCCGTGTTTGTGGGTTTCCTCCTATCATTCATCATTGTGTTCTATTGTTCACTTGTAGCCAAGCCTCCATGTTCTCCTAACGTGCGAACCAAGTGTTCACTTTTTCTACTACATATTTGATGCTTCGTGGACCCACAATTGTGGGCTACCCTGTGCGGGTCTCCATTCCTATTTCACTGCTAAGTGGTGGTCGACCACTAACTTCTTCCTATGTGGCAGGATTTGCACTCAGTCTTTCCATCCTATCATCATTTCGTTATCATCGCTCAATGATCAAATCTTCATGCTGCCCCTTTTTGTGATGCACTTGGTATCCATCATTAGTGGCCCCAACCTGAAGCCCAAGGAAGGAAACTACCTAGACAATAATTATTTGGATCCTCCCTGATGGTTGCGGGTTTCCACTTGTTGAAAGCCATCTCTTAATGGCTGTTATTTGAATGGCACAACCTTAGGATCATTCCATTGTGCGGGTCACTCATACATCATTTCCTCGGCATAAAACCTCATGTTCGCTAGCTAGGTCCTTAGTTTGGACTTGTTGGTGGGTATGCCCATGTCTACTACCACTAGTTGGGTGTCATCATCACTGCCTTACTCTATAACAATGAAGCTCCACAAGTTTCCTACATTTCACTCGTATGGGCTACTCACCTTCGTTATTCCAGCAACGTTTTCATCAAGGTGTCCTGCTCTCTTCTATAACTCGTCCACGTTGAATATTTGTATGCTCTTCTTGCAACAAGGAGAGGTTCAAACATTTGCAAAGTTATGATTTTTGAGTGGTGATCAAAGAATTTATAGGATGAGGGAGCCCAAAAGGAGGTCATGAGAATTAGAAGTTATTCCTTTACAATACCATGTGCTTGTCCTTTTCACATTTCAAATAACAATATTTAAGTTGGAGCCAATGGTCGTCATTCATACAAAACCCGCATTTTCCTCTATTGTTCATTCTTTAGAACAACTTCTTATGGTGTGAGTGCTGCCACCTCCAAATCCATACATATTCACCCTCATTGCAGTAGGTTTTCCACGATGGCACCAAAAGAACTATTTGATTGATGGATATAACAAGAGCATTTCAAACTAAGGAATTTGATAATATCAACGTCAAAGCTACTTAAAAATTCACTGGTTCGAGTCTTCATGCACTGGTAAAGTGTCTAAAATAAAATAGGAGGCAGTAAAATTTGCAATGAAATATTTATCTTCTATGAAAAATGAGTATTATTATTCCGTGTTCCACTTAGCCGCTGCTCTATCCTAGCTTGAGGCATCTCACATGGACGAACTTCTTCTCTATGGAGTCTGCCTTCTATGGTGTCATTTAAATGGCTTTTTCCAAGTGGTCATTCAAGCCTACATTCCCACCAGTGCTCATGCTTGTGAAGTCCACTCCTCACATCACCATCCTCTCAACCACCAACCACAACCACCTTACAAAGGCTACCCATGTGCCTTAGTTTAACCACACACTACTAAAGGTGTTGTTTCTCCATGTCTCCGTAACAAGCTACATGGGGAAATTTGAATGCATGAGCGAGTATTTTATTTAATAATCAGAATGGAATTTGTGGGGCTCGCATGATTTCCACCTTTGAATTGGATACCTCCAGATGCCCTTCTAAAAGCGTTTAGTTGTTCACATGAGGATGCGGGATGAAGGTCCCTTAGCATCGTTCATATTCATTTATGTACTTGCATAGGGTGGTTTGAACCATGGTGGAAAATTAAATGGTCTAAGGGATCATGATTAAGTTTATACACATAAGAGTTTGTCAAAGTAATCGCTGCGAGTAACATACAACAAATCCATTTGAGGAGGAGGGCATGGGGGGACCGCTTGTCACCCTTGAACCAACAAAGTAAATGATGAATATGGGAAATTAGCCACAACTTAATCAGATAATTCTATAGAAAGTGAGGAAACTATTAGACAAAAGAAATGTGGACATGAATTTTGGGGTTGCAGGTTTTGCTTCACTGGCATCTATGGTTTCTTCATCGTTTCTCATAACGGCTTCAATATGACATCCTTCTACATTTCATCACCCGTGTGCCCCTCCCCATGTACTTATAGCGGAAGCCATGTTTGTGGGTTCTACATTCCACTTCACCGACTCGTGGATAGTCATTATCCATGCCCCACCCCACAAAATCCTACTAACAAGCTCGTGCATCTCTAGTGACCCTTGGGTATCAAAATCCTCAAAGGAAAATGATACATAATAAACACATTCATGATGAAAAAACCAATGTTCAATTATTCCCCATGAGTCATGAAAGTATTAATACATATTGGTTGTGTATGTTCTCGCTTGAAAGAAGGGACCTATCATAACACAAGGGATCGCTACTCCTATTTTCTCTGCAAGAGATGCACATATAGACTTTATGGGAATGCAAGGAGGAAGGGGAGGTAGGATCATGTTTGCACTAGTCAGATAAGTATCCTCACATCCTCATTCGAGGGGTGTGCAAAGAAGAAAATGAAAATCAAATTGCTCACTACATAGGTCTATTGTGTGGGTTCCACTCGCACAGAGGCTGGAAACCTTGTTGTCATTATAATGACATCCCTCACTTTCTATCTCCCTGCAACTTCTCACTCAAATACATCAGCCATGTCATCTCTACATGCTTCTGAGTGGTTTTTTGGGCTCAACTCAGGGAAATTCTCCCAGGATAGCATGTGACACCTTCTGGCTTGCAAAGTGGTTAAAGTGTTTTTCTTTTAACCAGTGCCACCCTACAAAAATGAGATGCCAAGCTTGAATGGTAAGAAAAATAGGTAGAGTGAGCATTCAATAGCTCAAATGGAGCTCATCCTATCCATTGAAATATGATAGCTTCTAGGGGCTGATCCTTCATAATGAGTGACCTTGGGCTTTCTCCTATTAATCCTTAGCTCAATCGTCTTCATTAAGTGAAGGTGCAGAGTAACCAACGATTATCATGACACTAACGTAGGTGTTAAATGATGGATGACTTTGCTTACCTCGCCACGAGCTCCCTACGGTTAGTCTGCCAAAAATGGTTTTATTAAGTGGTGAAGGGAGTTGTTTCTTCTAAAACAACATTCAAATCTCTCCCCTCTCAAGCTATTTCTGTCTCAACCAACCAAGAAAGTTCAGATTGGAAAGGATGCGATATAGTCAGAATTAATGACAACTAATAAATCTCTATCAACACAGGAATCTGAAGGGGCATGATGTCTATAAAAATGAAGGAAGAAGCGTAATCTATATAGAAAGTAGGGAAAGAGAAATATTTCAAGCAATTGATGAGGTTTTGTGGGCTTGGGTATGTAGAATTCCACCCTTTCGACACCTATGTTGAAAGAAACAACCTATTTGATGCTTGCACCCCTCTCATTTTCCACAAATGACAACAACCCATTGAGCCAACAAGTAGTTCATCATGACCATATCATTGTGTACCCAATATTCAGTCAATGAAGTTAATTTTCTCTCAGTATAGTGGATTTAATGAACTTAATGTGAGAGATTAAAGATTCAGAGTGGTTCCCCAAATAAAGGGGTTGGGGCTTTTAGGGGTGCGCAATAAGAAAATAAGAGATTTGAGTACCCTATGTCATGACGCACATTAAATATGCTTAGAAATGTGCATTAAAGTGGTAAATTTACTTTGTAAGGGAATAGGATGAACTCCCTAATGATCAAGATTGGCCAATGACATTTGAAGAATACTCTAAGTGTGGTATGTTTTAAATTTGCACTCAAAGGAGGAAGATTCAAATATTTTATGAAAACGTCATTAGTGATTATATCAATTTGTGTTTTAGTTGGCCTAATTAATTCAATTTTTCATGCAGGGCAACTAATTAAAGGTTATCAAGGTGGCCAATATTGCAGAACTTCATCATGGTTTACATATGAAGAAACCACCTATTGAGATGAAAATAGAGGATGCTATATCATTTGGGCTCATATATGAAGAATGAAAATAGAGACTTGAAGCTTCTTAAGTAAGGATCTTGTTTATATCAAAAGGGGACTGGTTTTCATAAGGGTGGAAACTCAGACAAATTACACCGAAGAATTCAATATTGTAAAAGGAAAGGAGGAGTTGTCTTGTTCCTCATCAAATGATCATGATCCATCAGGAGCTATCCTGCACATCGGGGAGGCAACTAATCTAATTCATAATGATGCTAATCTACAAACAAGGCTCATTTGATTGATTGAAGAGTGATGCAACCAAATTAGTAAGAGGGTAGCCTTTCAATAGCTTCAGTTATAGTAAAAGGGAAATCAAGTAGATAACAAAAATGCTATACTGATAGGGCACTAGAAGATAAAATAAGGAAAAGAGAAATGATGTATTTTAAATTGCTATATAATGGGGGGTAGGTGAAACCCTAATGTAAAGAAAATCTGAGCCACACAATGTAAATCAATCCTATCCATTCATTTGGGCTTTGGAAAACTTGAAATAGGGGCTTTTCCCTCATTTTTAAATGGTTGGAGAATTGGGGCAAAAGGAATTTGCAACAATAAAAGATAACATTGCATGATTTTATGGATGTTCTCTTTGAGTTTTCTCATCTTGCATGCATAGTTCTACTTCCATGTTCATTTTAGATTGCAGTTTCTTGGATGACTTTAATGGTGTTGGCTATTATAGTATTTGATGCACTTCTAGCTCATGCTTTTTGTGGTTTGTTGATGATGAATCAATTTGTAAATCTAGTATGAGTTAACTTATTTTCTATAACTTAGTTCGATTGTATGTTCATGAGGTGAATACAAAATCTGAAAATATTTTTTCTTAGAAGATTGCACTGATTTTGTGTAGTTGTAGGTTTCTCTTGGTCAAGAAAAATACAGTTTATGGGAGTGTGTCTACTGTAGTACCCTCCATGATTATTGTTCATTCATTTCTTAGATTAAGAATAGCTTCTCTTACCCTTTCCATTTTGCTATTTCTTTTAGGTCCTTGTTAGAGTAGGATTCCAAGGATCACCACAATGTTAAACTTGATGAACATGGTGATTTTTAGCTTGCTATTCTAAGTGGGCAGCCACTGTTCATTCATTTCAAACATTTTGAAGCTTCATTTCCAGACCCTAATTCACATGCTTTATGAACCATAAAGGCTAACCTCATGATTACCAACAAATCACATCAACCAACTAAGACATTCCAAGCATTGTCATGACCTAAAATTTGAAACCTTAGGATATTTTTTCTATAATTTACTTTGTAGGAAATTATCTTTCAATAGAGGTGATGCACCTATGCATTACCTGTGTTGAGAAGTGCTAAAACACCAATCAACCTCATCTACCTCTGAGATAGGTGATAACTACGCTCGTGTTACTCATTGTCACACTCTCCTCACCTGCCTCTAACCTCTCCACCCTCCTTGGTCATCTCCCCCATCTCCTCCATCATCCCCATCATCACCTCTACTGTCATCCCTCCCTCTCTCCCTCCCACCATCTCTGCCTCCTCATCCTGCTCGGTGCACCCATGGTAACACTGCTCACCAATCCATTGGTGCCAGCTAATCTAGATCTATCAAAGGAAGTGGCCTATGATTCTACCACCATCCATCAAACTCTAGGGTAGTTCCTGCATCTGTTGGTCCCCCACTCCATCCCCACTACTGTGCTACCAAACCATCAATTTTCTACTCAACCACTGTCACTAATATCGATGGTCCCCAAACTGACTCCTAAGATGACCGTTCATACTGTGCAATGCCTACAGGTACATCTTGCTACTCACCAGACTGTCTTAGTACCCACTGGGGTAGTTACATCTCTATGATGAGTTGTGACTGCATCATCTGCCCAATAAGGTACCTAAATAGTTAGCAAAATGATAGATCTGTTCATCCTCTCTCGACCACTATCCATAGTCCCTATATGGCCTCCATACAAACTAAACCAAGGTATCAATGGCATGGCACTAGTATCCTATATCCCCCACTTGAGTCTATGTCATCGACCCTGCATATAGGTACACATAGGGAATCCCCTTGCCTAACTACCTCTATACTGGCATCCAAAATACTATAATATCCTCCCATGCTCATATCATAAGGAGTGTGGTCCCATATCTGATACTAGTAGACTTCTTATATGTGACATCATGAAGTTGATGATACAACATTCCTAGCAAGCATGAACTCCAAGAAAACACTATCTTGTCACACATCATTCAGATCAGTACATCCCTCCATCCTATCAGAAAACCATGACCTTATTGATTTGGTATCAGTACCCCAACTATTAGGGTGCACAACATACACTCCCATCAACCACCAAGAACTCCCTATCAATCTCATACCCATGGATGCCAAGCTACACTATATCCTCATGCTCATAGTACTCTATGATGGCCTGCAATCCCCATATAGGATCATATACTACCCACTCTCCTCCGATCAGAATCCGTAGGATCCTGTAGATATCCTCAAGTGTCATTGTGGCCTCTCCTATCACCAATTGAAATGAACATGTCTGGAAGTGCCATATCTCTGCCAACACTATCAAGAAATCCATGTTTGACTATATAATGGGCTTATAGGTCACATGAAGCAATCCTAGGAACATTAATCACCTCTTCTCACCTAGCCTCAGCTGATCCCTGAATGCATATGTAGCTGGCCAAAACTCTCATCTATATATCAATGGTAATCATTTCTACACACACAAAAAAATGTTAGCACATCTCTAAATATCATCCCCATCATCTAAGTAATCAAAAGTGCACAAGTAAAATGAGCCTAAACCGAGTGAAGTCTAGCCACAGTCACTTATGCCATTCTACCCTTCATTTGCGTAGCGAAAATAATATGTGTTGTTTAATCCTTCATATGCATCTCTCTACAACGATTTCGTTGTTTATCCACATAGATGCACCACTTTATTGCAATTATGTTGTTCTCCTCATCAGTTGCACTGTTCCATTTTAACTTAAACCTATGCTACCCCTTGCACTTGTGTTGTGACGCATCAAATGTGTGCAATGTGAATGTGCTTGCACACTTCATGCATGTAGATCCGTCGAACAATAGAATGAAACTTCTGAAACCCTAACTTTGAGGCCCTAAAAATCACATAAAATAATAAAATTACCAAGTGGGTACAGGGTACATACCATTGCTTCTAAGCCCTCTGGCCGTTGGTATGTCCGTACTCAATATCCATGGTGATCAGCCTTCAAAATTATCATCTTTTCACAATTTCCTCACTCTGAGCTATAAATTTCCTAAGTTCAGAGGTGAAAATGAATTTCCTTTTTACCTCCTCAAGCCTATTTATAGGGTAGATGCACTTGTTGGCATGTTCAAATGCCTTTTTGACTACTTTAAATTTTTTGGAATTTGAAACTGACTACACCATTGTTTTTTTAGTCATCAAATTGACTTATCGAGACACTTTCTAATTTTTTTCGACACTTGGCTAAAATTCACAAATTTTCCTGAGTGGGCATAGATACCACGTACCTTCGCTGGGGCATATCCTAAACTGAATTTTATTTGTCATAATGCGATAAACTACATTATGACAAAGAGGGGAAAATTGTAGACACGTAAAATTGACCTAAGCCTGCAAACTTTATTTTCTCCATATTTCTTCTCAACATAAGGGCGTGGGAAGGATCATCATGGAAAAAACAGGCCCTTAAGTGGTGAAAAATTTAGAAAAATAAGAGTTAGGTAACTTGATGTAAAAATTTGAATAAGTTATCTATATTATTTCAAAAATATGTAAGAATAGAATCTATAGAAAATTGAATGTAGTTTTTAAACTACTAGGTTTTTTTTTTTTAAAATCTATTTAGTGAAAATTTGAAATTTCAATTCAATAGTACTTAAATTTCAGGGAAAAAATAAGTAGGTTTCTATTTAACCACCCTAACCAAAATAAAATGATAATATTTTTTTATAATATTTTAGATATAAGTAGAGGACTCATGTCCCGATGTGATTCGTATTTTTTTGTAATTTTTTCCCAAGTAAATAATTAATTATGAATTTTTATTACAATTTTAAAAAAATATAAAAAATTATATGTTTGACCACCTTAACTTGGTCAAAACTTCATGAATTCATTTTTTTTAATCATGTAGTATGCAAAGTATAGAATGTGACACATATTTTAGATTCAAAAAATATGATACCATTTGAAAGCTATAGATCTTTTTCAATCAACCTATCAATAAGGACTTTAGTTGTAATTCAAATAGTAAATGAATAATAATTATTTATTAAATTCAAAGTAAAGCATAATTTATATTAGTGGAAAGCTAAGAATCTCTTTTAAAAACCCTTTTCGTTTCATCAAGTTTGAGTTATAAAAAGTTGCCAGCCACATACCCTACACATAGCCATCATATTGCCACTTTTTGGCCCATCATGATCCTACACATACCCATAATTAACATATTTAAATTATGTCTTATAGTCCAAATTCAACTAGTAATTAAATAATTCTCAATTATTTAATTAATTCATATATTTTATTCCTCTTGAGTATTTAAATAAATAAATTACATTTATTTTATTTAAATATGTCGCTAATTTCTTATGTCTCTCTATAGTTAAATAAATTCCTAAATTTATTTAGTTATTATTTGTCTACTATTTCCTCATTATTTAAGTAAACAAACTTTATTTATTTACTTAAATACATCAGTAATTCATTATGTCTTCTTATAATTAAATAAACTCCTATGATTTATTTAATTACTGTATGTCTTGTCCATTTTCTCCATAATTAAATAATAATTAATAATTATTTAATTATCTTATTGATTTTTCTTCTAATTTTAAAGAAAGTCATTTATTTAAATTATCCAATTTCTATTTTCCCACCAAGTAAATAATTTCAAATAATTATTTACTGTCACATGACCCCACCACTCTTGAATTAAATTAATTTTTAATTCAAAAGGTCAACATCACCTCTTTAATCAAATAATTTTAAATTCTTATTTGATTCTTCAACAAATTCATTTTTCGTGCCTAATATCTTCTTGTCACATGCATTCTTGACCTTTGATTTGATTTTCCTAAAATCAAATCTCAACCCTTCATTTCAAACTTTTCCCTAACCCTAATTTTTGATTGTTACATTCAATCTCAACCTTTCATCTTAGGGAAATTTTCAACTTTCAATCCTCGCCATTTATCCAAAATTGACTCTTTTATAAAAAAGGAAATTTCAAGCTCATTTTACATATATCTCATGCTTCCACATTCATATTTCATGCTTGCACATTCACATCTCATGCTTGCTCATTCATACTTCATGCTTACACATTCATATCTCATGCTTGCACATTCATACTTCATGCTTGCAATTTCTGAGTATACTTGCAATTTGGAGTCAAATCCTTCAATATTTGCTTGATTCTTTGTCATAGGTCTTTGTCGCTCCTTAAAATATAAGGGAAATGAAGGTTAATAATGGAGGGCATGAAGGCTATTTAGTGAAATTTTTCATTTATTTTATGCTATTTTCCTCCCTTGTGCTTCATTCTTTAGCTAGGGTTTTTGTTATGCATTTTATTTCATGCTAACCTATATTTTTACCTTAGTTGCACATAGGACTCTATTCATCATCATCCATAGGAATTTTTTCATGATTGCTCATATTTTCATCATCTATGTCAACATTCATCACACCGGGCTTAGTTTCACTAGCCTTAACAAATGAGATATATTATGGTTGGGAATGGGATTAGTAAATATTTGCAAGTTTTGGTTGGGATGAGCTAAAAACTTATTACCTTTGTCATTCACACCTACAATTTGGATATGATTAGAATCAATGAAGTCTTGCACAATATGTTTAAGACAGTTACATTGTTTCATATCATGTTCTTTTTGTTGGTGATAAACACAGTAGGAATTTTGTCTAAAGCTTGAAGGTAATGGATTTCCAGGGTCAAGGGGTCAAATAGGAGGTAAAGAAAGCATGTTTTTGTTTAAGAGTTGGGTCATAATGTTGTGGAGTGTGTCAGGTAAGGGTGTAAATTACCTTTGTGAATCCACAAAGATATAAGGATTACTCTTCTTTATAGCGGCTACGTGGGTATCAACTAGTTGGGTAGGTGGAGAGGTGGAATTTAGTTGAAGGGAGATTTTATTTTGTCTTCTAAAAGGTTGGTAAGTGTTTTGGTTTGGAGCTTTAGACTTTTTAGGATGGGTAGTGGTGGCTTTTGGTTCACTACTACTTAGGAAATTTTGATAGTCTCGAAGGGAAGTGCATAAATTCATGAAGGGAATTTCATCATGGTGAGCTTATCCCTTATCTTGCTTTGTAAATTTTCTACAAACATCTTTTGAAGGTGGGAATCGAGAATCTTCACACTGATTTGGGAATAAAGTGACTGGTAGCGTGAAATAAATTCATTGAATTTTTCAACCTCATTTTTCTTGCATCTCATCAAATCAACTAATGTCATTTTAGGAACCATGTCCACTTGGAAATGGTTAATAAAGGCTTCAAAAAGTTCATTGAATGAATGAATTGAGTTATTTGGTAATGCAGAAAACTAGTCCATGGCAATGTCTTTCAAGGATCGGGGAAAAAGTTTAGCCATAAGTTTGTCCTAAAGGATAAAGTCAGTACACAAAGTAGTAAAGTCATTAACATGATTAGCGGGTTCTCCCTTTCCTCCATATTTCTCAAATCTAGGGATCTCTATACCTTGTGGCACTATAGTTTTCAATATCTCCAGGGATAGTGGGTTGCTCTTAACATAGTATGAAGGTGGACTATTTTGATTTTTATTTATGGTGGAAACATGACATTGAATGGATGAAATATTTTGTAAGAGATGGTTAATGATATGATCATTGCTTGTAGTGTGTGATGGAGATGAATATGGTGGTGGTATGTATGTGTTGGAAGGACCAGTGAATAAATTGCTTATGGGAGGAGATATAATATTGGATGCCACAAAGGAATAAGGACAACTAGTGGAAATGTTTGAGGTATGAAGGATGCTACTAGTTGGTTCCATTGATGTCATTTTAGGATTGGTATAGGTAGGAATTGAGGTTATGGTTGAACAGGGAGGACTATGACTTCCTCCTTAGTTTGGCATGTTGTTTGAATCTTGAGCACCATTAGTAGTGGGAGGAAGGTGTTTTCCAAAGATTTGAACTAGGTTATGAACAAGTTCCAGTCCTTCATCACTTTCCATTATGCAGTGAATACTATCTATGACAGGTATGATAGTGTTGGAAATGTTTTTCAGTACTCACACTATCTTTTAAATGAGTTGAATCTTCATGCATTTTCATTATGCTTTCTTGAGAAATATGACCACCCATTGTTTGTGTTGAACAATCTGGATAATTGAGAGGGGGGTGAATTAGTTATCATAAAAAAAAATCTTTAATTCATCTAGAGTAGGCTTATATCAATCAAAAAATAATAAAATAGATATGAACATGACTACACAAACAACACCAAGCACAATGAACACTAGAATTTACGTGGAAACCCAAGAAGGGAAAAATGATAGAGAATGTTAATTCTCAATTATAAAACACTCGTTAAGGTGATTTTTACAAAGGGCTCACTGCCAAGTTGCTCACTGCAAGTAAGGTTCACTACCCCACTATTACAACCAAAGATAAAAAGCCTCACTACCAAAAGAGAAAGGCACACTACCAAAAGAAAAAGCCTCACTACCTATAGGAAAAGGGCTCATTGCCAATAGGAAAAGGGCTCACTACCCAAAAAAATGGCTCATTTCTAGAAGAATGATGAAAGGGAATCCACCACTGAAATAATTGTAGCCAAGAATGACACCGGATATAATCTCACTTTCTATTGCCTCTAGTCATATACTTTTGCATACTTCGCAATGTCTAGATTTTTGCATTAACCACATTTGCATTCATCAAACAAAATCAACTTTTACTTATACCATTCCATGCTTCCATAAACTCCTAAGTTAGCCAAAGACAATTTAATTAGGTCATCACAAAACATTCCCATAGTAGAGAGGAATGAAAGTGGACCAATTAGAACGTCTTCGCTTAAATTAACTAGCTACCATGATATCCAAAAATAGAATATACATGTTACAATGTAATAAAAGTTTTAGAGCACATTATCCATCTTCTAGATCGGTCCAAACCCATACAAGTGTGTCTCATTACATGTTACAAAATGAATGGGACCAAGACAAGCATGAAGAAAGATAGATCATCACAACACAACATCCAGAGCATGCCAATCTAGATCACTAAATCATTAAAATCAATCGACTAAGATATGTTAACATCAATGAAAACCATTAATGACAACAATCAACAACCTCAGGGTATGTGTAGGATCATGATGGGCCAAAAGTGGTGATATGATGGGTATGTGTAGAGTATGTGGATGATGACTTTTTGTTTACCAAAAAATGATGAAACGAAAAGGGATTTTAAAGGAGTTTCTCAAATTTCCACCAATATAAATTATACTTTACTTTAAATTTAATAAATAATTATTATTCATTTTCTATTTGAATTACAACTAAAGTCCCGATTGATAGGCTGATTGTAAAACATCTATAGCTTTCAAACATTATCACATTTTTTGAATCTGAAACATGCATCACATTCTATGCATCACACACTATAGGATTAAAAAGGGTATGTGCAGGATCATGATGTGCCAAAAAGTGGCGATATGATGGGTATTTGTAGGGTATGTGGCTGACGACTATTTTTTTTACCCAAAATTAATGAAATGAAAAGGGTTTTTAAAGGATATTCTCAGCTTTCCACCAATATAAATTATGCTTTACTTTGAATTTAATAAATAATTATTATTCATTTTCTATTTGAATTATGACTAAAGTCTGATTGATAGGCTAATTGAAAAACATTTATAGCTTTCAAATGGTATCACATTTTTGGAATCCAAAACATGCATCACATTCTATGCTTTGCATACTATAGGATTAAAAAAAGAAAAAATGAATTTCATGAAGTTTTGACCAAGTTAAGGTGGTCGGACATATGATTTTTATATTTTTAAAAGTTTTAATAAAACATTCATAATTAATTATTTACTTGGAAAAAAATTACAAAAAAATATGCATCACATCTACATGAGTCCTCTACTTATGTCTAAAATCTTATAAAAAAATATTATCATTTTATTGTGGTTAGGGTGGTCAAACAAACACCTTATTTTTTCCTTGAAATTTTTCTAATTTTCACAAAATATAGATTTTTATTTATTTTTAAATAAACCTAGTAGTATAGAAACTACATTCAATTTTCTACAAATTCTATTCTTACATATTTTTGAAATAATATAGATAACTTATTCAAATTTTACGTCAAGTTGCCTAACTCTAATTTTTTTGAATTTTTGCCACTTAAGGGCTACTTTTTCCATGATGATCCTGCACATACCAAAAAAAAATTGAATTTCATGAAGTTTTGACCAAGTTAAGGTGGTCATACATACGAGTTTTTATATTTTTTAAAACTTGTAATAAAAATTCATAATTAATTATTTACTTGGAAAAAAATTACAAAAAAATATGCATCACATCGGACATGAGTCCTCTACTTATATGAAAAATCTTATAAGAAAATATTATCATTTTATTTTGGTTAGGGTGGTTAGAAGGACACCTACTTTTTTTTTCCCTGAAATTTAAGTACTACTACATTGAAATTTCAAAATTTCACCAAATAGATTTAAAAGAAAAAAAAACCTAGTAGTTTAGAAACTAAATTCAATTTTCTATAGATTCTATTCTTACATATTTTTTAAGTAATATACATAACTTATTCAAATTTTTTTATGTCAAGTTGTCTAACTCTAACTTTTTTGAATGTTTCACCACTTAAGGGCCTGTTTTTTCCATGATCATCCTACACATACCCATCACATTCCAAAAATACCCCCCTTTGTCAATCATTGTAACATTCATCAACAACAAACCAAACAACTCAAATATAATCATATTCTTGTCTTCTTTTCTTCTCCCCCTTTAACATCAAGGAAAAAGGGAAAAAACTCCCTCTAAGAAACTTACTCCACTCCCCTTATGAGAAAGCCTCCAAACATTGATCTAGGTAAGAGTGAACATGTAATATCTTGGACCAATGCACACCTTGGTGCACATTATTATAGATTAGGAGGGGGCAGAACCCCTAACTTCTGCCGGAGATACTCAAAAGTATCTTTGCTCAATGGTTTTGTCAAAATGTTTGCAATTTTCTCTTTTGGAGGTACATATTCAAGTCTGAGCTCATTTTCTAGAACCTTCTCTCTCAAGAAATGATATCTAATGGATATGTGCTTCATTATGGAGTGTCGTACTAGATTCTTGGAAATTTTTATTGCACTAGTATTATCACACATAATTGAGATTAGTTCATCAAATGATATGCCAATGTCCTTCAACATTTGTTTCATCCATAGTACCTAAGTGCAACATGAGGATGCTGCAATTTATTTAACTTTAGTAGTATATAGAGATACAAAATTCGTTTCTTACTTGACCAAACAACCAACTAGGAGCCAAGGAAATAAGCTCCACCACTTGTGCTCCTCCTATTATCAACACATCTGGCCCAATCAACATCAATATAAGCTATCAACTTAGTGAAATTTGAGTCCTTTAGATACCATAACCCCATATTTTATGTACCCTTCAAATATCTAAAGATCCCTTTTATTGCAACAACATGTGATTCCTTTGGTTCCTGTTGAAATCTAGCTACTAAACAAATAGCATACATAATGTCTGGTCTGGTAGAAGTCAAATATAATAATCCTCCAATCATTGAATTGTACATACTTGCATCAACTTTATCTTCTTTTATCAGCTTGCATCCAATAATAATAGGTGTACAAACTAGTTTGGAGTTCTCCAACCAAAACTTCTTCAATAATTCTTTGGTATACTTGGACTGAGAAATGGAAATTTGTTTTGTTGTTCTAATTTATGTGTAGTCCAAGGAATAAATTTAACCTACCTATCATAGAAATTTTAAATTCCTTTTTCATTTCATCTACAAATTTTCTACACATATCATCATTTCCTTTGAAAATTATGTCATCAACATAAACAACAACAATCAACTTTTGATGAGTGAATTTTGTAGTATAGATTACTATCAGTAGATCCCTTCTAGAATCCTTGTCCAACCAAGTACTTGTCTAATCTTCCATACTAGGCTCTAGGTTCCTACTTCAATCCATATAAATCTTTATTCAACTTGCAAACAACATCTAGGTCACTTTCAGACTTAAATCACTCTAGTCGCTCAATGTAGACTTCTTCCTCCAGTTCTCCATTCAAGAATGCAGATTTTGCATCCATTTGATAGACTTTGAAATCCTTAAAATTTGAAAAAGCTAAGAATATCTAGATCACTTCCATCTGGGCAACAAGGGCATATGTTTCTTCAAAGTCAATACCTTTGACTTGAGTGCAACCTTTGAAAAATAGTCTTGCCTTTTTTCTCATTACCTTTTCGGTTTTGTCCAGCTTATTCTGGAATACCCACTTTGTTCCAATTACATTTTTGTTTGCTAGTCAAGGTACAAGTTCCCAAGTGTTATTTTTCTCTATTTGATCAAGCTCTTTTTTCATTGTCTTCACCCAATTATGATCATTGCATGCTTCTTCCATAGTATTTGGCTCAATTTTTGAGAGTAGACACAATAATGCTTGCTCTTGAGCTGATTTTCTTCCTATGATGATTCCCTTATTTTTATCTCCAATAATCTAGTTTTTGGAGTGGTTTTTTTGTACATACTTTGGGGTCTTAGTTGTATTTGTCAGAGCCTCCTTAGTCTCTTCTTATTTCTTGTCCTTCTTTTCTTTTCCATCATTTGATTCATATTCAATATGCCTATTAGAATTTCTCTAAATATCTTCATCTACTTTCACATTCTCACTTTCAACTATCTTGTTTAGTCTCTTG
Source organism: Sequoia sempervirens (assembly GCA_007258455.2). NCBI lineage: Eukaryota > Viridiplantae > Streptophyta > Pinopsida > Cupressales > Cupressaceae > Sequoia > Sequoia sempervirens. The sequence goes on along the minus strand of VDFB02137365.1, from coordinate 3,713,210 downwards.
TTGTAATGCCGGTACACTTTGCTTCTTGTAGAGTAACCCAAAAATATGCCTTCATCTGCTCTATTGTCAAACTTTCCAAGATTGTCCCCATCTCTCTAGATGTAACATTTGCTTCCAAAACTTTTGAATTACTTTATTGTGGGAGCTCTTCCATACCATAGCTCATATGATGTCTTTCCATATTTCCTCTGGAACAGTATTCTATTAAGAGTGTAAACTTATGTGTGTATTACTTTTCTCCAGTACACCTGTGGTAAACCTGCTTCATTGATCATTATTCTCATCGCTTCTTAAACTGTCTAGTTCATTCTTCCCACTACACCATTCTGTTGAGGCATTCTAGGGGTAGATAGTGGTCTTTTAATGCCATGTTTTTCACATAATTTGTTGAATTCATCAAAAGTAAACTCTCCTCCTCTATCAGATCTTAAACACTTGATTCTTCTGTCAACTTGATTCTCAACTCTTTCCTTGAAAATATTCTTTTTTCTAAAGATTTTGATTTTTCTCTTAAAAATGCAACCTAGGTTAATCTGAAATAATCATTTATTAAAGCATGAAATATCTATCACCTTTTTTCCTTCTTATTTTTGTCGGACCACATAGGTTAGTGTGTATGAGGTCTAACAAATTAGTAGATGATTCTTCTTTTCTCTGGAATGTTTTTATGGTTTTCTTTCCTTCTTCACATCCTTTGCAGATAGTGCTATCTAGTTTGATCAGTCTTGGTTAATATATGACTACCCTTGTTGAACTTCTCCTTACCAAATTGTTGAAGTTGATGTGACAATCCTCTGGTGCTAGATCCAACTCTCATTGGACTAAGAAAATAAGAATCTCTTTGTAGCTCCTTCCATTTGATACATATTCCCACTTGTTTTTTTTCTAGCTGCAATAACAATTCCATATCTCATAACCATCATCGTGAAACACCACATTATAGCCAATTTTGCACATCTTTCCAACACTCAAAAGAGTATGATATAAATCCTTCACATAGTAAACATTGTTAGTGTTATGTTTTCCATCAAAGGAAATAGAACCGATTCCAACAATCTGTGTTGTTTTATCATCTCCAAATCTAATAGAACCTCCATCATATTTCTCAAGCTTCACAAACTTACTTTTATCACCAGTCATATGATTCAAACATCCACTATCAATCAACCATTCATCTTTGTTTCTTTTAACAAATAATGTAGCTTCGGTGTTATCATCAGATTTACAAAAAATATTAGAGATATCAAATCTAGGTTCATCCTTTTCTAACAAAAACAAGCAATCCTCATGATTTGATTCATCATCTGAGATGTTGACATTCTCATTAACATAATATGCCTTCTTATTAATCTTTTTAAACTTTTACCTTGTTCCTTTTTCTAGACACTTAGTTTCTAAATGACCAATCTTTCCACACCTAAAGCATTTAAGATGCAACATACCTTTGTACTTGTCATTACATTTCTTTAGTTTCCTTGTGAAATTTTCTTCCAACTCATCTGAACTTTCATCATTGGGATCTTCTTCTATCTTTGTGTCTTTGAAGGTTGTTTCAGATTTTTCCTTTTCTTTTCCAAATTTCCTCATCTAAATGTGGTCAAGGTGCCAAATAGTTGCTCTCTGGTGAATTTGTTTGGATCATAAAATTCCTCAATAGTTGAGATCTTATCATTGTAGCTCTCTAGTAGGGTCATCCAAATATTCTCCATAAAATCTTCATCTGTCAGAGTGCCTCCTTGTTTTGTGACTTCATTTACTACATTGCCAACTCACTAAAAGTAGCTTGCTATATGCTCACCTTCTCCCATCCTCAATTTTTCATATATGTGCTTAGCTACCAACTTCCTTGATAATTTGACTCTATCATTTCTTTCATAGATTTCTTTCAACTTTTCCCAAACTTCATAAGCGGTGCCCAATGAAATAACTTTTGTTAACTCAGTCTTAGACAAAGCACTAAAGATTGCATGTACCTTTCCTTTTCATTCTCTTCATAGGCATAAATCTCATCCGCAGATCTAGGACTAGCTTCCAGTTCAACATATTTCTTCTCATTAGCTTTCCAAGTCTTGTAGCCTAGAGAGATCAAAGAACCTCTCATCTGCACTTTCCAGAAACTATAGTAAGATCCACCAAATATAGGAATTGTTAGTTTGTGCACCATTGGATCTATCCCAAGTGGTTAAGCTCTTCTTTGAGGAACCAAAGCTTTGATACCAATTTTTAAATAATCTAGATAACTAAGAGGACGGGTGAATCAATTATCATAAAAAAAATATTTTCTTTAATTAATCTAGACTAGGCTTATATCAATAAGAAAATAATCAAACATATATGAACATGAATTCACACAACAACACCAAACATAATGAACACCAGAATTTATGTGGAAACCCAAGAAGGAAAACACCATAGAGAATGCCAATTCTCAATTATAAAACACCAATTAAGGTGATACTAGTTAAGGTTATTTTTACAAAAGGCTCATTGCCAAGTTGCTCACTATAGGTAAGGCTCACTGCTGATGGGCTCACTGCCTGACTATTACAGCCAAATATAAAAAGGCTCACTACCAACAGAGAAAGGCTCATTTCCAAAAAAGAAAGGCTTTTGTTGCCTACAAGAAACAGGCTCACTACCAACAAAAAATGGTTCCATGCTAGAAGAATGATGAAAGGGAATTGACTACTGAAATAACTATCACCAACAATGATATTGGATAGAATCTCACTATCTGCTGCCTCTAGTCATATACTTTCACATACTTCACAATGTCTATATTTTGGTATTCATCTCACTTTCTTTCTTCAAACAAAATAAAATTTTGCTTATACCATTCCATGCTTCCATAAACTCCTAAGTCGGCCAAACACAATTGAAATTAGGTCACCACAAAACATTCTTACAGTGGAGAGGAATGAAACGTGGACCAATAAGAACCTCATCTCTCAAATCAACATGCTACCATGATATTTGGAAATAGAATATAAACATTACAATGCAAACAATGTTCCAAGGAACATTAACCATCTTCTAAATCAGTTCAGACCCATAAGAGTGTGTCTCATTATGTTGAAAAATGAATGGGACTAGGACAAGCATGACCAAAGATAGATAATCACAACACAACATCCAAAGCATTCCAATCTAGATCACCAAAGCATCATAATCAATCAATTAAGATATGTTGATATCAATGACAACCATTAATGAAAACAATCAACAAAATAACATTCCAATAGTTTGGACGCTTGGCATAACACTTGTAGGTAAGGTAGGCATAGAAAAAGAGGTGTCAAAGGTATGGTCCATACCTAGTGAACTAATACCAACACTAGGAGTAAGAGAGCTTGATAACCCAAGATCCATAATGAGTGTTTTATTGCGAGATGTCATGAGTCTCACACTTCATCTAACCATAGTATGAGTAGTAGGAAACCAAGTACTACAGCTCATACAAGGTATTAACCATAGAAGGTTTAATGAACACAATATGCCATGCTTGCAATTACACTTGAAATGAAAGATATTGGAATAACAACAATTCCAGAAACTCAAATAGAAAATTGAAGGCAGCCCACAAAAACACAAAAAACCAATTTTAGACCCTAAAAACTGGAGAGTCAAAGTCAACAAGGACTAAGATTCCATGAAGGGAATCTTGGTCCCCCTGGTGAGATTCTGAAGTTCTAGGGGCTGAAATAGATAGCAACCAATAGAGACAAACTTCTAAGGAAAAAATCCTGAGAGGGACTAAGATGCTAGGAAGGGTGTTTTAGTCCTAGAAAATGTTTTTTTGTAGAAAAATAGTAAATTCTGAAATGTTTATAGTGTTTACAAATTTCCTATTAAGGATGTTGATGTTTAGAAATAGAAAAATGTGCAAATGATTGCTAGAAAAAGTAACTAGGAATAAGTAATTGAATGCAATATACATTTTTTTTTCAATTTTGAATGCAATAAGAATGTTTCTAAATGCAATTAAAATGATGAACAATGCACTTTCTAGTCTTTGAATGAAATGAAATGAAGCAAGAAAGAAAAATTGCAACCTATATATACTCTCGCTAATGTAAGATACAACGCAAGGATGAATGCAATCTAGATTTAAGGAATTTAATGGACTCCAAAATTAGAAATGAATGCTCAACAAGGTTGGGTTCACCAAAATGATCAATAGGAAAAAATGGATATATATAATATCACACTTTCTCCCATGGATCATTCAACAATGTCCTAGGATTCCTAATTAGATTTACTAACAACCTTGCAAGGTGAGTCAATTCTCAATGAGGAGGACCTAGGAGGGGGATTTTTCAGCTTTAAGGGGTTCACCACCAAGTAAATAATTGGAAAAGAAAAATGGACATTCAACATATAAAACCTCGTTATGCAAGCTAAATGAGATATGCAAATAATGAAAATATGAAACATGAAGCTAGGATATGTGCACCTGGGAAGTCTGGAGATGTTGTGAGGATTTCAGAAATGCAAAGAAGCTATCTAGAAATGCGAGGGAGGATAAAGATCCCCAAGATGGTGTATTAGTCCCACTTCTATTTTTCAAGGGAGATGCAGAGTCTTCAGATGTTGGAATCAAAATTGAAGGAATCTATGAAAAACATGCTCGGGAGGACTAAGATGCCCTAGGTGACATATTAGTCCCATTGAATTTTTTTGAAAACTTTGAATGTGATCCTAAGCTCTAAGGTCTACACTAGCTTCTCCTTTGATCTTAGGTTCTGAAACTTCTGGATTTGGCTTGTAGGTGAGTTTCCATGAAGATGACAACTTTGTAATGCAACTTTGCATCTTTTACAACTTTTCACTTCAAATAATCTCAAAGAATTCAACCTAAATCCGCAATCAGAAACATGCAAGATGGCAAAAACTTGTTTTTTAGTGAATGGGGGTTTTCCTTGGTCACACCTCTTTTTGGTAATTAAACCTTCAAATGAAATAAAGAAATGCAGGGAAATGATAAATGAACAACATGCAATGCTACAACTCACCAAAACCCTTGTTGAAAAGTTGCAAAATTGTGTGTAATGGCTGCAATGGATATGGATCTTGAATGCTTGATAGATATTTCTTTAATTTCTTGCTTGAATAAAAAACCTACATCACAAATGTTAGCACAACAACACACATGATGCAAGAAGCTCTTTGATATTATTATTGAATCTTGATAATGACTCCAAATGCTTGATAGAATGCTCTTGAATGCTCTTTTGAACAAAATTTGATATTATGAATGCTCTTCACAAAAGACATGGATTAGAATGAATGAATGAATCTTCTATTTATAATTACTTATGCTTAATATCCCAAAATTACATCACACCAAGATAACATATGAATTAATTGAATAAAGGAGGCTAAATCCCATAAGAATTTGAAATTAAATCTCAAAAATGACTCAAGGAGGATTGAGATGCCCTGGGTGGCATATTAGTCCCAAGTCATGAAACTTGGGGCATAGACACCAAAAAGAGGCCCAATTAAGATGCTTCAAAATTAGGGACCCGAGACCTTTAGGGAAGAAAGACACCCTAGGTGGTGTTTTAGTCCCAACCCAAAAATCAAGGACACATAGATAAAATCATTAAATTATCATTTATGCATTGGAGAATGTCGGGATTAGCTAGAAAAAAAAGTAATTCATAGGGCTTGTGGATGCAAAATAGGACCAATTAAGACATAAATGAGGATAATTAAAGCAAGGAAGGCATAAAAAGTGTGAAAATGCAAGGGTAGGCATTTTACTACACTACACTAATTTTCAGTATTAATCCTCGTTCAATCATGTTGGTCAAATTTAGTTACATATCATTTAGGAGAATTGAAGAGATGTCATTGCGTTTGCCCCTATCTACCACCATTAGGGTTTTTGGTGGAAGGGAGGTGCAAGATTTTGTTGGTTCTTCCCATCCTACAAATCATGAGACGTTTCCTTATGTTGCAACTATGAAATGAAACATAATGCAAGAAAGTGAGATTGTTGTTGGAAGGAAACATAGGGATTTTAGTTGCAACATTTACCATTCGTAGGGAGCACCGCTAGGATGCTTTCCTATTCCAAGGGAGGCTCAGTGGGGCAAGTAGAAGAGTGTGGGGAAAGTAGAAGAGTATAGGCAGAAGAAAATGTTTGCAAATTAGTGCATTGCATGGTTTTATCCCCTTCAGTTACCTTAGATTGTGAAATAGCCAATGAAATCTCTGAGAATGGTAAATATTTTGTAGAATTGGGGCTAATTGTGAGAATTTTGGGGTTTTGGCTAGGCCTTGTGGATTTGCATCATTGGATTACTAAAAATGATGCCCCATTTTAGATGGTGAAGTGCAAATTTACCCCAATTTGCAAGGGTTTTTTTGTGGTGGTGTTTGAGAGTGTGGAGGATAGAAATAGGGTTCTCTGTGATTACCAATGGAGTTGGGAAGACAAAAAATTGCTAATGTTGAAGTCGTGGCACTCATCCTTCAATCCAACTACCGAATCTTTCAAGTTAGCTCCACTTTGGGTAAGGTTGTCGAATCTTCCTTTACACTTGTGGTTTGAATCATTCTTTGAAGAAATTGGAAACTTGTTGGGAAAATTTATAGGGGTTGATGAGGTTTCTTTAAATTTTCTTCATACTACCTATGCATGACTATTGGTAGAAATGGACTTGTGAAAAGAACTCCCTACATATGTAAACTTGAAAGTTTCAAGTGGAGAGTGGAAATAGATGATTGACTATGAAGGCTTGATGTTTCATTGTCATAGATGCTTCAATACTGGTCATGTTGTTGAGCAGTGTCCGAAGCATAAGAGTTTTAACTAGGAAACATGGTGGAAAGAAGTCACCCCTCAGTACTATTCGGTGGAGTAGGAGGGCTTGGGAGGAAAGGACACGACTGATACAAGTATTTCATCCAACAACAAAGTTTCCCCACAAGTGTAGGAAGGGCATAATGCAGAGGAAAATAAAGCCTCAAAAGATGAGGTGGGTGGTCGATCTGAATGTTAAAACATGGCCTCTTCTGATGGAGAGGGCACTCAAGAGGAGACTATAGGGGAGAATTCTTGGATAGATGATCAAGAAGAGGTCTAGCATAAGGTTCAAAAGAAGAACAAGCAGAGGGATGTTTCCTTCAATATGCATCTATGTTCTCATGGAAAAGGGAAAAAAAAGTAAAATGTTATGTTGCAGATTTATGTATTGTTTGAAATTTTTGAATATCTTGTGTTAGGTATAGGTAGTATTCATTTTGGATTGGAGGTTGTATGGGTTAAATTTTTTTGAGGATGTTAAAGGGGAATGTAATACTTTTTCAAGATTCAATAAAAAATACAAGGACTCCTTGCCTTTACTGATTTTTTGTTTTTTTTGTAGCATATCTAATTACCAAGCACAAATATTTCTTGTTAACTCCATGAACTTTCTTAATCATATAGGAGAGTTGCAACTTCAGTATATCCTAGTTGAGCACCTGTAACAATCCCAGTTTTCTACTCAATAAAATTTACAAAATTTCCTGGTAAGTGAATATTCTATGATGTCACAACATAATGATAGATGCTTCCCTTTGAGAGTGTATCCTGTTTTAATAAGGATCCAATCAGAGTAGAGTCTTTTCAACAATATGACTTCCTTTCAAGAGTGTAAGGTAATTAATCAAGTATCTAGTTTAACTCACTAGGTATCCCACCTATGTCTTCAATCATATAGAATTTCATAAGCTCAAGTGATTTACACATTCCCATGGGCGAATCTTAATCTCAATATTCCCCTCCAATTCTTAGGATAGATTCCTCATTCAATGAATAGTCTATTGTTATAGGTTACTCTACCCCTATATGTTCCAATCAAGACCAGCTATGCAACTCAACCAAGTATGTTATTCCCAACTTAAAGATGTTAATGAGTAGTCTAGTACATAACCCAACTCAATAGGCTAGATCTTAACCTAAGGTCTCTCTTTTTATTCAAATGAACTTGTCATCCCAATTAGGTTATTCTAAACCTAGGGTTTCATTCAAGTATAAAGTATGGTCAAATAATCATTCTCTTAAAGATATTTTTGATGTGGTTCACATAACATCAAATCCTACCTTATCTTTCACTCCATCTCTATGGCTTTATATAGATAAACCTTATCATCCCTAGGTCTCTTAGCATAGTAAGCTACAGTTTCAAGTCACTTTATGAAATGGATATATTTCATAATATGTATTATTACTACTTATATATAGAAATGAAATCGTTATCTAAATTCCCATATAAGATATATAGGAGTGTAGAGAAACTTTCTTCCAATTCATAAGTAACCTAGATCTTCCCTTGCCAATCCCATAGACAATGATCTTTCCCTATCATGATCAAATTATTTGTCTATCATTTTCTAAGGCTTTGATATTAATATCGTTTGATCTTCCAATTAGATAAATTTAAAGTATGAGATGATAATGGGTCATAATCCTTGAACTTTCCATTTATCTTTCTACCAAAAATCCCACTACCTTTTCCTTTCTCAGTAGTCATAAAATGTATGACTTTATTGACATCATGACTTGCGAAGAAGTCATTAGTTCTTCCAAATTGAAAACATATCTACATTTTTCATTTGGTGGGGTACTTAACCTGATTCAATCCTATCTTCCTTCCTCCCTTAGTGTTTCCACAACTTTTGATCTACTCAAAGTTGAACTCCTAGAAATACTTGCTTCTTTGAAAAGATTTGTCATTTCTTGTTGTTGGCTTTCCATTTCCTTTTGTTGCCTTAAAGACATACCTTGAATATACTTTTTCCCAAAGTTAGATTCATCGTTGATTTCTATCTCATAGATTTAAAATTTTGGATCATCCAATAGGATATCTAATGAATAATCAACAACTTAGAAGTTAATAGGCACACTAATATTCCCATTTTCTTTGCAATATCCTTTTCGGTGGAGGAATATCCATGCTCACAAGCCTTTTGTTGATTTTTGCAGACATGTTGGCAAGTTTATCTTGTACTTCAAACCATCTATGTACTATCCAAACTATTTATCTAGCTAACCTAGTTTATTTTTATAGGTTTCTTTCCTACAATCACATTTTCAAGTGAATTTCTTCCAATGCTTGGAATCCTATACTCATAACCTTTAGAGATACCAAAATTGTTTGGTCTCTTTTTCTCATTTTAATCAAAATTCCGACAATCTCATTGATTTTGGTTAGTGGAGCCATGCTCACATCATTGATTACTTATTCCTGACCATTCCATCCTTTTCCCTTTCCCTAGGTACTTACTCTTTTCTTATAAGACCCTATATTTACACAAGAATTAGATTTATGCCAAGAGTTCTCCAACCTTGTGGATACCTCCTTCGTTGAATCTCTCATTTTAATCTAATTTATGTTGATATTGCATACACATAGATTTTGTGGTGCTTTCACTAAATCCAAAAATTATTAATTCTTTATAACTATAGGTTGCTACTATTAAGGGGTTATATCATTTCTTCTCATTCCCTTAAAGTCACATAACTATTTTGTAAGAAAAGGTATATATGTTGGTTATTCTTCCTAACCTTCCTACATAACCTAATTGCATAATCTTCCACAATCCTAGTTAATATCATAAGTTGTTGGTTTAGGAGTTCCTACTCTAGGGATGAGTCTTAACAAGTCCCAAATTTATACAGTCTTTCTAGAAATTTTCATCTTCCTTTTCACTTCCCTATGTTCTTTTCTCTTATTTTTGTGGCCCAAGAACTTTTCAACCATTATCTTCTAATAAGGCATGCACATTGTTGCGTAATGAGCTCATAGGGTTCAGTGATTGAACTTGGTAGCTCTGATACCACATGTAACATGCCAACCCTTCAATGTTGTAAATTTTTTCTAAATTTACACCTTTTGAGTAAATAAATTATGTAAAATCCATTGTACAATAATTTTTTTCTTTCTTTGTTGAGAATATATGAACAAGATGCCATATCACATTACAATTAAGATTCCATTTGACTTCACAAGTTACAAAAATACAAGAATACATACATTTACAAACATAGCTCCAATGGGCTTTAGAACTAATAGTTGTAAGATAGTCTAGGATCTTTCCTTTCAAATTTTGGTTCTTCTATCATCTATTGTGGAGGAGAAGCATCACTCAGGTACTTTTCTACCAACCATGGACACATAATGCGGTACCCCACACATCTCTCATTTCAAAGATTGCCCTTCCCTTTGATGAAGAGATTGGTAGAGAAAATGATAATGGCAACCAACTGAGCATAGTGATGTGTCCTACATAACTAGAACTTTTAATCCCACAATATCTATCTAGCATACAATACTAGATCATAGTGAACTAATAGTGTTAGTCACAGTAGTCACACAAACTAGAGTGGAGTCTCAGAAATTACACTACTTTGATCAAAGAGTTACATTCAGATTCCTACTGAGTCATCTATCACATACACTACTTAGGGTCGATTTGACTTAAGACTATCTTAAGCTAAGCAATATCCTTCAATGGATATTCCATCATCCCAGATAACCTACAACCATATTAATCTACTTGTGATAATCCTACTTAACTAATAAGTACATAAGCTAGGTATTTCCTTCTATGGATAGTATGCCATTCCAAAGATAGCCTACATACTTGGATAACCCTACTTACAAGTAAGTACTTAAACTCCCTCCCATACTAGATTATCTATCCTAGGAGTAAACATAAGCTTTCCTCGTTAAATAAATAACTTAGTTAAGTGCACCATGTGTTCCTTTCATGTTTAATCAAGCCTAGTATATAATACCTATGATAAACACCCATCTCCTACTATGTGTAGAGTACTTAAAAACAAAATATGAAAACAATATAATAGCTTCAACATCCTTTTCAAAATAATCTAAATTCTACAATGCATATTTAATGGAAAATAAATCTCAACCATGCATGCAAGACTCACCATTCAAAGTAAAATAAAGGTATGTGTAGGATCATCATAGAAAAAAAAGCCCTTAAGTGGTGAAAATATTAGAAAAATCATAGTTAGGAAAAAAATTGAATAAGTTATCTATATTATTTCAAAAATATGTAAGAATAGTGTAGACACATAAAAATGACCTAGGCCTACAAGATCTATTTTTACCACTTTCGTCCTAGCATAATTATGATATTTAATTATGTCCTTGGTCCACATTCCACTATTAATTAAATAATTTATAATTGCTTAATTAATTCATGTCCTTTATTCTGCCTCATTATTAAATAAATGAATTATATTTATTTATTTAGTATGTCACTAATTCACATAATTAAATGAATTTATTAATTTATTTAATTATTGCTCATAATTCTCTAAATTAAATAATTATCTTTAATTATTTAATTGCCTAATTTAAAATTTCCCTCATTTTAAATAAATGAAATTATTCAAAATGATATTGCATTCTTAACTGTCAATTCATTTTGGTAAATAATCAGAAAATAGATTATTTATTGTCACACAAAATCCATATTTTGAATTTATTTAATTCAAAATGGTAATCTTCTTCCAAAAATCAAGTAACTGAGCAAATTATTGATTTTTCAAATCTTCTTTTCAGTTCAACTCTTATCTTATTGATTTTTTGAATCTTACAAATCAAGCAGTCTTTATCCTCTTGATTTATCAGAAATCTTTATCTTTTTGACTAATTGTCACATTTTTTCTCAACCGTCGATTTGATTTTCTCAAATGACATCTTGACCATTCATTTAATGATTTTTTCCTAACCCTGATTAGGGATTGTCACATGAAATATCATCCACTGATTTTAGGCTTTGTCAACTTTCAATCTTGTCTGTCCGTCCAAAATTGCATTTTCTATAAAATGCTAGTTTGCTCAAATTCTTCGGACCACTTTGTCATTCTGACATATTTATGCTTAGAACTTAATTTCATTCTTAGCACTTAGCTTGTTTAATTCAATTTGATTACTTGTCATAGGCATTTTGTCATTTAAATCCTTCAAAACTTGCATAGGACATAGTCATAATCAATTGCTCACACATACAAATTTGAGGGCAATATTCATATGATCGTTGCGAGCTAGAATGTTCTATGGAGGTGAATCATGGAAGCTTCAATGAGTAACCAGTATAATCATTCTCGTTATTTCATTTTCTTTCATTATACTTAATAGCTTCTTTGGGTTTTTGTTTATTGATCTAATCCACTAACCTACCTAAAAATTAACCCAAATGTTGTTACATTGGTGAACCCGACTGCTTTATTTTGTGTTTTGTACGGTTTTTTTGGTTTTCTGCCATGATTGTAGGTACAGGTACAAAACAAAGCATTTGCATTTTCCTGAGCCGCATACACTGCGTCATGATGCATTTGAAAGCCACAATGCCGTATTCGCTCTGATGAATCACAATTGAAGTGCGTAATGCCGCATTTGACCTACCGAGTCACATTTGAAGCTTCAATCGACACATCTTCCTGTCAAACCAGAATGCAGGACTAAGATGCATTTTTTGCACAGAGAGATGCATTTTATCTGCTATGACGCATTTTCCTAGTAACTTTTTCTTTCTTTTGCATTCGAGTTTTTCTATTTTCTGTTCTTTTTTTTTAGCATTCTAGCTTTCTTCTGCATTCTTACTAGCATAGGTGTTTTTGGGGTTACTAATCTTTGTTCATAGCATGTGGCACCAAGACTTTGTGAGTCCAAGACAATTTAATCATATTCCTAACTTGTGATTTCGTAGGTTTGAGTGTCCAAGACTCACCTCTAAACATTGTGCTTGTTTATTTTTAGATCTTCCAACACATTTATTTTTGGTGCACATAAAATAAACATGTCTTCCATTTTGTCTAATTTTGTTTGAAAGTGGTTCGCGAATATCCTCTCACCTTGTGCAAACTAGGTGACCAAAAAGCCAGAGCCACTTTGTCCCTGTGTAACATTGATGCAATAACCAAAGTATCCTCTCCCCTTACGCAGTCATGCGATCCTGGGTGTAAGAGAAACAATTATTTCCTTTAGAAATTGGGCCTTCTTGGGGATTTCATCACCCCAACGTGACTCAAACCAGAAATGGAGCTAAAGCCAAGCTACCCTCGACTGGTATATAAATGTTAATCTTAAGGGAAAACCTAATATTACGAGTGCAGATGTGTCATATGAACCAAGTAGTACTCCCCAAAACCTTGTTGAGTGTAAGCTCTTCAAGCTTGAGTTCCTCCTAAATGGAGATTAATCTTGTGCCCCATGTATGGCCACTCGAACAGGGGTCATGAATTAAAAACTCTTGTGTAGTAAGCCCAAAACCTTATATTTGCTAGTATAACACCTGTCGGTGTGAAGCCTTCCGCATCTTCGCAGTCTTTAATAGAGGTGATCAATCTGCCATGGGAGTTTCATGGTGGTTGGAAGCTTGGTTGGCCTAAGAAGAGAGTGCACTATAAGGGGGAGCCCGTGCAACCAAGCTTTTGGATTCACACGCTATTAATATGCGGCTGGGGAAACCCATGTGGAGTCTAGTGAATACTATCCTGGCTTAACCATAGGATTGTACTTGTTCTCTTGTGTGTTTGTTTACTTTTCAAAATATCGTGCTTGCCAAGTGTTTGCTGGTTACTTAAAAAAAACAAACAACACCCAAACATCTAGAAACAAACTATCAAACTTTAAACAATTCAAAAATTTTACCACAAACATCATAAATTTGACTTTTTGCATTTTGCAATGCATCTGTTAAACTGCAATCGCTCTATCGCACCACAATTTCTAGACTTCACAATGCATTTGCCCTGCTAAAACGTATTTGTTGTTACAAACACCACATTCATCTGCATGGAAATGAATTTGATATCTGTAAGGCCGCATATGCAATATTGAACTGCATTTGATATCTATAAAGCCACATTTGACAAACTGAACCACATTTGCCTTTTCTAGTGCCGCATTTGATAATTGCAACGCATTTGGCGCATGTAACCACACAATCACCTGACCAAAAAAAAAAACCTTGTTTCAGACCAAAATTCAAGTCTAGACATCTTAGCCTACTGTCAAAACATCTTTTTCAAAAGTCTCTTTTAGAAACCAAAATTGAAATTGCTCAAAACATTCATCATTTGCATTCATTAGCTCGCATCTTAACTATAGGTTTAAAATTTTCAAATTTTAGTTGCATTCCCTAGGCATCATAATCATCATTTTTTTTTGCATAAATTTATCCTTAGGTTTCATCTTGGAAAACTTTGGATTAGGCCAAATCTACACACTTTGGAAAAACCATTATTTTCAAAACTAGGTTATCTTGGGACTTAGTCATTATTTCTCTTTTCGGTCATTGTCATTTTTGTGAGGACCTCCAACTCAATAGTCTAGTTAGGTAGGCTCACTTGTCATTTCGACCTTGTCATTTAGTCCCCTTGGAAAGTCCTTTGATAACCAAAATTGAGACATAAGTCAAGCTTAGAGTGGTTAGGCAAACCTTTCTCCAAATATTGTCCATTTTAGTCCTCATTTTGAACTTAGACTTTGCATTGTTCATCTTAGTCCTCATTTTGAACCTAGACTTTGCATTAATCATTTCCTTAGACAAACTTCATCACCACCTTGCATTGTTATCCTTTATTCCAATTTTTTTTTTTTTGTCATAACTTGTCATCCTAGTCATCATTTTACATTAGCCATTTTTCTTTAGATAACATTGTCACATTGTCATCACTTATTGTAAGAAATTCAATAACATAGTCTTGCATTGTCATCCTTTATTGAAAATACAAAAAAAAAAAAACATAGGTTAGTGTCATCCTTGCATTTAGTCATCATTTTCATCACCTTCATTTGAGCAATTCCCTTTTATGGTGGAAACTAGACTCCAAAGAAAGAAACGACAAATGGAAAACTTTGGACAAGACTCCAATTCCAGTGTCACCAATCATAATTATGACCCAAATTGGACTTTTGATGACCCATTTAGTGGCACAATTACTCAACCTCTCATGACCATACCATCCTCATCAAACAACCCCTTTGGACCATTCTTACGTAAGAATGAATATGGACAAATACTTGAGGAAAACCTAGAGGTAGCAGCACAAGATCTAGAGGTGGCCTTCTTCGTAGAAAAAATGGTCTTATATGACAGAGACATATATTTAGCCATACTTTTAAGTCAAGGAGATAAATTACCCTATGGGTTTGACATTAATACTTTGAGACCGACATCTCTTGACCATAATGTCAATAATACAAACAACATGTCCAATAGTGGTCAACCTCTAAACAACACAAACAATTACTTTTTTGATGCTACCTCACAAACTGTCACAACTACCATGAATGCTACCTGCAACATTCCAAAAAATTCCAATTCAATCAATGCTACATGCATTAGAGGAACACAATCCATCACACTGCCCACAATATCCACAATATCATCACAATTTCTTTGAGCCACCTTAGGGTCCTTCGCAATGTGGGAAAGTTATTCTAATCTTCTATCTACCACTTCAGTAAATGCCATGGGAGCATCATCAAGCCATACAAATCCTCCATTGACAACTACATCTAGTACGATGAATGCATCCTCATCATATCCTCTCATTGATACCTCACATAATCCTTGGGGTGGGGGTAAATGATGTCTCTTTATTCAAGGACCACAACCAAATGTTAACACATCAACATAATTTAATACCAACCCCTCCTAAGGACAAAACATGAATATTCCTTTGGGACAGTTCCAAGAACCCTAACAAGGCAAACAAAAAATGCAACCTATGGCATCTATCAAACACCAAAATATTCTTGGTCACCATATTCCCCAAATATCGACCCAAATGGCTGGGAGATACATTTTGACATATTCATCCCATATTCATACCCATCAACACATCACCAATCCAAACTTTCAGTATCAATACACAACCAAAACACATCATACATGTCACAACAACACATTCCTCAACAACACACCAACATCCTCTCACAACAAATGGGGACCTATGGTGTACCAGTCAATCCAATGTATGGGGCCACAAATGACCCTATAATTGATGCCTTGCAAGGAAATATGATGGGTCTAGAGAAGACCATATAAAATATGCAAATATCTGACAAGAAATCAGAAGTGTCATATGATTTATCCATATATCCCTTTGACATGAACTTATACATGCCACCATTTCCTTTGGGATATATGTCACCAAATTTTAACAAATATAGAGGAAAGACAAATCCTATCGAACATGTCTGATAATTTGCGACCATCTGTATGGGCGTCACCTATGAACCAACATACTTGATGAGACTCTTCTCTAAAAGTCTCGCAAGTATTTCCCTTGAATGGTTCTCCACTCAAAAGGATATTCAAACATGGGATGGACTTAAACACAAGTTCATAAAAAATTACTCATATAACATTGACATGGATACCTCTATTACTAGCTTATGCAATCTCACGCAAGAGGATATGGGTGAAACTTTTATCCCATTCTTCCAAAGATGGAGAAGTCTAGCTAGTTGCTGCCACATAGAAATCACCAAAAAATAAAAGGTTGACATGTTCATTAAAACACTTCTAGGCCCCTTGAAATATGGATTATAAGTTCATTGTTGCACAACTTTACAGACCTAGTCTAAAAGGGTGTCCAGGTTGAGAAAGCTCTTATTACAAAAGGAGAGCTAAAGTATGGTCCTAAAAACACAAACGCAAGACCTCCCGCTGGCAAAAATAAGTATTGGGTAAAAAATAAACATGTTACCAATGACGGTGTTGTTGATGCCATGACTGTAAACACTATGGGTCCTAATTGGCTCTAAAAGGGGTTTAGGCGCAAAACAAACCAACAATGATACTAACACCCCCCACCAATGCCACCCCAAACAACCAAAATGGTCAAAATAGTCACAATCAAGGACAATACCTTCATATAAGACAATTCCCCAGGGGTTGCACATACACTCCTTTGGGTGAGACCACCAAGGAAGTCCTCAAGAAATTCCTTTAGAATCATGTCATCACATTTCAGGATCCAAACCATATGATCTAGGACAATTCAAACCCACATGGTGGGACGATAATGTGTTTTGCAATTATCATCAGGCAAAAAGACATAAAACTTCTTCCTGCTAGCAACTAAAAAATCTTGTACAAGACCTTATCGAGAATCGTATCATTGAGGTAGGTGGACCACAATTTGGCTCCAATTCGGATCATACCATTCATAAGAACCCACTGCAAGACCATGGTTCTAATAATGCTTCTACGTTAGGTCCTAAGACAAACAATAATCAAGCCAATTACGCCCACACCAAGTATGACTATTCTAGTGGACCCACCATAAACAATGTCAGAACTGATAACACATGTGTCAATACCATCATGGTCAAAAGAGCACCTCAATGCAATGCTACTACTCAAAGTGGCAAGATCACCATAGCCAGTCTGGCTCCTGCTAGGAAACCTAAGATCACCATACCTTGTCCATCTCCTAAGAAATTGCAAACTGACTCATCCACAAAGTAGTGGCAACCTAAGAGTCAGTTTAACCTTATCAATCAGTTAGGAAAAACCCCTGCACAGATTTCCATACTTGAGCTGCTTCACATTTATCCCACGCATAAGGTTATCTTGGATAAAACCCTACAAGAGTCATCCATCCGTAAGGATACTGATGCCAACCAATTTGAGACCATGGTGGGATACCTCACTACACCTCATCATGTCACCTTTTCTTATCAGGATTATTCGTCACCAAAGACCAACCATAATGATGCATTACACATTGAAACTTTAATCCATAAGCACAAGGTCATAAGAGTTTTAGTAGATGGTGGAGTAGGATTGAACATATGCTCCCTAAAATTGGTTAAGGCTCTAGGATTTTCTAATGCATGTGTAGACCCTAGAAAGAGTATAGTCATAAAAGCATATGATGATGAAGAACATTCTTCTCGAGGCATTATTTCTCTTCCTATTAGAGTGGGACCAGTCATTGTGGATACAACTTGCCAGATCCTGGATCTAGAATTACCTTACAACATCTTGCTTGACTGCCCATGGATTCATGCCCTAAAAGCCGTTCCCTCCACATATCACCAATGCTTAAAATTCCCATTTGACAACACAAAAATCACCATATATGGAGACCCCAACCCTTTTCAATATTGTACCAACCTAAGGGGTGTTTCCAAAAATTGAGTGCCCATCAACCGAGAAGCTCCTAGCTCCTCTTCTTCTAAATATATTGAACCATCCACACTCACAACATCTTCCACATCCACTCCATCCACATCTTCCACCACACCACCATCTTCCTCACTTCCTAAGGATGAGTCTAATGTCAAGATCCAAGACCTCAGTTGTGGAGAATTCAAACTGCATATGGCATTTAGCATCATAACAATACCCATGTATCTAAAGGTCTATGGTTGGCTATGTTTCAAAATGGAACCCAAAGAAATTTTCAAAGGTCTACCAAAAATGGTTTTCATCAAATGGGGAGACATGAGTAATGAGGAAATTACCGATATTACAGGATGGCTCTATAAAGAAATGGAAGACCTACCCCCATTACAAGTCAATAAATGTGGAAAGGGATATGAC
Source organism: Sequoia sempervirens (assembly GCA_007258455.2). Classification (NCBI taxonomy): domain Eukaryota; kingdom Viridiplantae; phylum Streptophyta; class Pinopsida; order Cupressales; family Cupressaceae; genus Sequoia; species Sequoia sempervirens. Next base: position 3,694,619 of record VDFB02137365.1, on the reverse strand, counting down.
ATAATGAAGGCTAAGGGCTACGATGGAACTAGTGGCTTAGGAAAAAATAAAATTGGACGATGAGAGCCCATAGAACCTTTCAAAATACCAAAGTATCTTGGGTTAAGGTATGGACTTTCGAGTGAGCACATGCATGCTTCAAAAGTGTCAAGACTATCAAGGAATCCCTTACCAAAATCGACTCCCAAGAGTGGGAATTTAGCTCCCAACGATCCTTAAGTGACTGTTGCCTCGATGATTTGTTCATTGAAACTAGGGAGCTTACCTTTGAACAAAAAATTTGGAAAACATTTAAAATTGACCAGGCACCAAATAGTCACAATCCCATTTACCTTCCCCATGACATACAAGCCCCACCATCTGAATCTAATAACCATCAGTTGGTTCGATCCAAATTACCACATGACACTGACATTCATGACTTCGATTCCTTCGTCCCCTACTTTGACAACGAATATGAGACAAGTGAAAGGGAATATTGCATAGAGTTCGATGTGGAATTGGATGATGATAATTTCATCTACAATATCTCTAAATCTGTCTACATGCTTTCTGCATCCTCCCCTCAATTCACCAACGCTGACAATGGCATTTCCCTAGTCTATCCACAATTAATCGATTGGGACCAACAATTCCCACCAGTCCTGGACACCTTTTAAAATGATGATACCATTATAAATTTTATGGGATTACATGAGGGCATACCTAGTGGTGATCACAAGGATAGATTCTCCATTGACCTAGATTGTGTGGCTTACTTCGGTGAGACTACTCCATCTTCTAGTCACAAAATTAAAATTAAGAATAAAGCAAAAAGTGAAACATCTTTAGGTGAAAACCGAAAGGCACCTTCTGACGACAAAAAGGTAAAAACAAAGGACGTATCTATGGGTGAAAACCTCTCCAAGGTGCCCAAAGATGGAGGACTGAAATTTCTCCTCGTAACTCAAGAGAATTTAGCTATGCGCATAGACGACAACATAGAAGCCAACATATCAACAGAAGATCCCAAAATGGTCCTCTTTGTTGCATCCTTGACTGAAGAAGAGAAACTAGAATTTCAAAAGTTCTTTGCAGAACGTAAAATCAACTTCGCATGGTCCTACACCGACATGCCAAGACTAGACCCAGAATTAGTTTTGCACCATATGCCATTATTTCCAAATACCAAACCAGTTAAACAAAAGTTATGTAAAATGCATCCTTAGGTCACTCTACTTGTGAAGGATGAGTTGAAGAAACTTCTAGATGCTGGGTTCATATGGTCTATTGATTATGTTGAATGGATATCTAACCTTGTGCCAGTAACAAACCCAAATGGGATGATCCGAGTCTGCATATATTTTAGAGACTTAAACAAGGCATGCCCAAAATATGATTTTTTGCAACCAAATATAGATATCATCATCGATCTCATGGCAGGATATGAGATGATGTCCCTCATTGATCATTTCTCAGGATATATTCAGATTCGTATTACCCTCGAAGATCAATTCCCTTGGGGTACATACTATTGGAATGTCATGCCATTTGGTCTTAAAAATGCAGGCACCACATATTAGAGAGCAATGACCACAATCTTTCACGACATAATGCATAAGATAATGGAAGATTACGTGGATGACCTTTTGGCTAAATCAGTGACAAGAAAAGATCATCTGAAGGTGTTAGACACAATTTTCAAGAGACTAGAAGAATACAAAGTCTGACTGAATCCTAAGACATGTGTCTTTGGCATAACATCTAAATTTGTTTTGGGATACATAGTGCCTCGAAGAGGCATTGAGGTTGTTCCAGAAAAATTAAAATCCATCATGGACATGCCTCCTCCTAGAGGAATAAGTGAACTCAAAACATTACAAGGCAGGGTACAATCTATTCGACACTTCATATCACAATTGGCCGACAAGTGTCAACCATTCCAATATCTTCTGTGTAAAGGAATCCCCTTTTTGTGGATAGATAAATGCCAAGAAGCCTTCCAACAAATAAAATACTACCTACTGTCACCACTAGTCCTTATGGCTCCCATTCAAGGAAAACCTTTTATATCATACATCTCTGCCACTACTTCAACATTGGGGGCATTACTAGCATAGAACAACCAAGAAGAAAAGGAAAGGGCCATATATTATATCAGTCAGACACTGGTCGAGTATGAACTGAATTACACATCAATTGAACACACTTGTCTAGCAGTTGTTTTTGCAGCTTAGAAGCTAAGACATTATATGCTGAGCCATCAAACAAAGTTAGTAGCAAATATTGACCCTCTCAAATATCTATTGAGTCATGCAACATTGACAAGATGTCTAGAAAAATAGATCATGATTTTAAGCAAATATGATATTCAGTATGTCGAATGAAAGGAAATAAAGGGACAAGTCATAGAAAACCAACTAGTGGATGCCCCTATACAAAGTGACCATCCCTTAGTGGCATATTTCCCGGATGAGTCAATATTCCATACAGAACCAAAGTCACCTTGGAGGCTATACTTTGATGGATCTCATACTAATCATGGCTTGGGGGTAGGAATCCTATTTATCACCCCACAAGGAGATTCTATTCCCAAATATTTCTACATAGCTTTCCCATGCACCAATAATGTGGTGGAATATGAGGCACTGGTTACAAGACTTAGAATGGCAATAAAATGGAAAATCGGAGCACTGCATGTCTATGGGGATTCTCAGCTGGTCATCAACCAAGTTAATGATGACTATGACACTAAGAATGAGAAACTTATGCCCTACAAATGGATGGTTGACAATTTTCAAACATATTTTCATATGGTGAATTTTTGAGAAAGTTCCGAGAGCACAAAATAAAGCACTAGATGAAATGGCTATGATCGGCTCTCTCCTCAACATTCCAAGCAACATGCTTCAACTTGAGTTCTTGGTAGAACAACTGTTGGTCCCCGCCTATGACATTCCAGAATCAGAGATGCTATATGAGCTTGTTGGTCCCGATTCTCCCAGGTACCAAGAAATTCATGACTACCTTAAGTCCCAAACCCTTCCCCCTAATATGTCCAATAACCAAAGGAAGTATTTTATCTGAAAAGCCACAAGATATGACATTGCTAGTGACACCCTTTACCGCCGTAGCTTTGATAACACTCTACTTAGATGTCTCAACACCAACAAAGCACACAAAACCTTACACGAAGTACATGAGGGTATATGCAGGTCTCACTCGAGTGGTCCTACTCTGGCCAAGAAGATAACAAGACTTGGGTACTATTGGCTGACCATTGAGAAAGATGCACTAGAATATGTCAGGACTTGTCACCAATTCTAGATTCACAGTGATTTGATTCAAGCTCTAGCACAAGAAATTCGATCGATCACTTCTCCTTGGCCCTTCGTACAATGGGGACTCGACCTCATGGGAAAGATTCATCCTACCTCATCCAATGGCCACAAATTCATCATAACTACCATTGAGTATTTTATGAAGTGGATTGAGGCCATCCCCCTAACGTACATAACCGACAAGCAAATCTCCAAATTCATTCTTAACTACATCCTTTTCTAGTATGGTCTTCTAAAATCCATCATCACTAACAATGGACATATATTTAAAAATGAAGAAGTTTGTGAGATATGTGAGCGATTTCATATCCAACATCATTTTTCCTCTCTATATTACTCGCAAGGAAATGGTAAAGCTGAGGCATGAAATAAAACAATTATTAAAATCCTGAAAAAAGACTGTCAATGATGTTGGCCGTGACTGGCATATTCAACTCAACCCTACTTTGTGGGCTTACCCCACTAGCATTCGTACACCTATGGGAGCCACTCCATTTTCCCTGGTCTTTGGAGTTGAGGCTATCTTTCCCATCAAGGTTGAAATTCCTTCCTTATGAGTTTCCCTGAAGGGTCTGACTGATGATGAGTATAGATAGCCGCACTTACATGAGCTAGAGATGTAAGAGGAAAGAAGAAAAAATTCCCTGAACCATCTATAGGCATATCAGAACCGTCTCTATCATAGTTACAACAAGAGAGTCATGGTCAAGAAGTTTGACATTGGTGGCTTAGTCCTCATGCAGAACCCTAAGAATCAGGTTGATAGATAAAATCCAGGCAATTTTGAACCAAACTGGTTGGGTACTTATGTCATCATATCCTCTTTTGGTTCTGGAGAGTATTAGCTAGCTACTCTAGATGGTGAGAGATTGACGAAGCCTATCAATAGTCTACATCTTCAAAATTTCTATGCATAGCATCAAAAAGTCAAGCTGAAAACCTTAAAATATAAAAAAATTAAAAAAATCATCACCCTGATGAAAACTTGGCAAGCAGGCATCTTGGTGACACCAAAAAAAATAAAAAATGGCAAAAATAGTAAAGAAAATAATTCTTCCAACAGTGAAAACCTGACAAACAGGTGCTTTGGATAAGTACCATGGTGAAAACCTAGCAAACAAGCACCATGCATAGTCAATCATTGCTCTGCCATCTACTATTACTTTATTTGTCTTGGCCTATGATGAAACATATTTTTAGTCACTGCCATGACATCTGCCATGACATCATACCCTTCCTTTCATGGTTGACAAACAATTGACATTAAATCCTGCATACTGTCCATCTGGCACCCCATGCATATCCCTTTCATGTCATTTAAAGTTTTCTAAGCCTTCGACCTAACTAGGGGAAATTTTTTTATCATGTGACTGTAGTGCGTATCATGCATGGTCTGGGCAATTGTAAAAATCCTGAAAAAAAGACAAAACCATTGCAAAAAATCCCTAAAAAAAGAAAAAAACATCACAAAAACATTGCAAAAAGTCCTAAAAAAAAAGAAAAAAACATAGCAAAAGTCCGAAAAAAAAAGACAAACATCACAAAAAGTCCTAAAAAAAGACAAAAAATTCATAAAATGTCCTGAAGAAAGACCAAAAACATTGTAAAATGTCCTAAAAAAAGACCTAAAAATAAAAAAGCGTCCTGAAGAAACCCCAACAAATGTCAAATTATCTCAAGAATGCAAAACGAAGTCTTTTCCCATTGAAAGTCCGTCATGTCAATCAATCAGTCTTTGTCATTTTTCTGAACTACATTGTCTCTATGCATTTGCTATGTATGAAAGACTCATCTTTGAGTTCTCAAGACATTAGGTCAGTCCTTTTAGGTTTGTCAAAATAAAATCATGATTCAAACTTTGGTCATCAAGATGAAGTCATTAGTCGTGTATGACGTAGGCAAGGCCATCTATCGATGAGCCCCTGAGGCCACTAGGTTAGTCCATTAGGGTTCATTCAACATTACACTGGCACACACATCCAGAAATTCTTCAAGTCAAACAAGTCATCCCAAAATAAGCTAATTACTGCAACCAAATTTTGGCAACCATTTACTCAATGTAACAATTACATCAGCTTGTCAATATCGACATATAGTCGACACAAGTCAATTCAGTCAACTTCAATCGAATTTGGTCCAAACGAGTTAAATTATCATAACTAGTCAAACTATCAACTCTTGGTTATCTTTCAGATGTGTCCTTCTGAAGAATAGCCTTTGTCATTCATGCCTTAGAATGTGTCCTTCCTAGGCATCATCATTGTCATCCAACATTTTTGAGAGATCCTCTTGACATTTAAGGATCACTCCTCTCGACATCAGTATTCTTCAAATGTGTCCTTCTAAAGAACAATCTCTCTCATTCATGCCTTAGGATGTGTCCTTCCTAGGTATCGTCATTTTCATCTGACATTTTTGAGGGATCCTCTTGACATTTAAGGATCACTCCTCTCAACATTGGTATCTTTTAGATGTGCCCTTCTGAAGAACAAACCATGTCATTTATTCCTTAGGATGTGTCCTTCCTAGGCATCGTCACTGTCATCTGGCATTTCAAGGGATCCCTTTTGACATTTAGGGATCAATCGTCTCAACATCAACATTATTCAGGATGTTTCCTTCTTGAATTTGGCAATCTTCGGCATTCGTCACCTTGGCATCGTCAAAACCTTGACACCCTGACATCTTGACATTAAAACACTTGGCATCTAGATACACTTGGCAAACACTTGGCATTTATCTATGGCTCTTTTTATCATGTTACTAGTTAGTTTTTCAGTGAGATCCCGACAATAGGATTTAGAGAAGAAGCAACGTATCATGGCGTTTGCCTTATCTTTTGACATGCATGTTACTAGTTTCTCAGCGATGTCCTGACTAAGGGATTTAGTAAAACAACGACATATCATGATCATGGCTTTATTTTGTCATTTTGGAAATCATGTTGCTAGTTTCTCAAGGATGCCCTGGAAACAAAATTTAGAGAAGCAACGACGTTTCATGACTTGACCTTCTTGTCTCTTTCTACTTGCAATTGGTTATGACAAAGAGACTAGGGCAACTGCGCTCTTAGTATGAGCTATGATCATCCTTGTCTTTGGATACTTGTCTTATGTGATGGAACAACCATGCACACCTTGATCTATGTCATATCATGGTATTTGTTTGCCATCACAACAATCTACCCAATGATGATTAAGAGTAATAAATATTAAAGTTCTATGGTAAAGTTTTGAAGGATTTGGTCTAGGAACAAACAATCATATCCTTCTATCTCGTCATCTTCTCTCATCCATCTCTCAATGATATCCTGTGATATATAAAAACATATGTGCGTACATAATAATATAGACATTGCATTAGATCCATACATACATCATCCATAGCAGTAAATCATTTACATTTCACTACATATTACATTATACATAGTCATGCATTAACATAATCATAAACATGGCATCCATTCAAATAAATACATTATATCATTATCATCCATGGCACAACATTGACACAAAATATAAATAAGCATTGCATTATCATGGTATCATATCATAAGTAACCATCATAGGACATACATGACATGACATATAAATAAATAAATACCGTCATCCATCATAAATGCATATCATACATAAATCATCCATCATACATCATAATGCATAGATCAAATAACATCCCATAACACACATGTAGGCCACATCAAAACTACATCATATAGCATTATCTCAAAAAATATAATGTCACAAGATAAAGTCAAGAGATATCCCAAAAATAGAGCTCGTAGGCTCGACAGTCAATGCATAATGTGTCATAACATAAAGTCCGAAATATGAAACTGAATGTAGTAAGCATGTCCCTAAGAAATTCTCTCCACATCCCCTCATGGTGAAGAGTGTGGTGACTGAGGACCTGTGCCTGGCACTGAGGTAATAGGTGGAACTGTCAACCTCTATCTGTGAACCCAATGGAGCTAACATTGATGGCATCATCTCCACGGTAATATGCATCTCTGATGACACTGCGGCCTGACTCTGTGAAGCTGAAAGATCTATCACTGGAGGTGGAACAGGTACTAATCTATGGCTTGAACCTAATGACCCATGTGAGTGCCCTGACCTCTGACTGGAGGAGTGTCTGTGATGGGACCTATGACTCGAAGTATGCCCTAAAGAGGTCGAGCCCCCTGCACTACTCCGACTACCACTGCCACTGCCCAATCTACTGCCATTTCCTGTCTGTGTCCTAGTTAGAGAGGGATCTCTCATTTTGGCTAGCATAGCTTGCTCATACAACTTCCTGTATATCCCAAGTCGTACGCTAATCCTACCAAACTCCTGAGCTAGATCTGCAGATGGTCCTTTACATAGTTGTACAAACTTTGTACACCACTACGCTGCTTCCTGTTGGTTGATCACTACCTAATCTCGCTTTACCCGAGCCACCTCTAGCTCTGCTTGCAATGCTCTGACCTATGTGGCACTCTCATCTAGTCTCCTCTATAGGTTTTCCACCCTTTGGTCTATCGTGGCATCATGGGGCAATGCCGAGCTGGATGGTATCTCCTCCTCGCCTACTACCATCCTCCATCTCAAGAGCCTCTTAGCCTCATCCATAGCCTCATTATCATCTCCACCATCACCATCCTCCTCCACTATGACATCCTCTCCACTGACTCCCTCATCCTGGGGCACATCTACATCATTCTCAACCTATTGCTCATGTCTAGCCTCCTCCTCAGCCACATGCTCCTCCTGCTCCTGCCTTGGCTCCTCCTCCTCTCTCTCCCCCTCCTTGGCCACCTCTAAGATAGCATCTAGTTCCCCTCTGGTTGCACGTTGTGTCACCCTCCTGCCATGGATCTAGCCATCTCTCATCCATCTCTGGTCATCCCCTCCATCATCCCCATCATCTCCGTCATTTCTATCTCTCTCCCTCCACCCTTGCCTCCATCCCTTCCTCCATCCCTCCCTCTACCTCTACCTTGGTCGCCACCTCTACCCCCTTGCCTAGCTCTTGGCACACGTGGTATACCTGATCTCCTGTCAATCAGCGCTGGTCCATCTAGATCTGTCAATGGCACTGGTCGATGCACTTACCACCACAAGTAAAAATTAGTAGTAGTCCCCAGATCTACAACTCCACCTTTCCATCCCCACTGCTGGGCTACTAGCCCATCAATCTACTGCATGGAAAAAGGTATAGGAATCGGTGGCCCCCAAGCTAACTCCCTGGAATATCTGTCATACTTGGTCATGCCTACTAGTACACCTTGCTACTCACCAAACTATTTCAGTATGCACTATGGCATATACATCTCTATAATGAGCTGACTCTGCACTGTCCTCCCAATCAAGTAATGATACTATCTATAAGAGTTGAGGTGGTCATCCTTGTTGTCCCACTGCTCACAGTCTCTGTAGGGCCTCCAAATGAATGTAATCATGGTGTCAATATGATGGCACCACCAACCTGTCTCTCCAACCCTCGTCTATTGTAGAGAACCGACCTAGTAATATGCATATTTCATACCCTTGGCTAGTTGTGGTCTCTAGATAGGAGGTTGGAATATCACCACATGCTCCCAAGCCCATATCATCAGAAGTGTCGTGCCACATCCAATGCTATATGCCCTCCTATAGGCAACCTCGTGAGGCTGATGGTAGAGCATGCCTAACAAACAGGGCCCCCAAGCATAAACTATCCTATCTCACCTCATGCCCACTTGCACATCACCCCAACTAATGGGAAACTTGTGTCTGTGGCGGTCAGGAATCAAGCCTCCATCGATCAATGTTGCCAAAAGTGCATCAAACTAGCCATAGTACTCCACCATAAACTCCCAACGGATCTTGTATCCCTCGAAGCCAAGTCCTGCACCATTATCTTGATAGTAAGACGTAAAGGTTTGATAGCCATGGTGAGGGTCGTAAACAATTTGCTCTCCTCAGATCAACAGATGTAGAATATGATAGATGTCCTCAAGGGTAATTGTGACCTCTCCCACCGGCAAATGGAATCAACATGTCTCTAAATGCCATCTCTCACATAATACAGTCTGCAATCCCCTATTTGCTCGAATAAGAAGAATATAGGCAACATAATATAAGCCCAACTACATCAACCGTTGTCACTCTCATGGAATCAGTTGATCTCGGAACCTAAAGTTTGATCTATGCTTTGTCGAGTATAGATGGGCATAGGTTTTCTCTACACAAGGTCAAATAATGCGGCAGCACTTTATGGACAATCGTCATTATCATCAAAAGCATTTAAAATTTAAAACCCATCAAAATCAGCCTTGGTCAAAGTCAAAGTCAAATGCATCACGTTGACTACAAATGCATCTCGAAGAAGCGTTTGTGTCACTCCGCACCTCAATTGTGTCTCAAATCATCAATTGTGTCATTTTGTCCCACATTTGCATCACATTAGGGCACTTGTGTCTCAATTTCTTGCACATGCATAAATTCATTTGAATGTGTCGCTCAAACACACGAATGCATTATGAAATGTCATATGCATCATTATAACTTTTGAATGCAGCACGATATTGCAAATGTGTTGCAATTTTTAGAATATGCGTCACACATCCTTGGCCTGGCCTAATTATCCTTTACACTTGCATCGCAACGCATTAAATGCATCGAACGTAATGAAAAATGTGGTTACGTGCACACATATGCGTCGCAGGGCATTCGTTGCTCTTCCTAAAACACTAAATTTTGCATGAAAAATGTTGAATTCACAAAGTGGGATAGGGGTACATACCGCCAGCTCAGAACCTTTTGGCCACCTAAAGGTCCGCATGATCTCCCCACGATGCTCAGTCACTGGAATCACCATCCTCGTAGAAGTTTTCCTCGCTCTAAGCTCTCAAAATTGCTAAGGTGAATAGTGAAAATAAATTGACTTTAACCAATTTCTCAACCTATTTATAAAGTCAAAATGACATTTTTTAACTAGGTTATTATTGGAGGCCCTTTTGACCAACTTTGACCACCCTTTTGGCCACTCTAAACATGTCAAAATCTGAAACCGTCTGTGCCATTGTCTTTCTGGTCATTCAATTCACTTATCGGGACACTTTCCAAATTTTTCTGTCACCTGGCCAAAATTTGAAAATTTTCCCGACGGGGCATCAATACTCTGTACCTTCGATGGGGCATGACTTTTACTTATTTTCTTTGTCACAATGTGACATGCTACACTATGACAAAGAGGGGCAAAATGTAGACACATAAAAATGACCTAGGCCTGCAAGCTCTATTTTTACCACTTTCATCCTAGCATAATTATGACATTTAATTATGTCCCTGATCCACTTTCCACTATTAATTAAATAATTTATAATTGTTTAATTAAGTCATATCCTTTATTCTCCCTAATTATTAAATAAATGAATTATATTTATTCATTTAGTATGTCACTAATTCTCATAATTAAATGAATTTATTAATTTATTTAATTAATGGTCATAATTCTCTAAATTAAATAATTATCTTTAATTATTTAATTGCCTAATTTAACATTTCCCTCATTTTAAATAAATGAAATTATTCAAAATGATATCACATTCTTAATTGTAGTTCACTTTGGTAAATAATTTGAAAATAGATTATTAATTGTCACACAAAATCCATATTTTGAATTTATTTAATTCAAAATGGTAATCTTCTTCCAAAAATTAAGTAATTGAGAAAATTATTGATTTTTCAAATCTTCTTTTTAGTTCAACTCTTATCTTATTGATTTTTCGAATCTTACAAATCAAGCAGTCTTTATCCTCTTGATTTTTCAGAAATCTTTATCTTTTTGACTAATTGTCACATTTATTCTCGACCACCGATTTGATTTTCTCAAATGACATCTTGACCACTCATTTAATGATTTTTCCCTAACCCTAATTAGGGATTGTCACATAAAATATCATCCACTAATTTTAGGCTTTGTCAACTTTCAATCTCATCCATCCGCCCAAAATTGCATTTTCTATAAAATGCTAGTTTGCTCACATTCTTGGGACCACTTCGTTATTTTGACATATTTATGCTTAGATCTTAATTGCATACTTGGCACTTAGCTTTTTTAATTCAATTTGATTACTTGTCATAGGAATAGTCATTTTCCATAGGCATTTTGTTATTTAAATCCTTCAAAACTTGCATAGGACATTGTCATAATCAATTGCTCACACATACAAATCTGAGTGTAATATTCATATGATCGCTGTGAGCTAGAAGGTTCTATGGAGGTGAATCATGGAAGCTTCAACGAGTAACCGGTATAATCATTCTCGTTATTTCATTTTCTTTCATTGTACTTGATAGCTTCTTTGCGTTTTTGTTTATTGATCTAATCCACTAACCTACCTAAAAATTAACCCATTGTTGCAAATTGAATTTAGTTTCTAAGTTACCAGGCTTATTAATAAAACAAATCTATTTGGTGGAAATTTGAAATTTCAATGGAGTATTACTTAAATTTGAGGGAAAAAATAAGAAGTAGGTGTCTGTCTGACCACCCTAACCACAACAAAATGATAATATTTTTTTTATAAGATTTTAGATATAAGTATAGGACTCGTGTCCCAATGTGATGCATATTTTTTTGTAATTTTTTTCCAAGTAAATAATTAATGATGAATTTTTTATTACAACTTAAAAAAAATATAAAAAATCGTATTTCTGACCACCATAACTTGGTCAAAACTTCATAAAATTCATTTTTTTTAATCCTATAGTATGCAAAGCATAGCATGTGACACATGTTTCAGATTCAAAAAATGTGATACCATTTGAAAGTTATAGATGTTTCTCAATCAACCTATCAATCAGGACTTTAGTCGTAATTCAAATAGAAAATGAATAATAATTATTTATTAAATTGAAAGTAAAGCATAATTTATATTGGTGGAAAGCTGAGAATATCCTTTAAAATCCCTTTTCGTTTCATCAATTTTGGGTAAAAAAAAAGGTCATTAGCCACATACCCTACACATACCCATCATATTTCCACTTTTTAGCCCATCATGATCCTGCACATACCCATAACAAAGAAGAAGAGATCATCATTCCTATTTTCTCTTATCCAACTAAAGACAACAATGCAACCCTCTCCCAACAACAATTAGCTTGAAATCAACTTCTCAATAATGTCACAATTGAACTCCCTCTCTCTCAAGTTGATAGCTTACTCCTCTCAAATATATCGAATTCCATAGACATGGTCAACATCAACCTTCATTCCATTGTCTATATCAATGATAAAACAACCTTATGAATTAGATTTAATGAATAAGAGATAGTCGATGTCAATTGAAATATTTAATATTTATAATATATATTATTATATTAATATATATATATAATATATATATTATATACATACATATATATATATATATATATACTTAAGTACTTAACATGTATATATATATATATATGTGAGTACAAGCAAGAATATATTTAATAACCACATTATACAAAATGTGTAGGTATGTCTATATCGATGCATCTGTATGAGTGTGTCCATTTTCCAACGTACACATGTATTTATATACATATACATATGGATACGTGTATATACTATACACATATATATGTTCACATTAATTTCACATATAGCCACACAGGATTACTATCATGTTGATAAGTGTGTATGTGTGGTATACCCATACATTTGCATATACATATTGCTAGATCTCATTGACATGCATGTGCATATATATAAACATACTTCCACTTACAACCCACTTGTCAATATAATCATAATAGCACAAGAAAGATCTCAAAATCTCAAATAGATAAACATCACCCAATGCATACAGAAGTAAACAAGACCAAGTAACTAATGCAGATATTTCAAACTAGGGTTGACTTACCAACATCCTACTTCTATGCCTAGACTCAACCAAACTATGGTGGTGTGTGTATGTCAGATATTTTACGTTACTATTTACCCCACCAAGATCTTCTCCCGAGTGATACTTCCCCTCCGCTTGGAGGAATGGAACACATGCATGTATCCATTAACACATGCACATGACAATCAATTGTTCATAACATATGCAGTATACATTGACATCTCCAAAGTTAGAAAAATAATTCAATAACCATCTATTCACATATATGTAGTATTTCCCCATGAAATAACATCAACTGAGATAACATAATATGAGATAACATTCACATAGATAACATGGTCAAGCACAATTTATTCATCTCTAGAATTCACATCAGATTCACATTTTACCCTACATAGTAATAGTAAATAGTAACTATGCAACTGGGGTGTAACATAGCCACATGGTGGAAAGATGTCTCTATTCACCATTACTCTATGTAAAGAGAGGACCCCGTCTCTTCCCATAATTGTACTCCACAAAAATGTGGTCATAAGGAATACCCTCTAAGGTTGTAGACTGATTATAAGGGAAGCCAAGGGAAGCCAAAAAACCTCCCATGTCCTCCTTTCTACCAATATTGATTTGCCTCCCTAGGAGAGAATAAAAAAGGTCTCATACATGAAGGAATCTAAGTCTAAACATGCACTGATTTCACATATAGAACCTCTAGATGTACCAATAAATGAACCAAAATTTACAAAGGTCATTTCCTCAACTACAAGTGAGGCTCTTGAGGTTGGGAACATTAATAAAAATTAGATAGAGGTGAAAAGAAAAAAGAAAAAATAACTAAAAATGCATAACATGCACCTTTTCTTCCACTTTAAAAGAAGCGCTAACACTTATAATCTTCGTGATTGACCTCTTTAGGGAGAAGGTCCCCCTTGTGCTCTCCAGTAGTGCAAGACCAATTTAAATAATCTCTCTTTAGTCTAGCTGGCTTGATGATGAGTTGTATGTCTATATGGAAAGATGTGGCCTTGACTCTAAAAGTACTTATGTAATCATTATCCTAAGTTAATACAATAGGCTCTACCCCCTTGGATACTTCCATGGTGTTGATGGAACTTGTTAATTTTTTTTTTCCTTTGTAATTTATCTCCATTTTTGAGTTTTTGGATAGGTCATATGAGTTAGGGTTAATCAAACAATGTTTAGGGTTTATCCTTCCTTCAAAAGAAAACCTAACTTTTGGTCACCTTGGTGGCTTGTTCTTTTCCTTTATTGACTGGTTGATTTAAATTTTTATCGGCCTAGTTATACCTTATGTCATTTTTTCTCATGCCTTGATCAACCCCTTGCTTCCTTTTCACCGCTCGAGTCTGCACACCTAATTATCTTGTATTTTCCTAATTCTTTGTTCAAGTGTTTGTAAAATTTGTTCTAAGTATAAAAATTGTCAATCTTTTGGTCAGTACTCTAAACTTTGTTAGTTACATACATAGGTATTCATACATTTATGTTTCTCCACTCAAGGATGAGAGTGTGATAAAGATAAAGGGTTTCATTGTTTCATGTTTGTTTTGAATCCCCTGTAGACTATTGGTATGGTTGTCAAAACTTCTCTCTGGCCATTCGGATACATAAAATTTAATCCATTTTTTTTAAAAAATGTTTGTACGGCGGCGAATATGAAATTAAATATATTTTGACAATCCAGTTTATATATGATGCATATATATATATAATATATGTACATATATATATATATATATTTCATAGGATTTCATAATACAATATACAAAAGTTTCATTAGGAAACTTAAAAAATTTCTTTGGGGTTTTCATACGGGAAATAGGGGAAATTATAAAAATTTCAACAGGGATTTCAAAGAAGAATACACAATATTTCCGTTCAAAACCTAAATTACCCAGAGGTTTAATTTTCTCTTTCAATAAATATTTCCCCCACAAAATTTTAGATACTTCCTATAGAAAAGATTCTACAGAAGCTTTATGAAATCATCAAATTTTCACATGACAAAATATAATCTCTTTTCACAGGCATTCCCTTTCAAAACAAATAAAATAATTCATGAGAAGATTACATGTTTCCTTGTGCTTCAGAAAACTAACTGGGAAGAACTTTTCCTGAAGCTTTCACAATTCCTTCCCGAGAAACCAAGCCCAAATAGCAACCAAAATACAAACCAAGAAATCTCCCACAAATATATAGTATTTCCAAAATAACATAAACAGATAGTTTTTGCAAAAGCTCTTATATTCTTTCCCCGTGAAGAAATTGAATAACCTCTGTGTTTTCCCAGATCCATATTAACCTCCGTGAACAATTCTTCAACAATAATCAATAAATGTACTGGCACACATGTCGAGAAGTGAAAAATATCTTCTCAACCACTTCTCGGCAATCCTGCCAATTTGAATTACATGCAAATTAATTAATTTAATTTAAATTTACAATTTCCAAATACAAAAATTTATTTAATAACCAAAATACCATTTCCACAATTTATTTAATTTCAAATAAAGCTATTCACACACTTAAATAATTTAATTTAATTAATTTATTTAATTAATTAAATAAGTTTAATCTTTTAAGATGAAACCATTTAACCAAATAAGCTAATTAATTAATTAAATAACATGCAACTAATTTCTTCAACATTAAAAATTAATTTTAAATAACAGTAAATAAAACCTAATAAACTATTATAAAAAAATTAAGATTATTTCCTTTGAAGCAATTAAATTAAACCAAACAAAAAAATACAAGACAACCATGACTCAAACTAAAACTGACAATGTACAGTGACCGGGTTATAGACTAGGCTAGGATAAACCAAACTACTATCTCCCAATCAACGTATCCGTTCAGTTTTGACATGCTCAGACCTAAGTACCCAGGTGGATTCGGTGTCATGTACCTACAATTCCTGCAACCAAGCAATAACATGCATATATATATATAAACAAACCATTGAACAAACACACCGTGTGGAGAAAATCACAGACATCACAAGGAACTCGCAAGCGAGTGATGCGATTCCATTCTCCACACCAATAAACGTCACATCAGACTAATGAACTAAATAACTATTAGTCCATCATAAACATGTACATAGTAGTAATCAACTGAAAATAAACATCTACGCTACCTCAAAGCATATCAGAAAATAGTAATTACCATACAATGTATCTTCATATCACAGAATAAATCCACTATCGCTCAAACCAGCGATCAAAATATCCAAACAAAGTACCATAGTCTAAAAGTGTGAAAACATATCAGTAGAAAACATAAGCATAAATGGATGGGTACTACATCCTCCCTCGCTAGGATCAGGCTTGCTCCTGAAAACTTGCGAACAGATAGGGATAAAGTTCCCTCATGCATGTCGCATCCTCCCAAGTAGCAGAAGCCTCATGGCTAGGATCCCATTGGACCCTCACCTGATCAACATCTCGACCCTTGAGATCAAGTGTCTGACACTATAGAATGGCCACGGGCTCCAAATCCAGCTGCCCGTCCTCTACCTGTAACACATTCCAATCAAGTACATGAGATTTGTCGAGATGATATGGTCTAAGAACTGATACATGAAAAACATCATGAATACGTGACAAACTGGGTGGTAAGGTGAGTCGATATGCCATGAGACAAATTCTCTCTAAGATCTCAAATGGCCCAACAAAATGAGGTGCAAGCTTAGAGCTTTTTCCATAACGGATAGGACTCTTTCGCGGTCGCACTCAAAGAAACACTCTATCACCAACAGCAAACTATCAGTCTATCCTATGCACATCGGCATATTTCTTTTGCCTATCCTATGCTGCTATCAAATGTTCTCTAATACGATCAACCTGTTGCTCCATATCATGAAGCATCTCAGGTCCAAGTAACACTCTATCCTCTAGTCGATCCCAACTTAGTGGAGTTCGACAAGGATGACCGTATAATGCCTGAAATGGTGGCATACCTATAGAACTCTGATATCCATTATTGTAAGAGAATTCTACTAAGTACAGATAATCCTCCCAATGTGATTGTTGGTCCATTACGTACATCCTAAGCATATCCTCTAATATTTGATTAACTCTCTCCGTTTGTCCATCAGTTTGAGGATGATATGCTGAACTAAAGTTCAACTGTGTACCAAGAGAATGTTGTAATGAAGTCCATAGGGCTGAAGTAAATACCAGATCTCTATCCAAAATAATCCTACGAGGAATCCCATGCAATCTAATGATGTCCTCCATGAATATCCTAGCTACAGATGAAGCATTGTAAGATGATCGTACTGGCGAAAAGTGAGCTACTTTAGTCAATCGATCAACAGTTACCATAATGGCATCATGTCGACGTGATGATGTAGGTAACCCTACAATAAAGTCAATGGATATAATATCCCATTTCCATTTAGGAATGAGATGTGGCTGCAATAATCCAGCAAGATGTTGATGCTTAGCTTTGACTCGTTGGCATTCAAAACATCTCGATACATAGTCAGCAATATCTCGTTTCATACTAGGCCAAAAATACAATTGCCGAAGATTGGCATGCATTTTCTTAACTCCTAGATGAGCTGAATACGGAGCCCGATGAGCTTCAGTCATAATTAATGTACGAAGACCCTCAAAATATGGTACATAAATTTGACCTAAATGTTGTAATATACCATCCGATTCTAGGACATACCCTGCAAATTGAGCTTCTAAAGGTCTACCAAATTCAATTTCTAACTTTACTTCCTGATACAATCTATCAGTAGGAAGTGTAGCTACTATTTGACCTCTCAAATCTACTTCAAGAGTAGTAGCAGAGATCTCATGTCTACGATGACTAAGAGCATCAGCCACTACGTTCTCTTTTCCTTGAACATATCTCACTTTAAAATTGTACTCACACAAGAACTCCATCCACCATCTCTGCCTAGCATTCAAGTTAGGTTGCATAAAGATGTATTGCAAACTATAGTGATCAGTGTGAAGTTCAAAATGATGACCTAGTAAGAAATGCCTCCAACGAACTAATGCATGCACTATCGCAGCTAGTTCTAGATCATGAGTAGGATAGTTTAATTCATGATCTTTGAGTTTGCGAGACTCATAAGCAATCACACTCCCATCTTGCATCAGAACTGCTCCCAAACCCTCTAAGGATGCATCTGTGCATACTAAAAAATCCTTAGTAGGATTAGGAACAATCAGTATAGGTGTGTTAGTTAACTTTTCTTTAAGTGTCTGAAAAGCCAACTGACACTGCTCTGTCCAAACAAACTTCTTCCATTTTCTTTGAAGAGAATTAATAGGATGACCAATTCTAGAAAATCCCTCTAAAAATCACCTATAATAACCAACTAGACCCATAAAACTATGAACTTCACCTACATTAGTAGGCATGGGCCAATCTACAATAGCTTGGATCTTTGAAGGATCCATAGCAATACCTTTCCCTGATATCACATGTCCAAGATATTTTATCTCAGTTTGAAAGAAGTCACACTTCTTTAGGTTTGCATACAATTGATTTTCCCTTAAACATTGCAATACCTGTCTCAAGTGTTCTTCATGTTCCTTCATGTTTCTCGAATAAACTAAAATATCATCAAGAAATACTAGGACAAAGCGATCATGGTAAGTACGAAAAACACCATTCATTAAACTCATGAATACTGATGGTGCATTCGTTAACCCGAACGGTACTACTGTGAATTCGTAGTGCCCATAGCGAGTTCAAAAAGCAGTTTTATGAATGTCTACTTCAGCTATTCGCAATTGATGATAGCTAGATTTTAAATCGATTTTAGAGAACACATTAGCTCCCTTAATTTGATAAAAAAGATCATCAATTCTTGGCAAAGGATAACGATTCTTAATTGTAACCTTGTTCAATTGATGATAGTCAATGCATAGCCTAAGAGATCCGTCCTTCTTCTTTACGAAGATGATAGGTGCTCCCCAAGGGGAAACACTAGGACGATAAATCCTTTTCTAATAGTTCCTCTAACTCCTGAGTCCTCATTCTATATGGAGCTCTAGAAATAGGCTCAGCTCCAAGAACTAGGTCAACTCTAAAGTTAATATCCCTCTTCAATGGCATTCCAAGTATGTCATCTGGAAACATGTTTGTGAATTCCCTAAGAATAGGATGATCATCAAGAGATACCTCTCAACTCTCACCTTCTTCTAAATCAGTAACTGTTGTTGCAAATAGTTGACATCCCTGATGAAGACATCTCTTTAGTTGCATAACATATATCATCCGCAAAGAGATAGGTCTTTGCACACCTATGATTTCCACTTTCACACCTAAATCGTTAATGCAACTAACTCTCTTAAGTTGATAGTCAATTACAGCATGATAAGCTGCTAACCAATCCATACCTAAAACTATGTCATACGATCCTAAAGGTGTAACATATAAATCTACTAAGGTAGTTAATGTACCAATTTTAAGTTCACAATTATGTACTAAGTTTTCTACTGCAACTTTCACCCCAGAGGCGAATTTAACCTGCCACTTACCACCTTGTTTTACTGCCACAAGACCACAATGGTCAATGATGGTCGGTGAAATAAAGGAGTCAGTGGCTCCGGAATCAAAAAGAATGGAAACACTAACACCATGTAACTTACCTGAAGTCTAGACCAATGTGTTCTGGTGATCGGCTTGGCGGTCATTAACCACAACATATACTTTATGTGATCATCCTGCATCACCCACTATAGGCTCTAAAATTGTAGGTTGAGGCCCAAAACTAGTAGGACCCCTCATCAGACACTGCCTAGCTATGTGTCCCTGCTGCCCACATGAGTAACAACCTGTGCCTGTGCCTCTACCAAATCCTCTACCACCTGAAGGTGCATTGGATTGCTGAAAACTACCCCTACTGATAGTAGACTGAAAACTCTGCACAAGCTGATCCTGCCTATTGCGCTTGTTGCACCACCAGTTGTGACCCTTTCTTGTTTGAGGACTATTTCCTTGTTGTGGTTGAGGGTTATTGTTCTTTTGAGGTGTTCATTGTTGTTGTTGCTGTCCACCCTTTGTGGGTGTCTGTTGGTACCTAGAGGAACCTCCTGTCTGTGCCTATCCACCCCGTGGACTAAATCCTGCTGCAGAAGCACTACCAATCTGCACTCCTGTGTGACCACCTAACAGCATAACAAGGTTCTCCTCCACTATGCGAGCCTTCTCCACTGCAACTTCCATAGTCTTTGGCTCAAAGACTTGGACACCACCACTGATGCGGGTGTTTAAACCCCCAATAAAGTGTTGTACTAGCATAGGCTCATCATTGCCAATACCAGCATACTGCTTGAGTTCATAGAACCTACGTTCGTATTGCTCTATAGAAAGAGCTATCTGACGTAGATCATGGAACTCGTCAGCCTGTCACTGCCTCCAGTGTTCTGATAGGAACTGTGCTCTAAACCTCTCGAGAAACATCTCACAAGACACTGAACCAATATCCAAGTGGAGCTTCTACTCCTCCAGGTACCACCAAGTAGAGGGAAATCCTCTCAAATGCATAATAGTGCATCTCACATGGGTATTGCTACCGTAAGGGTGCATGGTGAAGCATCTACCCAAATCTAGTAGCTAGGTCTCAGCCTCTAATCCACCTCCTATACCATCAAAGGTAGGAGGTCATGCTCTCAGTAAATCCCTCATGTGTCCTACAGTAATTGCATCCTGATGTGTTGTGTCATCTACTCTCCTAGGAGATCTATCTCTCTCTCTAACAACCTCCTATTCATCTTCCTGTCTAGGTCCAAGATGAGCTAGGACCTCCTCTAATAGAGGACGTATCTGAGGACCCTCTACTCCTGACTATACAAGATTTTGTCCCTCATTCCTCTGATCCATCTGTTCTACCTGATCACTGTGATGAGGACTCAGAGGGGGAGTAACCTGAGGGATTGGCCCTTGGCCTCCACCTCAACCTCTACAACAACCTCTTCCTCCTCGCCTAGGAATGTTCTTACACATAACAATAACAAGTCTTAGATACTTTTCAACCAAGGCTAACAGTTTGCGACACTACGTACTAGGTGAACCTAATGGGCTTACGATTACCTAGAGCGTCCAGTGTTTGTAACCTTGGCTCTGATACCAATCTGTAATGCATCATCATAATAACCTAAAGAATGTTGCATTTGTGTATAAAGGTGTACTAATTTTATTTTTTTAAGTATAATTATTAAGTTAATTAGTTGCATACATTCGTTAAGTTACACGACGTTACACTACTTTGAGTTTCCATAGATGACTTTAGTATTTCGCATTGCACATATTATTTAACATAAAGATAAACATTGCATAATATTGAATTCCATTTAAAATAAAATAAAGTACAAACTTGTTTACTTACATTACATTTAATAAAATGATACATTACTCATCCATTCGATGAGGTAGTTCAATAATAATTACAATTACATTTACATTGTTCACCTCATAACAATTGAGGGATGTTATACAATACAAGTTTAAAATAATGCAATAAAGAAAGTATACATAAGTTTCCAAGTGCGAGCTCTCCATCCATGAAGCTCTCGATGCCATGATCATAAAACTGGGGACCCAATGGAGTAAGGTGCACGTTCCACCCAACCATGTGGTACCCGTAGGTCCACCCCCCGTGCTAGGAGATAGTAATATGGTTACCTAGACATATTCTACTAACCCTAGACACTAGTACACAACTAAACAAATGGTTGCATTGCTTCCAGATTTAGACAATTGATTGTACCACATACATAAGGTTAACTATTATTTTAGGTGGACTGTCATCACAATATTGCAAAGGTTACCCTGGTGTTTCTTCCTAGGTTTCGGCCCCCAACATGGGTTACCTTGGTAACCTCTTACAAAACCCAGCCCCATTGCTAATCATTGGGGAATCAAATGTCTTTTAAAGTAACAAGACACCCATTTTCCATTCCAGGCCTTCTCATCTTACACTCAAGACTAAACTATCTCAAGAGTCATAAGCGAGGTATAAACATTTTGTTAAGTGTTTTAATCTAACTATTGTGTTCTTTAGTTATCACTGACTTACTAACTCTTTGTAAGTTACCCTGACACCACTTTGTCTATCGGCCCTTACAAAAAGCCACTCCCCTAAACATAACAAAGGAATCTAAGTTCACTATGTAGGGTAAACAAAGTGCACAAATTCAACATATAATACCAAATATACCACAATGTACATCACAATGGTTCACAAAATCAGGTGCACTACCCTAACTTGTTTAATCACATGGAACCAAAGTCAAGTTTACTCCCTTAAAAAGATTGCAACTGGAAGACTTAAAATCATATAAAGATAAATTTCTCCCTTTTACCCAATAAAAGTTTAAAACAACTTAAAACGAATACATGCCTATCATTGGGATATATTAAATCTAGTCATACAAATTAAAAATAAAATAAAATATCTATTTCTCTATTTTTTAAACAACAGTTCTCAAAACATTTAATAATTATGCTCATAGAAAACATTATATGCATAACTATCTAAATACAAATAAATTCTTATTTCTCATTTTTCCAAAATTAACTTTTCCACATTAATATTTTAATCTAATATTCCCAACATTAAATAAATATTAATAATACATATATATATATATATATAAATATATATTTACATATATACATACGTATATACATATATATATATATATTTAATAAATATATATATATATAATATATACACATATATATAAATATCTAAATATAACAGTGAAACCCTAAATTGAATTAAGTAATCAAAATAAAATAAATTTTGTTATTTTCTGTTGAATATAGAATGAAAGCCATTTATACAGTCGCGGACTATGTACACAGTGTACACAGCCAGCGGCTGTGTCTATGCAGCCCTCCCCGTATGGGGAGGCGACTGTGAGACAGCTGTCGTTGCCTGTGAGGGCAGCGCTAGCTGCCTCCACAGCCATCAACCCATATGGGGGCGGTTGTGGGGTAGCCACGACCCCCTCTACCATATGTCACAGTGTTTAAACTTTGCATTTTATTTCATACAAATAAATAAATTAAAACCTGCAGAATTTATAAATTCACGGATACGGAAAATTTAATCTATTTTTAAAAAAAACGCTTGTACGGTGGTGAATATGAAATTAAATATATTTTGAAAATACAATTTATATATGATACATATATATATATATAATATATGTACTTATATACTTATTTATATTTCACAGGATTTCACAATAAAATATACAGAAGTTTCATCAGGAAACTTAAAATTTTCTTTGGGGTTTTCATATGGGAAATAGGGGAAATTATAAAAATTTCAATAGGGATTTCAAATAAGAATACGCACAATATTTTTGTTCAAAACCTAAATTAACCAGAGGTTTAATTTTCTCTTTCAATAAATATTTCCCCCACAAAATTTTAGATACTTCCTACATAAAAGATTCTACAGAAGCTTTCTGAAATCATCAAATTTTCACACGACAAAATATAATCTCTTTTCACAGACATTCCCTTTCAAAACAAATAAAATACATTAAAAGACATTTGATTCCGCAATGATTAGCAATGGGACCAGGTTTTGTAAGAGGTTACCAGGATAACCCATGTTGGGGGCCGAAACCTAGGAAGAAACACCAGGGTAACCTTTGCAATATTGTGATGACACTCCACCTAAACATAACAAAGGAAACTAAGTTCACTATCTAGGGTAAACAAAGTGCACAAATTCAACATATAATACCAAATATACCACAATGTACATCACAATTCATTCACAAAATTAGCTGCATTACCCTAACTTGTTTAATCACATGGAACCAAAGTCAAGTTTACTCCCTTAAAAAGATTGCAACTGGAAGACTTAAAATCACATAAAGATAAATTTCTCCCTTTTACCCAATAAAAGTTTAAAACAACTTAAAACGAATACACGTCTATCATTGGGATATATTAAATCCAGTCATACAAATTAAAAGAGAGAAAATATCTATTTCTATTTTTTTTAAACAACACTTCTCAAAACATTTAATAGTTATGCTCATAGAAAACATTATATGCATAACTATCTAAATACAAATAAATTCTTATTTCTCATTTTTCCAAAATTAACTTTTCCACATTAATATTTTAATCTAATATTCCCAACATTAAATAAATATTCATAATACA
>VDFB02137365.1:3646003-3670156 GCA_007258455.2 Sequoia sempervirens | reverse complement strand
CAAGATCCATAATGAGTGTTTTATTGCGAGATGTCATGAGTCTCACACTTCATCTAACCATAGTATGAGTAGTAGGAAACCAAGTACTACAGCTCATACAAGGTATTAACCATAGAAGGTTTAATGAACACAATATGCCATGCTTGCAATTACACTTGAAATGAAAGATATTGGAATAACAACAATTCCAGAAACTCAAATAGAAAATTGAAGGCAGCCCACAAAAACACAAAAAACCAATTTTAGACCCTAAAAACTGGAGAGTCAAAGTCAACAAGGACTAAGATTCCATGAAGGGAATCTTGGTCCCCCTGGTGAGATTCTGAAGTTCTAGGGGCTGAAATAGATAGCAACCAATAGAGACAAACTTCTAAGGAAAAAATCCTGAGAGGGACTAAGATGCTAGGAAGGGTGTTTTAGTCCTAGAAAATGTTTTTTTGTAGAAAAATAGTAAATTCTGAAATGTTTATAGTGTTTACAAATTTCCTATTAAGGATGTTGATGTTTAGAAATAGAAAAATGTGCAAATGATTGCTAGAAAAAGTAACTAGGAATAAGTAATTGAATGCAATATACATTTTTTTTTCAATTTTGAATGCAATAAGAATGTTTCTAAATGCAATTAAAATGATGAACAATGCACTTTCTAGTCTTTGAATGAAATGAAATGAAGCAAGAAAGAAAAATTGCAACCTATATATACTCTCGCTAATGTAAGATACAACGCAAGGATGAATGCAATCTAGATTTAAGGAATTTAATGGACTCCAAAATTAGAAATGAATGCTCAACAAGGTTGGGTTCACCAAAATGATCAATAGGAAAAAATGGATATATATAATATCACACTTTCTCCCATGGATCATTCAACAATGTCCTAGGATTCCTAATTAGATTTACTAACAACCTTGCAAGGTGAGTCAATTCTCAATGAGGAGGACCTAGGAGGGGGATTTTTCAGCTTTAAGGGGTTCACCACCAAGTAAATACTTGGAAAAGAAAAATGGACATTCAACATATAAAACCTCGTTATGCAAGCTAAATGAGATATGCAAATAATGAAAATATGAAACATGAAGCTAGGATATGTGCACCTGGGAAGTCTGGAGATGTTGTGAGGATTTCAGAAATGCAAAGAAGCTATCTAGAAATGCGAGGGAGGATAAAGATCCCCAAGATGGTGTATTAGTCCCACTTCTATTTTTCAAGGGAGATGCAGAGTCTTCAGATGTTGGAATCAAAATTGAAGGAATCTATGAAAAACATGCTCGGGAGGACTAAGATGCCCTAGGTGACATATTAGTCCCATTGAATTTTTTTGAAAACTTTGAATGTGATCCTAAGCTCTAAGGTCTACACTAGCTTCTCCTTTGATCTTAGGTTCTGAAACTTCTGGATTTGGCTTGTAGGTGAGTTTCCATGAAGATGACAACTTTGTAATGCAACTTTGCATCTTTTACAACTTTTCACTTCAAATAATCTCAAAGAATTCAACCTAAATCCGCAATCAGAAACATGCAAGATGGCAAAAACTTGTTTTTTAGTGAATGGGGGTTTTCCTTGGTCACACCTCTTTTTGGTAATTAAACCTTCAAATGAAATAAAGAAATGCAGGGAAATGATAAATGAACAACATGCAATGCTACAACTCACCAAAACCCTTGTTGAAAAGTTGCAAAATTGTGTGTAATGGCTGCAATGGATATGGATCTTGAATGCTTGATAGATATTTCTTTAATTTCTTGCTTGAATAAAAAACCTACATCACAAATGTTAGCACAACAACACACATGATGCAAGAAGCTCTTTGATATTATTATTGAATCTTGATAATGACTCCAAATGCTTGATAGAATGCTCTTGAATGCTCTTTTGAACAAAATTTGATATTATGAATGCTCTTCACAAAAGACATGGATTAGAATGAATGAATGAATCTTCTATTTATAATTACTTATGCTTAATATCCCAAAATTACATCACACCAAGATAACATATGAATTAATTGAATAAAGGAGGCTAAATCCCATAAGAATTTGAAATTAAATCTCAAAAATGACTCAAGGAGGATTGAGATGCCCTGGGTGGCATATTAGTCCCAAGTCATGAAACTTGGGGCATAGACACCAAAAAGAGGCCCAATTAAGATGCTTCAAAATTAGGGACCCGAGACCTTTAGGGAAGAAAGACACCCTAGGTGGTGTTTTAGTCCCAACCCAAAAATCAAGGACACATAGATAAAATCATTAAATTATCATTTATGCATTGGAGAATGTCGGGATTAGCTAGAAAAAAAAGTAATTCATAGGGCTTGTGGATGCAAAATAGGACCAATTAAGACATAAATGAGGATAATTAAAGCAAGGAAGGCATAAAAAGTGTGAAAATGCAAGGGTAGGCATTTTACTACACTACACTAATTTTCAGTATTAATCCTCGTTCAATCATGTTGGTCAAATTTAGTTACATATCATTTAGGAGAATTGAAGAGATGTCATTGCGTTTGCCCCTATCTACCACCATTAGGGTTTTTGGTGGAAGGGAGGTGCAAGATTTTGTTGGTTCTTCCCATCCTACAAATCATGAGACGTTTCCTTATGTTGCAACTATGAAATGAAACATAATGCAAGAAAGTGAGATTGTTGTTGGAAGGAAACATAGGGATTTTAGTTGCAACATTTACCATTCGTAGGGAGCACCGCTAGGATGCTTTCCTATTCCAAGGGAGGCTCAGTGGGGCAAGTAGAAGAGTGTGGGGAAAGTAGAAGAGTATAGGCAGAAGAAAATGTTTGCAAATTAGTGCATTGCATGGTTTTATCCCCTTCAGTTACCTTAGATTGTGAAATAGCCAATGAAATCTCTGAGAATGGTAAATATTTTGTAGAATTGGGGCTAATTGTGAGAATTTTGGGGTTTTGGCTAGGCCTTGTGGATTTGCATCATTGGATTACTAAAAATGATGCCCCATTTTAGATGGTGAAGTGCAAATTTACCCCAATTTGCAAGGGTTTTTTTGTGGTGGTGTTTGAGAGTGTGGAGGATAGAAATAGGGTTCTCTGTGATTACCAATGGAGTTGGGAAGACAAAAAATTGCTAATGTTGAAGTCGTGGCACTCATCCTTCAATCCAACTACCGAATCTTTCAAGTTAGCTCCACTTTGGGTAAGGTTGTCGAATCTTCCTTTACACTTGTGGTTTGAATCATTCTTTGAAGAAATTGGAAACTTGTTGGGAAAATTTATAGGGGTTGATGAGGTTTCTTTAAATTTTCTTCATACTACCTATGCATGACTATTGGTAGAAATGGACTTGTGAAAAGAACTCCCTACATATGTAAACTTGAAAGTTTCAAGTGGAGAGTGGAAATAGATGATTGACTATGAAGGCTTGATGTTTCATTGTCATAGATGCTTCAATACTGGTCATGTTGTTGAGCAGTGTCCGAAGCATAAGAGTTTTAACTAGGAAACATGGTGGAAAGAAGTCACCCCTCAGTACTATTCGGTGGAGTAGGAGGGCTTGGGAGGAAAGGACACGACTGATACAAGTATTTCATCCAACAACAAAGTTTCCCCACAAGTGTAGGAAGGGCATAATGCAGAGGAAAATAAAGCCTCAAAAGATGAGGTGGGTGGTCGATCTGAATGTTAAAACATGGCCTCTTCTGATGGAGAGGGCACTCAAGAGGAGACTATAGGGGAGAATTCTTGGATAGATGATCAAGAAGAGGTCTAGCATAAGGTTCAAAAGAAGAACAAGCAGAGGGATGTTTCCTTCAATATGCATCTATGTTCTCATGGAAAAGGGAAAAAAAAGTAAAATGTTATGTTGCAGATTTATGTATTGTTTGAAATTTTTGAATATCTTGTGTTAGGTATAGGTAGTATTCATTTTGGATTGGAGGTTGTATGGGTTAAATTTTTTTGAGGATGTTAAAGGGGAATGTAATACTTTTTCAAGATTCAATAAAAAATACAAGGACTCCTTGCCTTTACTGATTTTTTGTTTTTTTTGTAGCATATCTAATTACCAAGCACAAATATTTCTTGTTAACTCCATGAACTTTCTTAATCATATAGGAGAGTTGCAACTTCAGTATATCCTAGTTGAGCACCTGTAACAATCCCAGTTTTCTACTCAATAAAATTTACAAAATTTCCTGGTAAGTGAATATTCTATGATGTCACAACATAATGATAGATGCTTCCCTTTGAGAGTGTATCCTGTTTTAATAAGGATCCAATCAGAGTAGAGTCTTTTCAACAATATGACTTCCTTTCAAGAGTGTAAGGTAATTAATCAAGTATCTAGTTTAACTCACTAGGTATCCCACCTATGTCTTCAATCATATAGAATTTCATAAGCTCAAGTGATTTACACATTCCCATGGGCGAATCTTAATCTCAATATTCCCCTCCAATTCTTAGGATAGATTCCTCATTCAATGAATAGTCTATTGTTATAGGTTACTCTACCCCTATATGTTCCAATCAAGACCAGCTATGCAACTCAACCAAGTATGTTATTCCCAACTTAAAGATGTTAATGAGTAGTCTAGTACATAACCCAACTCAATAGGCTAGATCTTAACCTAAGGTCTCTCTTTTTATTCAAATGAACTTGTCATCCCAATTAGGTTATTCTAAACCTAGGGTTTCATTCAAGTATAAAGTATGGTCAAATAATCATTCTCTTAAAGATATTTTTGATGTGGTTCACATAACATCAAATCCTACCTTATCTTTCACTCCATCTCTATGGCTTTATATAGATAAACCTTATCATCCCTAGGTCTCTTAGCATAGTAAGCTACAGTTTCAAGTCACTTTATGAAATGGATATATTTCATAATATGTATTATTACTACTTATATATAGAAATGAAATCGTTATCTAAATTCCCATATAAGATATATAGGAGTGTAGAGAAACTTTCTTCCAATTCATAAGTAACCTAGATCTTCCCTTGCCAATCCCATAGACAATGATCTTTCCCTATCATGATCAAATTATTTGTCTATCATTTTCTAAGGCTTTGATATTAATATCGTTTGATCTTCCAATTAGATAAATTTAAAGTATGAGATGATAATGGGTCATAATCCTTGAACTTTCCATTTATCTTTCTACCAAAAATCCCACTACCTTTTCCTTTCTCAGTAGTCATAAAATGTATGACTTTATTGACATCATGACTTGCGAAGTCATTAGTTCTTCCAAATTGAAAACATATCTACATTTTTCATTGGGTGGGGTACTTAACCTGATTCAATCCACTCTCTTCCTTCCCCCCTTAGTGTTCCCACAACTTTTGATCTACTCAAAGTTGAACTCCTAGAAATACTTGCTTCTTTGAAAAGATTTGTCATTTCTTGTTGTTGGCTTTCCATTTCCTTTTGTTGCCTTAAAGATGTACCTTGAATATACTTTTTCCCAAAGTTAGATTCATCGTTGATTTCTATCTCATAGATTTAACATTTTGGATCATCCAATAGGATATCTAATGAATAATCAATAACTTAGAAGTTAAGAGGCACACTAATATTCCCATTTTCTTTCCAATATCCTTTTTGGTGGAGGAATATCCATGCTCACAAGCCTTTTATTGATTTTTGCAGACATGTTGTCGAGTTCAGCTTGTACTCCAAACCATCTATATACTATCCAAACTATTTATCTAGCTAACTTGGTTTATTTTTACAGGTTTCTTTCCTACAATCACATTTTCAAGTGAATTTCTTCCAATGCTTGGAATCCTATACTCTCATAACCTTTAGAGATACCAAAATTGTTTGGTCTCTTTTTCTCATTTTAATAAAAATTCCAACAATCTCATTGATTTTGGTTGGTGGAGCCATGCCCACATCATTGATTACTTCTTCTTGACCATTCCATCCTTTTCCCTTTCCTTAGGTACTTACTCTTTTCTTATAATATCCCATATTTACACAAGAATTAGATTTATGCCAAGAGTTCTCCAACCTTGCGGATACCTCCTTCGTTGAATCTCTCATTTTAATATAATTTATGTTGATATTGTATACACATAGATTTTGTGGTGCTTTCCCTAAATCCAAAAATTATTAATTCTTTATAACTATAGGTTGCTACTATTAAGGGGTTATATCATTTCTTCTCATTCCCTTAAAGTCACATAACTATTTTGTAAGAAAAGGTATATATGTTGGTTATTATTCCTAACCTTCCTACATAACCTAATTGCACAATCTTCCACAATCCTACTTAATACCATAAGTTGTTGGTTTAGGAGTTCCTACTCTAGGGACGAATCTTAACAAGTCCCAAATTTATACAGTCTTTCTAGAAAATTTCATCTTCCTTTTCACTTCCCTATGTTCTTTTCTCTTGTTTTTGTGGCACAAGAACTTTTCAACCATTATCTTCTAATAAGGCTTACGCATTGTTGTGTAATGAGCTCATAGGGTTCAGTGCTTGAACTTGGTAGCTCTGATACCACATGTAACATGCCAACCCTTCAATGTTGTAATTTTTTTCTAAATTTACACCTTTCGAGTAAATAAATTATGTAAAATCCATTGTACAATGATTTTTTTCTTTCTTTGTTGAGAATATACGAACAAGATGCCATATCACATTACAATTAAGATTCCATTTGACTTCACAAGTTACAAAAATACAAGAATACATACATTTACAAACATAGCTCCAATGGGCTTTAGAACTAATAGTTGTAAGACGGTCTAGGATCTTTCCTTTCAAATTTTGGTTCTTCTATCATCTATTGTGGAGGAGAAGCATCACTCAAGTACTTTTCTACCAACCATGGACACATAATGCGGTCCCCCACACATCTCTCATTTCATAGATGGCCCTTCCCTTTGATGAAGATATTGGTAGAGCAAATGATAATGACAACCAACTGATCATAGTGATGTGTCCTACATAACTAGAACTTGTAATCCCACAATCTCTATCTAGCATGTAATACTAGATCACAGTGAACTAATAGTGTTAGTCTCAGAAGTCACAAAAACTAGAGTGGAGTCTTAGAATTTACACTACTTTGATCAAAGAGTTACATTCAGATTCCTATTGAGTCATCTATCACATACACTACTTAGGGTCGATTTGACTTAAGACTATCTTAAGCTAAGCAATATCCTTCAATGGATATTCCATCATCCCAGATAACCTACAACCATAGTAATCTACTTGTGATAATCCTACTTAACTAATAAGTACATAAGCTAGTTATTCCCTTCTATGGATAGTATGTCATTCCAAAGATAACCTACATACTTGGCTAACCCTACTTACAAGTAAGTACTTAAACTCCCTCCCATACTAGATTATCTATCCTAGGAGTAAATATAAGCTTTCCTAGTTAAATCAATAACTTAGTTAAGTGCACCATGTGTTCCTTTCATGTTCAATCAAGCCTAGTATATAATACCTATGATAAACACCCATCTCCTACTATGTGTAGAGTACTTAAAAACAAAATATGAAAATGGTATAATAGCTTCAACATCCTTTTCAAAATAATCTAAATTCTATAATGCATATTTAATGGAAAATAAATCTCAACCATGCATGCAAGACACACCATTCAAAGTAAAATAAAGGTATGTGTAGGATCATCATAGAAAAAAAAGGCCCTTAAGTGGCGAAAATATTAGAAAAATCATAGTTAGGAAAAAAATTGAATAAGTTATCTATATTATTTCAAAAATATGTAAGAATAGTGTAGACACATAAAAATGACCTAGGCCTACCAGATCTATTTTTACCACTTTCATCCTAGCATAATTATGACATTTAATTATGTCCTTGGTCCATTTTCCACTATTAATTAAATAATTTATAATTGCTTAACTAATTCATGTCCTTTATTCTACCTCATTATTAAATAAATGAATTATATTTATTTATTTAGTATGTCACTAGTTCACATAATCAAATGAATTTATTAATTTATTTAATTATTGCTCATAATTCTCTAAATTAAATAATTATCTTTAATTATTTAATTGCCTAATTTAAAATTTCCCTCATTTTAAATAAATGAAATTATTCAAAATGATATTGCATTCTTAACTGTCGGTTCATTTTGGTAAATAATCTGAAAATAGATTATTTATTGTCACACAAAATCCACATTTTGAATTTATTTAATTCAAAATGGTAATCTTCTTCCAAAAATCAAGTAATTGAGCAAATTATTGATTTTTCAAAATTTCTTTTCAGTTCAACTCTTATCTTATTGATTTTTTGAATCTTACAAATCAAGCAGTCTTTCTCCTCTTGATTTTTCAGAAATCTTTATCTTTTTGACTAATTGTCACATTTTTTCTCGACCGCCGATTTGATTTTCTCAAATGACATCTTGACCACTCATTTAATGTTTTTTTCCTAACCCTAATTAGGGATTGTCACATGAAATATGATCCACTGATTTTAGGCTTTGTCAACTTTCAATCTCGTCTGTCCGTCCAAAATTGCAGTTTCTATAAAATGCCAGTTTGCTCACATTCTCGAGACCACTTTGTCATTCTAACATATTTATGCTTGGATCTCTATTGCATTCTTAACACTTAGCTTTTTTAATTCAATTTGATTACTTGTCATAGGCATAGTCATTTGTCATTTGTCATAGGCATTTTGTCATTTAAATCCTTCAAAACTTGCATAGGACATAGTCATAATCAATTGCTCACACATACAAATTTGAGGGCAATATTCATATGATTATTGTGAGCTAGAATGTTCTATGGAGGTGAATCATGGAAGCTTCAATGAGTAACCAGTATAATCATTCTCGTTATTTCACTTTCTTTCATTGTACTTAATAGCTTCTTTGGGTTTTTGTTTATTGATCTAATCCACTAACCTACCTAAAAATTAACCCAAATGTTGTTACATTGGTGAACCCGACTGCTTTATTTTGTGTTATGTATAGTTTTTTTTGTTTTCTATCGTGATTACAGGTGTAGGTACAAAAAAAAGTATTTGCATTTTCCTGAGCCGCATACACTGCGTCATGATGCATTTGAAAGCCACAATGTCATATTCGCTATGATGATCGAAGTGCGTAATGCCACATTTGACATACCGAGTCACATTTGAAGCTTCAATCGACACATCTTCCTGTCAGACCAGAACGCGGGACCGAGACACATTTTTTGCACAAAGAGATGCATTTTCTCTGCTATGACGCATTTTCCTGGTAACTTTTTGTTTCTTTTGCATTCGGGTTTTTCTATTTTCTGTTCTTTTTTTTTAGCATTCTAGTTTTCTTCTGCATTCTTACTAGCATAGGTATTTTTGGGGTTAATAATCTTTGTTCGTAGCATGTGGCACCAAGACTTTGTGAGTCTAAGGCAATTTAATCAGATTCCTAACTTGTGATTTCGTAGGTTTGAGTGTCCAAGACTCACCTCTAAACATTGTGCTTGTTTATTTTTAGATCTTACAACACATTTATTCTTGGTGCACATAAAATAAACATGTCTTCCATTTTGTCTGATTTTGTTTGAAAGTGGTTGGTGAATATCCTCTCACCTTGTGCAAACTAGGTGATCAAAAAGCCATAGCCACTTTGTCCCTGTGTAACGTTGATGCAATAACCAAAGTATCCTCTCCCCTTGCGCAGTCATGCGATCCTTGGTGTAAGAGAAACAATTATTTCCTCTAGAAATTGGGCCTTCTTGGGGATTTCATCACCCCAACGTGACTCAAACTAGAAATAGAGCTAAAGCCAAGCTACCCTCGACTGGTATATAAATGTTAATCTTAAGGGAAAACCTAATATTACGAGTGCATATGTGTCATATGAACCAAGTAGTACTCCCCAAAACCCTGTTGAGCATAAGCTCTTTAAGCTGGAGTGCCTCCTAAATGGAGATTAATCTTGCGGCCCATGTATGGCCACTCAAACAGGGGTCCCAAATTAAAAACTCTTGTGTAGTAAGCCCAAAACCTTATATTTTCTAGTATAGCACCCGTCAGTGTGAAGGCTTCCACATCTTCATAGTATTTAGTAGAGGTGATCAATCTACCATGGGAGTTTCATGGGGGTTAGAAGCTTGGTTGGCCTAAGAAGAGAGTGCACTATAAGGGGTAGCCCGTGCAGCCAAGCTTTTGGATTCACACGCTACTGATATGCGGCTGGGGAAACCCATGTGGAGTCTAGTGAATACTATCCTAGCTTAACCATAGGATTGTACTTGTTCTCTTGTGTGTTTGTTTACTTTTCAAAATATCATCCTTTCTAAGTGTTTGCTGGTTACTTAAACAAAACAAACAACACCTAAACATTTGGAAACAAACTGTCAAACTTTAAACAATTTAAATTTTTTAGCACAAACATCGGAAATTTGACTTTTTGCATTTTGCAATGCATCTATTAAACCACAATCGCTCTATCGCACCATATTTTCTAGACTTCAGAATTCATTTTCCCTGCTAAAATGCATTTTTTATTACAAACACCACATTCGTCTGCATGGAAACGAATTTGATATCTGTAAGGCCGCATATGCAATATTGAACTGCATTTGATATCTGTAAAGCCACATTTGACAAACTGAACTGCATTTGCCTTTTCTAGCGCCGCATTTGATAACTGCAATGCATTTGGTGCATGTAACGACACAATCACTTGACAAAAAAAAAACCCTGTTTCAGACCAAAATTCAAGTCCAGACATCTTAGCCTACTGTCAAAAAATCTTTTTCAAAAG
Source organism: Sequoia sempervirens (assembly GCA_007258455.2). Taxonomy (NCBI): domain Eukaryota; kingdom Viridiplantae; phylum Streptophyta; class Pinopsida; order Cupressales; family Cupressaceae; genus Sequoia; species Sequoia sempervirens. Next base: position 3,659,434 of record VDFB02137365.1, on the reverse strand, counting down.
TCTCTTTCAAAAAACAGAATTGAAATTGCTCAAAACATTCATCATTTGCATTCATTAGCTCGCATCTTAACTATAGGTTTAAAATTTTCAAATTTTAGTTGCATTCCCTAGGCATCATAATCATCATTTTTTTTTGCATAAATTTATCCTTAGTTTTCATCTTGGAAAACTTTGGATTAGGCCAAATCTCCACACTTTGGAAAAAACCATTATTTTCAAAACTAGGTTATCTTGGGACTTAGTCATTATTCCTCTTTTCGGTCATTGTCATTTTTGTGAGGACCTCCAACTCAACAGTCTAGTTAGGCAAGCTCACTCGTCATTTCGACCTTGTCATTTTGTCCCCTTGGAAAGTCCTTTGATAACCAAAATTGAGACATAAGTCAAGCTTAGAGTGGTTAGGAAAACCTTTCTCCAAATATTATCCATTTTAGTCCTCATTTTGAACTTAGACTTTGCATTGTTCATCTTAGTCGTCATTTTGAGCCTAGAATTTGCATTAATCATCTTAGTCCTCACTTGACACTTTTCCTTTGAAAACCTTGTCATCTTGCATCAATCATTTCTTTAGACAAACGTCATCACCACCTTGCATTGTTATCCTTTATTCCAAAAATATTTTTTTTTGTCATAACTTGTCATCCTGGCCATCATTTTACATTAGCCATTTTTCTTTAGACAACATTGTCACATTTTCATCCCTTATTGTCAAAAATTCAAGAACATAGTCTTGCATTTTCATCCTTTATTGAAAATACAAAAAAAAAACATAGGTTAGTGTCATCCTTGCATTTAGTCATCATTTTCATCACCTTCATTTGAGCAATTCCCTTTTATGGTGGAAACTAGACTCCAAAGAAAGAAACGACAAATGGAAAACTTTGGAGAAGACTCCAATTCCACTGTCACCAATCACAATTATGACCCAAATTGGGCTTTTGACGACCCATTTAGCAGCACAATTACTCAACCTCTCATGACCATACCATCCTCATCAAACAACCCTTTTGAACCATTCTTACGTAAGAATGAATATTTACAAATACTTGAGGAAAACCTAGAGGTAGCAGCACAAGATCTAGAGGTGGCCTTCTTCCTAGAAAAAATGGTCTTATATGACAGAGGAAAATATTTAGCCATAGTTTTAAGTCAAGGAGATAAATTACCCTGTGGGTTTGACATTAATACTTTGAGACTGACATCTCTTGACCATAATGTCAATAATACAAACAACATGTCCAATAGTGGTCAACCTCCAAACAACACAAACAATAACTTTTTTGATGCTACCTCACAAACTATCACAACTACCATGAATGCTACCTACAACTTTCCAAACAATTCCAATTCAATCAACGGTACATCCATTGGAGGAACACAATCCATCACACTACCCACAATATCCGCAATATCATCACAATCGCTTGGAGCCACCTTAGGGTCCTTGGAAATGTGGGAAAGTTATTCTAATCCTCTATCTACCACTTCAGTAAATGCCATGGGGGCATCATCAAGCCATACAAATCATCCATTGACAACTACATCTAGTACAATGAATGCATCCTCATCATATCCTCTCATTGGTACCTCACATAATCCTTGGGGTGGAGGTAAATGACGTCTCTTTATTCAAGGACCACAACCAAATGTTAACACATCAACACAATTTAATACCAACTCCTCCCAAGGACAAAACATGAATATTCCTTCAAGACAGTTTCAAGAACCTTGACAAGGCAATCATAACACGCAACCTATGGCATCTATCAGACACCAAAATATTCCTGGTCACCATATTCCCCAAATATCGACCCAAATGGCTGGGGGACACATTTCGACATATTCATCCCATATTCATACCCATCAACACATCCCCAATCCAAACTTTTAGTATCAATACACAACCAAAACACATCATACATGTCACAACAACACATTCCTCAACAACACACCAACATCCACTCACAACAAATGGGGACCTATGGTGTACCAGTCAATCCAATGTATGGGGCCACAAATGACCCTATAATTGATGCCTTGCAAGGAAATCTGATGGGTCTAGAGAAGACCATAGAAAATATGCAAATATCCGACAAGAAATCAGAAGTGTCATATGATTTATCCGTATATCCCTTTGACATGAAGTTATACATGCCACCATTTCCTCCGAGATATATGTCACCAAATTTTAACAAATATAGAGGAAAGACAAATCCTATCGAACATGTCTGAGATTGCGACCATCTGTATGGACGTCACCTATGAACCAACATACTTGATGAGACTCTTCTCTAAAAGTCTCGCAAGTCTTTCCCTTGAATGGTTCTCCACTCAAAAGGATATTCAAACATGGGACAGACTTAAACACAAGTTCATAAAAAATTACTCATATAACATTGACATGGATACCTCTATTACTAGCTTATGCAATCTCACGCAAGAGGATGCGGGTGAAACTTTTATCCCATTCTTCCAAAGATGGAGAAGTCTAGCTAGTTTCCACCACATAGAAATACCCAAAAAATAAAAGGTTGACATGTTCATTAAAACACTTCTAGGCCCCTTGAAATATGGATTACAAGTTCATTGTTGCACAACTTTATAGACCTAGTCGAAAAGGGTGTCCAGGTTGAGAAAGCTCTTATTGCAAAAGGAGAGCTAAAGTATGGTCCTAAAAACACAAACGCAAGTCCTCCCGCTGGAAAAAATAAGTACTGGGTAAAAAATAAACATGTTACCAATGATGGTGTTGTTGATGCCATGACTATAAACACTATGGGTCATGTACTAGCTCTAAAAGGGGTTTAGGCACAAAACAAACCAACAATGATACTAGCACCCCCAACCAATGCCACCCCAAACAACCAAAATGGTCAAAATAGTCACAATCAAGGACAATACCTTCATATAAGACAATTCCCCAGGGGTCACACATACACTCCTTTGGGTGAGACCATTGAGGAAGTCCTCAAGAAATGCCTTCAGAATCGTGTCATCACATTTCAAGACCCAAAACCATATGATCTAGGACAATTCAAACCCACATGGTGGGATGATAATGTGTTTTGCAATTATCATCAGGCAAAAGGACATAAAAATTCTTCCTACCAACAACTAAAAAATCTTGTACAAGACCTTATCGAGAATCATATCATTGAGGTAGGTGGACCACAATTTTCCTCCAATTCGGATCATACCATTCATAAGAACCCACTGCAAGACCATGGTTCTAATAATGCTTCTACATCAGGTCCTAAGACAAACAATCATCAAGCCAATTACACCCATGCCAAGTATGACTATTCTAGTGGACCCACCATAAACAATGTCAGAGCTGATAATGAATGTGTTAATACCATCATGGTCAAAAGAGCACCTCAATGCAATGCTACTACTCAAAGTGGAAAGATCACCATAGCCAGTCTACCTCCTACTAGGAAACCTAAGATCACCATACCTTGTCCATCTCCTAAGCAACCACAAGCTGACTCATCCACAAAGCAGTGGCAACCTAAGAGTCAGTTTAACCTTATCAATCAGTTAGGAAAAACCCTGCATAGATTTCCATACTTGAGCTACTTCGCATTTATCCCACGCATAAGGTTATCTTGGATAAAACCCTACAAGAGTCATCCGTCTCTAAGGATACTGATGTCAACCAATTTGAGACCATGGTGGGATACCTCACTACACCTCATCATGTCACCTTTTCTGATCAGGATTATTCGTCACCCAAGACCAACCATAATGATGCATTACACATTGAAACTTTCATCCATAAGCACAAGGTCATAAGAGTTTTAGTAGATGGCGGAGCAGGATTGAACATATGCTCCCTAAAACTGGTAAAGGCTCTAGGATTTTCTAATGCATGCGTAGACCCTAGTAAGAGTATAGTCATAAAAGCATATGATGATGAAGAACGTTCTTCTCGAGGCATTATTTCTCTTCCTATCAAAATGGGACCAGTCATTGTGGATACAACTTGCTAGGTCCTGGATCTAGAATTACCTTACAACATCTTGCTCGATTGCCCATGGATTCATGCCCTAAAAGTCATTCCCTCCACATATCACCAATGCTTAAAATTCCCATTTGACAACACAAAAATCACCATATATGGAGACCACAACCCTTTTTAATATTGTACCAACCTAAGGGGTATTTTTGAAAACTGAGTGCCCATCAACCAAGAAACTCCTAGCTCCTCTTCTTCTAAATACATTGACCCATCCACACTCACAACATCTTCCACATCCACTCCATCCACATCTTCCACCACACCACCATCTTCCTCACTTCCTAAGGATGAGTCCAATGTCAAGACCCAGGACCTTAGTTGTGGAGAATTCAAACTACATATGGAATTTAGCATCACAACAATACCCATGTCTCTGAAGGTCTATGGTCGGCTATGTTTCAAAATGGAACCCAAAGAAATTTTTAAAGTTCCACCAAAAACGGTTTTCATCAAATGGGGATACATGAGTAATGAGGACATTACCGATATTATAGGATGGCTCTATAAAGAAATGGAAGACCTACCCCCATTACCAGTCAAGAAATATGGAAAGGGATATGAAATAATAAAGGCTAAGGGCAACGATGGAACTAGTGGCTTAGGCAGAAATAAAATTGGATGATGAGAGCCCATAGAACCTTTCAAGATACCAAAGTATCTTGGGTTAGGGTATGGATTTCCCAACAATGATGACTGACGTACCAATGGACTTTCAAGTGAGCACATGCATGCTTCAAAAAGTGTCAAGACTATCAAGGAATCCCTTACCGAAACTAACTCCCAAGAGTGGGAATTTGGCTCCCAATGATCCTTAAGTGACTGTTGCCTCAATGATTTGTTCATTGAAACTAGGGAGCTTACCTTTGAATAAAACATTTGGAAAACATTTAAAATTGACCAGGCACCAAATAGTCACAATCCTATTTACCTTCCCCATGACATACAAGCCCCACCATCTGAATCTAATAACCATCAATTGGTTCGATCCAAATTACCACATGACACTGACATTCATGACTTCGATTCCTTCATCCCCTACTTTGACAACGAATATGAGACAAGTGAAGGGGAATATTGCATAGAGTTCGATGTGGAATTGGATGATGATAATTTCATCTACAATATCTCTGAATCCGTCTACATGCTTTCTGCATCCACCCCTCAATTCATCAACGCTGATGATGGAATTTCCCTAGTCTATCCACAATTAATCGATTGGGACCAACAATGCCCACCATTCTTGGGCACCTTTTAGAATTATGATACCATCATAAATTTTATGGGATTACATGAGGGCATACCTAGTGGTGATCACAAGGATAGATTCTCCATTGACCTAGATTGTGCGGCTTACTTTGGTGAGACTACTCCGTCTTTTAGTCACAAAATTAAAACTAAGAATAAAGCAAAAAAAGAAAAATCTTTAGGTGAAAACCAAAAGGCACCTTTTGACAACAAAAAGGTAAAAACAAAGGACGTATCTATGGGTGAAAACCTCTCCAAGGCGCCCAAAGATGAAGGACTGGAATTTCTCCCCGTAACACAAGAGAATTTAGCTATGCTCATAGACGACACCAAAGAAGCCAACATATCAACAAAAGATCCCAAAATGGTCCTCTTTGCTACATCCTTGACTGAAGAAGAGAAACTAGAATTTCAAAAGTTCTTTGCAGAACGTAAAATCAACTTCGCATGGTCCTACACCGACATGCCAAGACTAGACCCAGAACTGGTTTTGCACCATCTGCCATTATTGCCAAATACCAAACCAGTTAAACAGAAGTTACGTAACATGCATCCTTAGGTCACTCTACTTGTCAAGGATGAGTTGAAGAAACTTCTAGATGTTGGGTTCATATGGTCTATTGATTATGTTGAATCGATATCTAACCTTGTGCCAGTAACAAACCCAAATGGGATGATCTGAGTCTGCATATATTTTAGAGACTTAAACAAGGCATGTCCAAAATATGATTTTTTGCAACCAAATATAGATATCATCGTCGATCTCACAATAGGATACGAGATGTTGTCCCTCATGGATGGTTTCTCAGGATATAATCAGATTCGTATTGCCCTCGAAGATCAACATAAAATAACATTCACTTTCCCTTGGGGTACATACTACTGGAATGTCATGCCATTTGGTCTTAAAAATGTAGGCACCACATATTAGAGAGCAATGACCACAATCTTTCACAACATGATGCATAAGATAATGGAAGATGACATGGATGACCTTTTGGCTAAATCAGTGGCAAGAAAAGATCATCTGAAGGTGTTAGACACAATTTTCAAGAGACTAGAAGAATACAAAGTTTGACTGAATCCTAAGAAATGTGTCTTTGGCATAACATCTGATTTTTTTTTGGGATACATAGTGTCTCGAAGAGGCATTGAGGTTGTTCCATAAAAATTAAAATCCATCATGGAAATGCCTCCTCCCAGAGGAATAAGTGAACTCAAAACATTACAAGGTAGGGTACAATCTATTTGACACTTCATAGCACAATTGGCCGACAAGTGTCAACCATTCAAATATGTTCTGCGCAAAGGAATCCCCTTTTTGTGGATAGATAAATGCCAAGAAGCCTTCCAACAAATAAAATACTACCTACTATCACCACTAGTCCTTATGCCTCCCATTCAAGGAAAACCTTTGATATCATACATCTATACCACTACTTCAGCATAGGGGGCATTACTAGCATAGAACAACCAAGAAGAAAAGGAAAGGGCCATATATTATATTAGTCGGACACTAGTCAAGTATGAATTGAATTACACATCAATTGAACATGCTTGTCTAGCAGTTGTTTTTGCAGCTTAGAAGCTAAGACATTATATGTTGAGCCATCAAACAAAGTTAGTAGCAAATATTGACCCTCTCAAATATCTATTGAGTCATGTAGCATTGATAGGACGTCTAGAAAAATGGGTCATTATTTTGAGCAAATATGATATTCAGTATGTCAAATGAAAGGAAATAAAGGGACAAGTCATAGCAGACCAACTAGTGGACACCCCTATAGAAAGTGACCATCCCTTAGTGGCAGATTTCCCGAATGAGTCAGTATTCCATACAAAACCAAAGTCACCTTGGAGGCTATACTTTGATGGATCTCATACTAATCATGGCTTGGGGGTAGGAATCCTATTTATCACCCCACAAGGACATTCTATTCCCAAATATTTCTGCATAGCTTTCCCATGCACAAATAATGTGGCAAAATATGAGGCACTGGTTACAAGACTTAGAATGGCAATAAAATGGAAAATCAGAGCACTGCATGTCTATGGGGATTCTCAGCTGGTCATCAACCAGGTTAATGATGACTATGACACTAAGAATGAGAAACTTATGCCCTACAAATCGATGGTTGACAATTTTCAAACATGTTTTCATATGGTGACTTTTGAGTAAGTTCTGAGAGGACAAAATAAAGCACCAAATGCAATGGCTACGATCGGCTCTCTCCTCAACATTCCAAGCAACATGCTTCAACTTGAGTTCTTAGTAGAACAACTATTGGTCCCCGCCTATGACATTCCATAATCAGAGATGGTATATGAGCTTGTTGGTCCCGATTCTCCTTGGTACCAAGAAATTCATGACTACCTTAAGTCCCAAACCCTTCCCCCTAATATGTCCAATAACCAAAGGAAGTCTTTTATCTAAAAATTTGCAAGATATGACATCGCTAGTGACACCCTTTACCGCCATAGCTTTGATAACACTCAGATACTTAGATGTCTTGACACCAACGAAGCACACACAACCTTACACGAAGTACATGAGGGTATATGCAGGTCTCACTCGAGTGGTCTTACTCTAGCCAAGAAGATAACAAGACTTCGGTACTATTGGTTGACCATTGAGAAAGATGCACTAGAATATGTCAGGACTTGTCACCAATTCTAGATTCACAGTGATTTGATTCACGGTCTAGCACAAGAAATTCAATCAATCACTTCTCCTTGGCCCTTCGCACAATGGGGACTTGACCTCATGGGAAAGATTCATACTACCTCATCCAATGGCCACAAATTCATCATAACCGCCACTGAGTATTTTACGAAGTGGATTGAGGCCATCCCGCTAACATACATAATCGATAAGCAAATCTCCAAATTCATTCTTAACTACATCATTTTCTAGTATGGTCTTCTAAAATCCATCATCACTAACAATGGACATCCATTTAAAAATGAAGAAATTTGTGAGATATCTGAGCGATTTCATATCCAACATCATTTTTCCTCTCTGTATTACCTGCAAGGAAATGGTCAAGTTGAGGCATCAAATAAAACAATTATTAAAATCCTGAAAAAGACTATCAATGACGTTGGCCGTGACTGGCATATTCAACTCAACCCTGCTTTGTGGGCTTACCACACTAGCATTCGTATGCTTATGGGAGCAACTCCATTTTCCCCAGTCTTTGGAGTTGAGGCTATCTTTCCCATCAAGGTTGAAATTCTTTCCTTACGAGTCTCCCTGAAGGGTCTTACTGATGATGAGTATAGACAGTCATGCTTACACGAGCTGGAGATGTTAGAGGAAAGAAGAAAAAATTCCCTGAACCATCTATAGGAATGTCAGAACCATCTCTATCATAGTTACAACAAGAGAGTCATGGTCAAGAAGTTTGACATTGGTGACTTAGTCCTCATGCAGAACCCTAAGAATCAGGCTGATAAATAAAATCCAGGCAATTTTGAACCAAACTGGTTGGGTCCTTATGTCATCATATCCTCTTTTGGTTCTGAAGCGTATTAGCTGGCTACTCTAGATGGTGAAAATTTGATGAAGCCTATCAATAGTCTACATATTTGGAAGTTCTATGCATAGCATCAAAAAGTCAAGCCGAAAACCTTAAAATATAAAAAAAAATAAAAAAATCATCACCCTGATGAAAACCTGGCAAGCAGGCATCTTGGTGACACCAAAAAAATTAAAAAATGGCAAAAATAGTAAAGAAAAATAATTCGTCCAACAGTGAAAACCTGACAAACAGGCGCTTTGGATAGGTACCATGGTGAAAACCTAGCAAACAAGCACCATGCGTAGTCAATCATTGCTCTGCCATCTACTATTACTTTATCTGTCTTGGCCTATGATGAAACACATTTTCAGTCACCGCCATGACATCTGCCATGACATCATACCCTTCCTTTCATGGTTGACAAACGGTTGACATAAAATCCTGCATATTGTCCATCTGGCACCCCATGCATATCCGTTTCATGTCATTTAAAATTTTCTAAGCCTTCGACCTGACTAGGGGAAATTTTTTTATCATGTGACAGTAGTGGGTATCACGCATGGTCTGGGAAATTGTAAAAATTCTGAAAAAAAGACAAAAACATTGCAAAAAGTCCTAAAAAAAAGAAAAAAACATCGCAAAAGTCCTAAAAAGACAAACATCACAAAAAGTCCTGAAGAAAGACAAAAACATCGTAAAATGTCCTGAAGAAAGACCAAAAAGATTGTAAAATGTCCTGAAAAAGACCTAAAAATAAAAAAGTGTCCTGAAGAAACCCCAAAAAATGTCAAATTATCTCAAGAACGCAAAACAAAGTCATTTCCCATTGAAATTCCATCGTGTCAATCAATCAGTCTTTGTTATTTGTTTGAACTACGTTGTCTCTATAAATTTGCTATGTATGAAAGACTCATCTTTAAGTTCTCAAGACATTAGGTCAGTCCTTTTAGGTTTGTCAAAATAAAATCATGATTCAAACTTTGGTCATCAAGATGAAGTCATTGGTTGTGTATGATGTAGGCAAGGCCATCTATCGATGAGCCCCTGAGGCCACTAGGTTAGTCCATTAGGGTTCATTCAACATTACACTGGCACACACATCCAAAAAGTCTTCAAGTCAAACAAGTCATCCCAAAATAAGCTAATTACTGCAACCAAATTTTGGGAACCATTTATTCAATGTAACAATTACATCAGCATGTCAATATCGACATATAGTTGACACAAGTCAATTCAGTCAACTTCAATCAAATTTGGTCCAAACGAGTTAAATTATCATAACTAGTCAAACTATCAACTCTTGGTTATCTTTTAGATGTGTCCTTCTGAAGAATAGTCTCTGTCATTCATGCCTTAGAATGTGTCCTTCCTAGGCATCATCATTGTCATCCAACATTTTTGAGAGATCCTCTTGACATTTAATGATCACTCCTCTCGACATCAATATTCTTCAAATGTGTCCTTCTAAAGAACAACCTCTCTCATTCATGCCTTAGGATGTGTCCTTCCTAGGCATCGTCATTTTCATCTGACATTTTTGAGGGATCCTCTTGACATTTAAGGATCACTCCTCTCAACATTGGTATCTTTTAGATGTGCCCTTCTGAAGAACAAACCATGTCATTTATTCCTTAGGATGTGTCCTTCCTAGGCATCATCACTGTCATCTGGCATTTCGAGGGATCCCTTTTGACATTTAGGGATCAATCGTCTCGGTATCAACATTATTCAGGATGTGTCCTTCCTCAATTTGGCAATCTTCGACATTCGTCACCTTGGGGTCGTCAAAACCTTGACACCCTGACATCTTGACATTAAAACACTTGGCATCTAGACACACTTGGCAAACACTTGGCATTTCTCTATGGCTTTTTTTATCATGTTACTAGTTTTTTAGTGAGATCCCGACAATAGGATTTAGAGAAGAAGCGATGTATCATGGTGTTTGCCTTATCTTTTGACATGCATGTTACCAGTTTCTTAGTGATGTCCTGACTAAGGGATTTAGTAAAACAATGACGTATCATGATCATGGCTTTATTTTTTCATTTTGGAAATCATGTTGCTAGTTTCTCAAGGATGCCCTGGAAACAAGATTTACAGAAGCAATGACGTTTCATGACTTGACCTTCTTGTCTCTTTTTGCTTGCAGTTGGTTATGACAAAAAGACTAGGGCAACTGCACTCTTAGTATGAGTTATGATCATGCTTGTCTTTGGATACTTGTCTTATGTGATGGAACAACCGTGCACACCTTGATCTATGTCATATCATGGTGTTTGTTTTCCATCACAACAATCTAACCAATGATGATTAAGAGTAATAAATATTAAAGTTCTATGGTAAAGTTTTGAAGGATTTGGTCTAGGAACAAACAATCATATCCTTCTATCTGGTCATCTTCTCTCGTCCATCTCTTGATGATATCCTGTGATATATAAAAAAATATGTGCATACATAATAATATAGACATTGCATTAGATCCATACATACATCATCCATAGCAATAAATCATTTACATTTCATTACATATTACATTATACATAGTCATGCATTAACATAATCATAAACATGGCATCCATTCAAATAAATGCATTATATCAACATCATCCATGGCACAACATTGACACAAAATATAAATAAGCATTGCATTATCATGGTATCATATCATAAGTAACCATCATAGGACATACATGACATGACATATAAATAAATAAATACCATCATCCATCATAAATGCATATCATACATAAATCATCCATCATACATCATAATGCATAGATCAAATAACATCCCATAACACACATGTAGGCCACATCAAAACTACATCATATAGCATCATCTCAAAAAATATAATGTCACAAGATAAAGTCAAGAGATATCCCAAAAATAGAGCTCATAGGCTCGACAGTCAAACATAATGTACGTCATAACATAAAGTCCCAAATATGAAACCGAATGTAGTAAGCATGTCCCTAATAAATTCTCTCCCCATCCCCTCATGGCGAAGAGTGTGGTGACTGAGGACTTGTGCCTAGCACTGAGGTAATAGGTGGAACTATCAACCTTTGTCTGTGAACCCAATGGAACTAACATTGATGGCATCATCTCCACGGTAATATGCATCTGTGATGACACTGCGACCTGACTCTGTGAAGCTGATAGATCTATCACTAGAGGTGGAACATGTACTAATCTATGGCTTGAACCTAATGACCCATGTGAGTGCCCTGACCTCTGACTAGAGGAGTTTCTGTGATGGGACCTATGACTTGAAGTATGCCCTAAAGAGGTCGAGCCCCCTACACTACTCCGACTACCACTACCACTGCCCAACCTGCTGCCATTTCTTGTCTGTGTCCTAGTTAGAGAGGGATCTCTCATTTTGGCTAGCATAGCCTATTCATACAACTTTATGTATATCCCAAGTCGTACGCTAATCCTACCAAAATCCTAAGCTAGATTTGCAGATGGTCCTGTACATAGTTGTGAAAACTTTGTACACCACTGCGCTGCCTCCTATTGGTTGATCACTACCTCATATCGCTCTACTCGAGCCACCTCTAGCTCTGCCTGCAATGCTCTGACCTATGTGGCACTCTCATCTAGTCTCCTCTATAGGTCTGCCACCCTCTGGTCTGTCGTGGCATCATGGGGCAATACCGAGCTGGATGGTATCTCCTCCTCGCCTGCTACCATCCTCCATCTCAAGAGCCTCTCAGCCTCATCCATAGCCTCATCATCATCTCCACCATCACCATCCTCCTCCACTATGACATCCTCTCCACCGAATCCCTCATCTTGGGGCACATCTACATCCATCTCAACCTATTGCTCCTGTCTGGCCTCCTCCTCAACCACACGCTCCTCCTGCTCCTGCCTCGACTCCTCCTCCTTGGCCACCTCTAAGATAGCATCTAATTCCCCTCTGGTTGCACGTTGTCTCACCCTCATTCCCTAGCTCTAGCCATCTCTCCTCCATATTTTGTCATCCCCTCCATCATCCCCATCATCTCTGTCATTTCCCATCTCTCCCCTCCACCCCCTTGCCTCCATCCACTTCACTCCATCCCTCCCTCTACCTCTCACCTATGCCATTCATCTCACCCCTTTGCCTAGCTCTTGGCACATGGTATGCAGTCTCACTATCGGTGGCACTGGTCAGTGCGCGCCACCACAGAGTCAAAATCCAGTGCGTGGTCCCTTTGGATCTACAGCTCCACCTTTATTCCCCACTCTTTGGGCTACTATTATCCCATCAATGCGGCGGAAGGTATAGGGTGGTGGCCCCAAGAGCTAACTCCCTAGAGATGCGTCATGCTGGGTCATGCCTGCTAGCGCGCATACTCTCTATTGATCGACTACGTATTGTCCTCCCAATCCAAATGTGATTACTGTCTATAAGAGTTGAGGTGGTCATCCTTATTGTCCCACTATTCACAGTCTCTGTAGGGCCTCCAAATAAATGTAATCATGGTGTCAATATGATGGTGCCACCAACCTATCTCTCCAACCCTCATCTATTGTAGAGAACTGACATAGTAATACACATATTTCATACCCTTGGCTAGTTGTGGTCTCTAGATAGGAGGTTGGAATATCACCACATGCTCCCAAGCCCATATCATCAGAAGTGTCATGCCA
>VDFB02137365.1:3603694-3645903 GCA_007258455.2 Sequoia sempervirens | reverse complement strand
AGCATGTGACACATGTTTCAGATTCAAAAAATGTGATACCATTTGAAAGTTATAGATGTTTCTCAATCAACCTATCAATCAGGACTTTAGTCGTAATTCAAATAGAAAATGAATAATAATTATTTATTAAATTGAAAGTAAAGCATAATTTATATTGGTGGAAAGCTGAGAATATCCTTTAAAATCCCTTTTCGTTTCATCAATTTTGGGTAAAAAAAAAGGTCATTAGCCACATACCCTACACATACCCATCATATTTCCACTTTTTAGCCCATCATGATCCTGCACATACCCATAACAAAGAAGAAGAGATCATCATTCCTATTTTCTCTTATCCAACTAAAGACAACAATGCAACCCTCTCCCAACAACAATTAGCTTGAAATCAACTTCTCAATAATGTCACAATTGAACTCCCTCTCTCTCAAGTTGATAGCTTACTCCTCTCAAATATATCGAATTCCATAGACATGGTCAACATCAACCTTCATTCCATTGTCTATATCAATGATAAAACAACCTTATGAATTAGATTTAATGAATAAGAGATAGTCGATGTCAATTGAAATATTTAATATTTATAATATATATTATTATATTAATATATATATATAATATATATATTATATACATACATATATATATATATATATATACTTAAGTACTTAACATGTATATATATATATATATGTGAGTACAAGCAAGAATATATTTAATAACCACATTATACAAAATGTGTAGGTATGTCTATATCGATGCATCTGTATGAGTGTGTCCATTTTCCAACGTACACATGTATTTATATACATATACATATGGATACGTGTATATACTATACACATATATATGTTCACATTAATTTCACATATAGCCACACAGGATTACTATCATGTTGATAAGTGTGTATGTGTGGTATACCCATACATTTGCATATACATATTGCTAGATCTCATTGACATGCATGTGCATATATATAAACATACTTCCACTTACAACCCACTTGTCAATATAATCATAATAGCACAAGAAAGATCTCAAAATCTCAAATAGATAAACATCACCCAATGCATACAGAAGTAAACAAGACCAAGTAACTAATGCAGATATTTCAAACTAGGGTTGACTTACCAACATCCTACTTCTATGCCTAGACTCAACCAAACTATGGTGGTGTGTGTATGTCAGATATTTTACGTTACTATTTACCCCACCAAGATCTTCTCCCGAGTGATACTTCCCCTCCGCTTGGAGGAATGGAACACATGCATGTATCCATTAACACATGCACATGACAATCAATTGTTCATAACATATGCAGTATACATTGACATCTCCAAAGTTAGAAAAATAATTCAATAACCATCTATTCACATATATGTAGTATTTCCCCATGAAATAACATCAACTGAGATAACATAATATGAGATAACATTCACATAGATAACATGGTCAAGCACAATTTATTCATCTCTAGAATTCACATCAGATTCACATTTTACCCTACATAGTAATAGTAAATAGTAACTATGCAACTGGGGTGTAACATAGCCACATGGTGGAAAGATGTCTCTATTCACCATTACTCTATGTAAAGAGAGGACCCCGTCTCTTCCCATAATTGTACTCCACAAAAATGTGGTCATAAGGAATACCCTCTAAGGTTGTAGACTGATTATAAGGGAAGCCAAGGGAAGCCAAAAAACCTCCCATGTCCTCCTTTCTACCAATATTGATTTGCCTCCCTAGGAGAGAATAAAAAAGGTCTCATACATGAAGGAATCTAAGTCTAAACATGCACTGATTTCACATATAGAACCTCTAGATGTACCAATAAATGAACCAAAATTTACAAAGGTCATTTCCTCAACTACAAGTGAGGCTCTTGAGGTTGGGAACATTAATAAAAATTAGATAGAGGTGAAAAGAAAAAAGAAAAAATAACTAAAAATGCATAACATGCACCTTTTCTTCCACTTTAAAAGAAGCGCTAACACTTATAATCTTCGTGATTGACCTCTTTAGGGAGAAGGTCCCCCTTGTGCTCTCCAGTAGTGCAAGACCAATTTAAATAATCTCTCTTTAGTCTAGCTGGCTTGATGATGAGTTGTATGTCTATATGGAAAGATGTGGCCTTGACTCTAAAAGTACTTATGTAATCATTATCCTAAGTTAATACAATAGGCTCTACCCCCTTGGATACTTCCATGGTGTTGATGGAACTTGTTAATTTTTTTTTTCCTTTGTAATTTATCTCCATTTTTGAGTTTTTGGATAGGTCATATGAGTTAGGGTTAATCAAACAATGTTTAGGGTTTATCCTTCCTTCAAAAGAAAACCTAACTTTTGGTCACCTTGGTGGCTTGTTCTTTTCCTTTATTGACTGGTTGATTTAAATTTTTATCGGCCTAGTTATACCTTATGTCATTTTTTCTCATGCCTTGATCAACCCCTTGCTTCCTTTTCACCGCTCGAGTCTGCACACCTAATTATCTTGTATTTTCCTAATTCTTTGTTCAAGTGTTTGTAAAATTTGTCTAAGTATAAAAATTGTCAATCTTTTGGTCAGTACTCTAAACTTTGTCAGTTCCTACATAGGTATTCATACATTTATGTTTCTCCACTCAAGGATGAGAGTGTGATAAAGATAAAGGGTTTCATTGTTTCATGTTTGTTTTGAATCCCCTGTAGACTATTGGTATGGTTGTCAAAACTTCTCTCTTGGCCAATCAACACTACCCTTTTCAAAATTCCTAAGTTTGAGTCATGCATATCATTTTATTTAAAAGTCCCTTGTTCATGCTACCTTGCGAGGGCCACCTCTTAAAACAACATTTTATGCATGTGTAAAATTTCTCACTTAAGTTTTCCTATCCCTCGCTCAACTTTGATTGTGTAACTGATTCTCATTCCATCGCTAGCTTTCTTTGCATCACAGTTTACCTTTCTATTATCAGCTTCCTTTGTGTGGTGTGTGATAGCTTTGTAATTCCATGACCTAGGGACAAGTGTTAATCCCCTGTTGCATCGCATGACTCTCTAGCATCGCATTTTTCTCAATTCCTTCTTTTCCCCTTAATGTGAAGTGTGATGGCATTTTTGATTTCATCCTAAGGATAGTTGTCATAATCCCACAACATCACAGTATTTCTTTGTATCACATTTTCAAGTCTTGAGTTCCTAATGCAAAATGCAATATGCATGAGCAACCATGATCAAACCATGTGGCCATGTCTTATCCCATAAATGATCTTGTTCAAATAATAGGTTAAATGATTGAATGGGAATATAGGTTTGTGTGAATGAATACCAATATTTGATAAGTAGAGTTGGATAGGAAAATTGAGCATGATATTGTAAGGGAATGTGATGAAGCTCTTAAATGTTTGGATGAAATGCTATTATGGAACCCCAATTGCACCAATTGTAACTTTATTACCCTAGGGTAAGGCATTGATATCTTGCCTTTGTATGACTTACAATTTTGGGATCAAACACTCTAAAATACTTTCAATCTTCAAGTTTAATTGAAAATTTATTTAAAATGAGTTCTTATCTTGTCATATGATCTTAATAATGTAAAATGACTAAATGATTTAAGCTAGATCTTCTTATTTTCATAAGATTCAAGAAAATCTACATAGGACACATCTTTTTATAGTATTTGTGATAATTGGCATAGGATATTGATGAATAATGTTAGGGAGTACCCTCTCAAGTTTTGCAGAGCTTGAAGTGTAGAGGGAAATTTGTTGTAACATTCACCTGTTCGTTGGCCTATCCCTCAAGATAACCAATCATTGAAAATAGCTAAATCATAGGTTATCTTTGAGATCAGGTTGGGAATTAAAAACCATCAACATGTGCATTACTTTATATGTACCAAATATCTTTTTAGTCAATATTTTAATTTTTAATTTTTAATAAATTCATGTTTTTTATTGTTGAATTATTAGAGATGCATGATTCATTTATGAATCACTTGCACCTAAGTTAAGTATGTGAAAAGTGTAATTGTAAAACAATCATCTCAATTTCTTTTCCCATTTAATTTTGTGCCTATTTTGGGTCAATATCTATAAAGTCTTTAATTTTTTTTGTTTCATTCAAGTTTAATATCTCTCTTTAAAAGTATCATTAATGGAAGTGAACCATCTAATAAGTTATATTATTCACTAAAGAATATAAACCTAAAAAATAGCTTTATGAGTAGTTATGCTAACAATAGCATTATTTTCTTAGCATGAAATAAATGCCTCTCCTAGACATATAAACCTAGCCATGGCCACTATCCATGCAAAAATACATTTATTATGATTTTATCTTAATTTGTATTAATGAGGGCGGGGGCCCTAACTCGGTTGGCTAAGTAATTCCGTTGCGGCTCTGCTGGTCACGAGTTCTAGTCTCCCCCCATCCTGTGGTACCGGAGGGCGTGTCGCACCAACACCACCGGTCACATTAAAAAGTTTACCAGGCACACTACAGTTTATAGGGGGCCGTGCTACCTGATTCCTGCAGTCTAAAAATTAAAAAAAATTGTATTAATGAGAAAATTAAAAATACAATCCTTGTTCCTTAGATGTGATATACTCATCAATCATATTTTGGTAGCATGTCATAAAAAAAATCATCTAATATTTTATGGATGAATATACATCATATTTTTGACATGTATATTTGATAATTAGCTTCAATATTTTTAACCCAAAGGTCACAATAAATAGTTGCATGTTCCAAAATTTGTAACTTACGTAGTTTTATGTTGAGCTAGGGGATTAGTTACAATCTTATTATAGCCCAAAAATATATCCATAAATCTAAACAACTCATGGAAAGTGGTGGACTATATAATCATGTCAATATTAGGAAGAGGAAATCAATCATAAGGAGCTGATTTTTTTGTGTGAGTTTTGTGTCAAAGTGAGTGAAGTTACAATGAAATAAAACAAACAAAAAATTGAAGTAAACACTCATGATTAGGCTAATAAATCTAAAAATGTATAAAATGAATCAAAATAAAAGTATGATCAACTTGTTGATATGTAGATTTTCCAATGTGATTGTTGTGATGTGTGCTTAGTCATAATTTCAGTAGCGTAACAATGTTCATTCAAAAGTTGTGGGATGATCATGGAAATGGCCAAGTGTTTAGTTTATAGATTTTGAACACAAAATGGATTAACCTAATGGAGATTGAAAAATAAATATCAATGGAGGGGTTGAGTTGGTTGTCTCAAAGCATGAGATGGTGAAAAGTGTCACCAAGACGATGCTTGAGACAAAGATTGTACTTTGGAGTGTGGGAGGAGATCTTTCCATAATGGAAAGATTCATCCTCATAGTCCAAAGGGTTTCGGGGCCCCATCAAAACCTGCTTTACCTCTAATAAAAAACTATTGAAGCTAAATTAGCAATTTAATACATAATTGAGTTGCTTGTTTCTCTCAGTGCACACTGGCAACTTAAGGGAATTGACGATGGAATTTCTTTTTATCATGTTTCATATATAGTTAAGTACTTGGATTATGCCTTGTTATATTGATCTACTATGGTAGTTAAGATTGACTTCAAGCAAATGTTTCATGTTATTGTTTTTTTCTATTTCAAAAAAATGAACTATTATATAAACCAAGGCAATCTGAATTGGATGTGAAACTACATTCATATTCTTGCCCTGATCTGTATTTTACTAATGTTGTTACATGAGGTAAATTTGTTGAATTTTCATTTCCCTATGCTTGCCACTATTGAATTTGTATTTAAATATTAATTGACTGTTGATGTATATCTTAAGATTTTATAGTATTTTAATCCCAAACACCTATGTTTTAGTAGGTATAATATACTAATTATTAATTGTAATAATTTTAGATTATATATATTTTAATTTGATTTTAACACTTTAGATTATATTTGGCATAGACTCTAAGGATTGCGGAAAAGGTTGTAAAGTTTGGCTTTACACTTGCCAATCACAATTGCTTGAAAGTTTGTAAAGCCTTTTCAACTAATCCATTTTGTGAATATCTTGCAATTAGGGCATTTCATGAGAATACATTTCTTTAAGTCATTTTGTCACACAGTTCGCATGCTTTGTCTATGCTTCCACATTTTACATACACATCAAATAGGGAAGATGCAACTGCAACAACTGACAAAATTCCTCTTTCCTTATCCTGTTATTGGTGTGCATAGCCTGTTCTAAAGCTCCCATTTTGCTACAACCAGGGAGGATGCTCACAAAGGTTGAGGATTGTGGCTTTACACCCCCCAATTGCATTTGCTTGAAAGTTTCTAAAGCAGTGGCAATAGGGGCGGAGATGAGAAGAGTATAGGGGAAAGTAGATATAGAAGAGAAATTAGTGCTTTGTATATGTATTCATGAGCATCCAACAACCACTTGATAAATGGCATTATTTCTACTGTTATTGCCACATGGAATGAATATGACCAATGAAAATGGTGAAAATTCAACGGTGGGGATGTCTTTGATCGTCTTACATCCCATTTGCAGTAGTTTCCACTATCCGCTGTTCAAAGTGAATCGGCTCAAAAGGTGGCAGAAAGCAGCTAAAAATTTGGCGAAAAACTATGAACGACTAAGATTCGATTAACCACCTTGCAGGGCTTATCGGGTAATTCCATTTGTTCAAGGAAAAAATGAATTTGTAGAACTCAAATAGAGACATGAATTTGACATAAATATAGAACAAACAAGATTAATCAAACTATTCTAAATTCAAATCATAATTCACTTGATTTAAATTTGAAATTTCTTCTCTTTGCCCCTGTTATATCTCGCGCACGTGGGATCCACAGGACTTCTTGGGCAGTACACCATTTACTTTCATAGAAGTGTCCCTAATAGTTGGTTTCATCCTTGAGTAGACCAAAGCAAACGATAAATTTGTAGCAGCAAACAAAAAGATTCAGATGATTAAATACAGCTGTAAAACTGTGAACTTTGTCTCTTTAACTTTACTAAATTTTTACAGGCTTTAAACAGTCCCCCTTTGTGTTAAAAGCAAGCGGTCTACATACCGATGTTGCGAAGTGTGAATAAACATGTTGGAAGTACTCTGCATGAAAAGAATGAATTGCTAGTTGCTTAGGATGATTCCAAAATTGAACTGGAGGATAAACGAAGGATAAAAGAGATGGCAACGACTTTTCATGATACTATAAAATAATAGATGGTTTGTGTTGGATGAGAGATGGAGGAAAGCATGGATGCAGTCAAAATATTACTGACGATATAGTTATGACTTTGTTGTTAAGGTGGGGTGTTCTTGTTTTTCTCTTGAATAGCATTTGCAGGATAGATGGGAGGTTCCTCATTCATTTCATGTGATATAATCTTTTTAATTTTTATTTGTATTTAATGTAAAAAAATGGTTCTAGGAAAATTCATCGTGAGTAATTTATCATTATAAAAAATTCACTGTCAACAATTTACTCACCATCGGAAAATTAATCACAAACTTATAATGTGATGAATTACTTATAATGTAATGAATTTTCCATGGCAGTGAAATGCTAGTGGTGGATTTTCCTTCCACGATGAATTGTTGGTGGTGAATTTCTCACGATGAATTTGCCTAATGCCATAAAAAATATATAAATATAATTATATAATATAAAATTGTAATAATTAGATAATTTGATCATTATTGATTTATAATATCATATACGATTAAGGGTTAATTTTTTTATTGTAAGATATGATTAAAATTGAAGAAGAGATTGGAGAAACCTTAAAACAAAAAAATTAATAAGAGTTTTCTGATATAAGTTTAATGAACGAAAAATACCCCCTCATGATTACAAATATATGCATGATGTAATGCCCCGTCTAATAACCTAAGGAATGTTACAATTGTGTATAAAAGTGAAATAATTTTTTTTTTTTAAAGTAATAGTATTAACTTAATTAGTTGCATACATTATCTAAGTTACACGATGTTACACTACTTGAGTTTCCATAGACGACTTTAGTATTTAGCGTTGCACATATTTAATTAACATAAACATTAAAAGTAAACATTGCATATCATTTGAAATTCCATTCAAGATAGTTTAAAGTACAAATATGATTCTTACATTGCATTTGCAATGACATTACAATACTCATTCATTTGATGAGGTAGATCAATAATAGTTACAAATACATTTTACAAATGTTCACCTCATAAACAATTGAGCCATGTTACAATACAAGATTTCAAATAATGCAATAAAGAAAGTACTCATATGTCCAAGTATGAGCTCTCCATCCATGAAGCTCTTGTTGCCATAATCATAACTGGGGACCTAATGGAGTAAGGTGCACATTCCACCCAACCATGTGGTACCCGTAGGTCCACCCCCCGTTCTAGGAGATAGTAATATGGTTACCTAGACATAACCTATTAACCCTAGACACAAGTACATTTCTAACTGATGGTTACATTGCTTCCAAATTTAAGACAATCAAAAGTGCTAAGTACAAAAAGACAAACTGTTATTTTATGTGGAGTGTCATCACAATATTGCAAAGGTTACCCTGGTGTTTCTTCCTAGGTCCCGGCCCCAAATCTTGGGTTACCCTGGTAACCTCTTACGAAACCCAGCCCCATTTGCAAACTATTGTGGAATCAAATATCTTTTAAGGTAACAAGATATCGATTTTCCATTCTAGGCCTTCTCATCTAATACTCAAGACTAAACTAGCTCAAGAGTCCATAAGTGAGGCATAATCATCTTGTTAAAGATTTTTAATCTAACTACTGTGTTATTTAGTTATCATTGACTTACTAACTCTTTGTAAGTTACCCTGACACCACTTTGTGTGTCGGCCCTTACATAGAGCCACTCCCCTAAACATAACAAAAGAATTCTAAGTTTCCCTGACTAAGGTAGACAAGTGCACAAAAATTAACATATAATACCAGATATACCATAATGGACATCACAACCTATTCATAAGAACCAGGTGTCTATCAACCATACAAAACCAAGTGCACTACCCTAGTTTGTTCAAATACATGAAACCATTGTAAAATTTAACTCCCTTAAAGAGACTACAACTGGAAGACTTGAAATCACATAAAAAAAATCCCCATTTTCTGAATAAGAATTTAAAGCAACTTAAAGAAATTCACGTCTATCATTTGGATTTACTAAATCCAGTCAATCAAGAACTAGAAGTAAAAAATTAATTAACTGATACATAATTTATCTTCCACTTAGTATGAAAATCAAATCTACAATTATCCCAATTTCACAATCATGTTTAATAATGAAAATTTGTTTTCTCTACATGACACATTTCATTATAAACTATCTATTCATAATTTTCATATACTAATTAACATTATATTATTCATTTAAATAAATGCACTTCATAACAATATAATAAAATATTTATTTAAATATATAATTATTTATAAATAAATATTTTTAATTATCCACATTTAAATTATATTCCCTCATATTTAAATCAAAAATTAAAAAGAAACTTTTATATTACAATATATATACATTACATATATAACATATATTTTAATAATATATATTATATATGTAATATATAATATAATATAATTATAATTTAAAAAAAAATTTAAACAATTTAAATTTTATAAAAAAAACCAAAAGGGCAGGGGCCCGACTGTCTACACAGCCGAACCCTCCATGCGAGGGCGCGGCTGTGCAGGCAGCGCCGGTGGTGCCTGTGAAGGCAGTGCTGGGCGCTGCCCTCACAACCGGCTCCCTTATGGGTGTCGGCCGTGGGGATAGCCCCCTTCGACTCCTAACACAACAAGCAAATTTATTTTAAAATGAAAATTTTGAAATTCATTTCCATAAGTTTAAAAATATTTATGAATTAATAATTTTGTGAGATTTTCTTTGAAAATCTGCGTACGAATTTCACAACTTTGGTATAAAATTTCAAAAAATTCTTCATATAAAATATATATACATACAAAATTTCAACAATAAATCAAATACTGTAATTATGTAAATACTTAACACAAGGTTTTCCTACACAAAACTGAGAAATTTATCCATTTAAACAACTTTTCCTCAAAGAATTTTCAATTAAAATCATAGCAGATTCACAACTAAAAATATCAAAATCTTTTCTACAGAAACCCATAACAAATTTTTGATAGGAAACTTCATTTAAAATTCTTCAAAGATCTTTCCTATTTCCTTTGAGAATTTTCTACTGTTTAAACAAAATCTTTACAAATTTCACCGAGAAGAAATACAGGAATCACAAAACAAATATTTCCTCAAACATTCTTTTTCTAAAGAAAACAAATTAATTATAGAGGAAAATACCTATTTTCCTGTAACTTGAAAACTGCCTGTAGAAGAAAGCCTCTATTGCCTATTGCATGCAATCCTCCAAAGCTTCTCTAGAAAACCCAAATCCAAAGGAAACTAAAACCAACCACAAAGATCTTCCAACCAAAGGGATCTTCCAAAAATGTACAACATATAGAGGAAAGCACAATTTCGTAAAAATAATTTCAACAACCAACTATTCTTTCATTTCCCATTAAGAAAAAGATAACCCTCTGTATTTCCCTAAATCTTAGATAACCTTTGAGAATATCCTCAACCAAATACGATAAATTTAACTTGCACACATGTCGAGAAGAAGAAAATATCTTCAACAACTTCCCGACAATCTTTTATTTCTTCCTTTTTCAAGATTTGCATGTTTTTTTTTAAATAATTTAAAATTATAATTTTCATAATGCAAATTTATTTAACAATTAAGAATGCCATTTCCACATAATAATTAATTTAAAATTAAATCTATTCTCACAATTAAAACAATTTTAATTTAATTAATTAATTAATTTAATTAAATGAATTTAATCTCAATGATCAAATTATTTAACCAAACAAACTAATTAATTAATTAAATAAAATGTAAAACTTATTTCTTTAACATTTAAAAATTAATTTAAATAAACAACAAATAAAGCATAACAAACTATCATAAAAATGATAAAATTTCCCTTTCAAGCAATTGATCCAATCAGGAACAAACAAGACCATGTATGACTCCGAACTAAAACTGACGATGTACTATGATTGGGTTTAAGACTAGACTAGGATGAACCATGCTACTACCTCCCAATCAACATTTCCGTTGAGTCTTCACACGCTCAGACTTGAGTAACCAGGTGGAGTGGGTCTCATGTACCTGCAATCCCACAACCAATCAAATAACATGCATATATATAATCCATTGTATAGGTACACCGTGCAGAGAAAATCACAGACATCACAGGGCACTCGCAAGCGAGTGATGCAATTCCGTTCTCCACACCAATACACGTCACATCAGACTGACAAATTAAATAGCAGTTAGTCCATCATAAACATGTATATAGCAATAACATCTGAAAGAAACATCTACGTTATTACAAAGCATGTCAGAAATAAATTATCACCTTACAATGTATCATCATATCACAAAGTGAATCCACTGTCACTCAAAATCAACGATCAAAATATCCAAACCAAAGTACTAAAGTCTAACAGTGTGAAAACATGCAAACATAAAACATAAGCATAAATGGAGGGGTACTACATCCTCCCCACCTAGGATCAGGCTTGCTCCTAAAATCCTGTGAACAAATAGGGATAAAGTTCCCTCATGCGTGTTGCATCCTCCCAATTAGCAGAAACCTCATGGCTAGGATCCCATTGGACCCTCGCTTGATCAATGTCTTGACCCCTGAGACCGAGCGTCTGGCACTGTAGAATGGCCATGGGCTTCAAAGCCAGCTACCCGTCCTCTATCAGTAATGCATTCCAATCAAGTACATGAGAAATGTCAGGATGATATGGTCTAAGTACTGTTACATGGAAAACATCATGAATACATGACAAATTGGGTGGTAAGGCGAGTTGATACGCCACAGGACCAATTCTCTCTAAGATCTCAAATGGCCCAACAAAACAAGGCGCAAGCTTAGAACCTTTTCCATAATGGATTGGACTCATTCATGGTCACACTCGAAGAAACACTCTATCACCAACCGCAAACTATCAGTCTATTCTATGCACATCAACATACTTCTTTTTCCTATCCTGTGCTACTATCAAATGTTCTCTAATACGGTCAACTTGTTGCTCCATGGCTCAAAGCATCTCAAGACCAAGTAATACTCTATCCTCTAATCGATCCCAACTCAATGGAGTTCGAAAATGACGTCTATATAATATCTGAAATGGTGGCATACCTATGGAACTTTGATAACCGTTATTGTAAGAAAATTTTACTAAGTACAGATAATCCTCCCAATGTGATTGTTGGTCCATTACGTACATTCTAAGCATATCCTCTAATATTTGATTAACTCTCTCCATTTGTCCATCGGTTTGAGGATGATACACTGAACTAAAGTTCAATTGTGTACCTAGAGCATGTTGTAATGAAGTCCATAAGGCTAAAGTAAATATGGGATCTCTGTCAAAAATAATCCTACGAGGAATCCCATGCAATCTATGTCCTCCATGAATATCCTAGCTACGGATGAAGCATTGTATGATGATTGCACTAGTAAAAAATGAGCTACTTTAGTCAATCGGTCAATAGTTACCATAATGGCATCATGTCAACGTGATGACGTAGGTAACCCAACAATAAAGTCAACAGATATAATATCCCATTTCCATTCAGGAATGAGATGTGGCTGCAATAATCCAGTGGGATGTTGATGCCTAGCTTTGATTCGTTGGCATTCAAGACATCTCGATACATAGTCAGCAATATCATGTTTCATACCAGGCCAAAAATACAATTGCTGAAGATCAGCATGCATTTTCTTAACACCTAGATGAGCTGAGTATGGAGCTCGATGTGCTTCAGTCATAATTAATGTACAAAGACCCTCAAAATTGGGTACATAAATACGACCTATATGCTGTAATAAACCATATGGTTCAAGAACATACCTTGCAAATTGACCTTCTAAAGGTCTACCAGATTCAATCTCTGACCTTACTTCCTGGTACAATCTATCAATAGGAAGTTCTGCTAATATTTAACCTCTCAAATCTACTTCAAGAGTAGTAGAATATATCTCATGTCGACGATGACTAAGAGCGTCAGCCACTATGTTCTCTTTTCCTTGAACATATCTCACTTCAAAATCATACTCACACAAGAACTCCATCCACCGTCTTTGTCTAGCATTCAAGTTAGGTTGTGTAAAAAGTATTGTATACTACAGTGATCAGTATGAAGTTCGAAACGATGACCTAATAAGAAATGTCTCCATCGAACTAATGCATGCACAACTGTAGCTAGTTCTAAATCATGAGTGGGATAGTTTAATTTGTGATCTTTGAGTTTGCGAGACTCATAAGCAATCATACACCCATCTTGCATCAGAACTACTCCCAAGCCCTCTAAGGATGCATCAGTGCAAACTACAAAATCCTTAGTAGGATCAGGAACAATCAAATTAGGTGCATTAGTCAACTTTTCTTTAAGTGTCTGAAAAGCCAACTGACACTACTCTGTCCAAACAAACTTCTTCCATTTTCTCTGAAGAGAAGTAATAGGATGACCGATTCTAGAAAATCCCTCAACAAACTTCCTATAGTAACCAGCTAGACCCATAAAACTATGCACTTCACCTACATTAGTAGGCACGGGCCAATCTACAATAGCTTGAATCTTTGAAGGATCCACAACAATACCCTTCCCAGAAATCACATGTCCAAGGTATTTTACTTCAGTTTGAAAGAAGTAACACTTCTTTAGGTTCGCATACAATTGATTTTTCCTTAAACATTGCAATACCTGTCTCAAGTGTTCTTCATGTTCCTTCATGTTTCTCGAATAGATTAAAATATCATCAAGAAATACAAGGACAAAGAAATCAAGGCATGTACGAAATACACCATTCATTAAACTCATGAATATGGATGGTGCATTCGTTAACCCAAACGGTACTATTGTGAATTTGTAGTGCCCATAACGAGTACAAAATGCAGTTTTATGAATATCTGCTTCAGCTATTCACAATTGATGGTAACCAGATTTCAAATCGATTTTAGAGAACACATTAGCTCCCTTGATTTGATCAAAAAGATCATCGATTCTAGGCAAAGGATAACGATTCTTAATAATAACCTTGTTCGATTGATGATAGTCAATGCATAGTCTAAGTGATCCATCCTTCTTCTTTATGAAGATGACAGGTGCTCCCCAAGGGGAAACACTTGGATGAATGAAAACCTTTTCTAATAGTTCCTCTAACTAAATATGAAGTTCCTCTAACTCTTGAGTCATCATTCTATATGGAGCTCTAGATATAGGCTCAACTCCAGGAACTAGGTCAACTCTAAAATCTATATCCCTCTTTGGTGGCATTCCAAGTATATCATCAGGAAACACATCAGCGAATTCCCTAAGAATAGGATGATCATCAAGAGATACTTCTCAACTCTCACCTTCTTCCAAATCAGTAACTATTGTTGCAAACAGTTGACAACCCTGACAAAGACATCTCTTTAATTGCATAGTAGATATCATTTGCAAAGAGATAGGTCTTTGTACACCTATGATTTCCACCTTTACACTTAAATCATTAATGAAACTAACTATCTTAAATCGACAGTCAATCATAGCATGATGAGATGCTAACCAATCCATACCTAAAAATATGTTATATGATCCTAAAGGTGTAACATGAAGATCTGCTAAGGTAGTTAACATACCAATTTTAAGTTCATAATTATGTAAAAGGTTTTCTACTACTACTTTCACCCCAAAGGAAAATTCAACCTGCCACTTACCGCCTTGCTTTACCACCGCAAGACCACATCGCTCAACGATGGTCGGTGAAATAAAGGAGTCGGTAGCTCCGGAATCAAAAAGAATCGAAACACTAACACCATGTAACTTACCTGAAGTCTCAACCACTATATTCTGGTGATCGGCTTGGCGGTCATTAACCATAGCATATACTGTATGTGATCATCCTGCATCACCCACTGTAGGCTCTGAAACTGTAGGTTGAGGCCCAAAACCAAAAGAACCTCTCATCGGACACTGCCTAGCAATGTGTCCCTGCTATCCACACGAGTAACAACCTGTGCCTCTACCAAATCCTCTGCCACCCAAAGATGCATTGGATTGCTGGAAACTACCTCTACTGATAGTAGACTGAGCACTCTGAGCAGGCTGATCCTGCCTATTGCTCTTATTGCACCACCAGTTGCGACCCTTTCCTGACTACAGGCTATTACCTTGTTGTGGTTGTGGATTATTGTTCTTTTGAGGTGTACGTTGTTGCTGTTACTGCCCACCCTTAGAGGGTGTCTATTGGTTCCTAGAGGAACCCCCTATCTATGCCTGTCCACCCCGTCGACTAAAACCCGCTACAGGAGCACTACCAATCTGTACTCCTATGTGACCACCTAACGCCATAAAAAAATTCTCTTCCACTACTCGAGCCTACTCCACAGTAACTTCCATAGTCTTTGGCTCAAAGACTCTAACTCCACCACTAATGCGGGCATTTAGACCCATGATGAAGTGTTGTACTAGCATAGGCTCATCATCGCCAATACCTGCATATTGCTTGAGTTCATAGAATCTACATTCATATTGCTCAACAGATAGAACCAACTGATGTAGATCATGAAACTCGTCAGCCTGTCACTGCCTCTAGTGTTTCGATAGGAACCGTGCTCTAAACCTCACCAGAAACATCTCCCAAGACACTAACCCAATATCTAAGTGGAGCTTTTTCTCCTCCAGGTGCCACCAAGTAGAGGTGAATCCTCTTAGATGTATAATAGCGCATCTCGCTTGGGTATTGCTACCATAAGGGTGCATGGCGAAACATCTACCCAAATCTAGTAGCTAGGACTTTGCCTCTAAGCCACCTCCTGTACCATCAAAAGTAGGAGGGTGTGCCCTCAATAAATCCTGCATGTTTCCTACAGTGATAGCATCCTGATGCACTGAATCATCTACTCTCCGTGGGGATCTATCTCACTCTCTAACTACCTCCTGCTCAACTTCCTATCTAGGTCCAAGACGAGCTAGGACCTCCTCTAATAAAGGACGTATCTGTGAACCCTCTACTCCTGACTGTTCAGGATTTTGTCCCTCATTCCTCTGATCCAACTGCTCTGCCTGATCACTCTGATGAGGGCTCAGAGGGGGAGTAACATGAGGGATTGGCCCTCGGCCTCCACCTCTACCTCTACCACGACCTCTAACACCTCGCCTAGGCATGATCCTACACATGAACAATAACGAGTCTTAGATACTAGTCAACCAAGGCTAACAGATAGCGACACTACGTACTAGGTGAACCTAATGGGCTCGCGATTACCGAGAGCATCCAGTGTTAGAACCTGGCTCTGATACCAATTTGTAATGCCCCATCTAATAACCTAAGGAATGTTGCAATTGTGTATAAAAGTGAAATAATTTTTTTTTAAAGTAATAGTATTAACTTAATTAGTTGCATACATTCTCTAAGTTACGCGACATTACACTACTTGAGTTTCCATAGACGACTTTAGTATTTAGGGTTGCACATATTTAATTAACATAAACATTAAAATTAAACATTGCATATCATTTGAAATTCCATTCAAGATAGTTTAAAGAACAAATATGATTCTTACATTGCATTTGACATGACATTACAATACTCATTCATCTGATGAGGTAGATCAATAATAGTTACAAATACATTTTACAAATGTTCACCTCATAAACAATTGAGGGATGTTACAATACAAGATTTCAAATATTGCAATAAAGAAAGTACTCATATGTCCAAGTACAAGTTCTCCATTCATGAAGCTCTCGTTGCCATGATCATAACTGGGGACCCAATGGAGTAAGGTGCACGTTCCACCCAACCATGTGGTATCTGTAGGTCCACCCCCCGTGCTAGGAGATAGTAATATGGTTATCTAGACATAACCTATTAACCCTAGACACAAGTACATTTCTAACTAATGGTTACATTATTTCTAGATTTAAGACAATCAAAAGTGTTAAGTACAAAAAGGAAAATTGTTATTTTAGGTGGAGTGTCATCACAATATTGCAAAGGTTACCCTGGTGTTTCTTCCTAGGTTTCGGCCCCCAATCTTGGGTTACCCTGGTAACCTCTTACGAAACCCGACCCCATTTGCAAACTATTGCGGAATCGAATATCTTTTAAGGTAACAAGATATCGATTTGCCATTCCAGGCCTTCTCATCTAATACTCAAGACTAAACTAGTTCAAGAGTCCATAAGTGAGGCATAATTATCTTGTTAACAATTTTAATCTAACTACTGTGTTATTTAATTATCACTGACTTACTAACACTTTGTAAGTTACCCTGACACCACTTTGTGTGTCGGCCCTCACACAGAACCACTCCCCTAAACATAACAAAGGAATTCTAAGTTTCCCTGACTAAGGTAGACAAGTGCACAAAAATCAACATATAATACCAGATATACCACAATGGACATCACAACCAATTCATAAGAACCAGGTGTCTATCAACCATACAAAACCAAGTGCACTACCCTAGTTTGTTCAAATACATGAAACCATTGTAAAATTTAACTCCCTTAAAGAGACTACAACTAGAAGACTTGAAATCACATAAAAAAAATCCCCATTTTCCGAATAAGAATTTAAAGAAACTTAAAGAAAATTCACGTCTATCATTTGGATTTACTAAATCCAGTCAATCAAGAACTAGAAGTATAAAATTAATCAATTGATAGATAAATTATCTTCCACTTAGTATGAAAATCAAATCTACAATTATCCCAATTTCACAATCATGTTTAATAATGAAAATTTGTTTTCTCTACATGACACATTTCATTATAAACTATCTATTCATAATTTTCATATACTAATTAACATTATATTATTCATTTAAATAAATGCACTTCATAACAATATAATAAAATATTTATTTAAATATATAATTATATATAAATAAATATTTTTAATTATCCACATTAGAATTGTATTCCCTCATATTTAAATCAAAAATTAAAAAGAAACTTTTATATTACAATATATATACATTACATATATAACATGTATTTAATAATATATATTATATATGTAATATATAATATAATATAATTATAAATTAAAAAAAAATTTAAACAATTTAAATTTTATAAAAAACAAAACAAAAGGGCAGGGGCCTGGCTATCTACGTAGTCGAACCCTCCATGGGAGGGCGCGGCTGTCCAGGTAGCATCGGCACTGCCCTCACAGTCGACTCCCTTATGGGGGTCGGCCGTGGGGATAGCCCCCTGCGGCTCCCAACACAACAAGCAAATTTTTTTTAAAATGAAAATTTTGAAATTCATTTCCATAAGTTTAAAAATATTTCTGAATTAATAATTTCGTGCAATTTTCTTTAGAAATCTGCATACGGATTTCACAACTTTGGTATAAAATTTGATAAAATTCTTCATATAAAATATATATATATATATATATACAAAATTTCAACAATAAATCAAATACTGTAATTATGTAAATAGTTAACACAGGGTTTTCCTATAGAAAAATTGAGAAATTTATCCATTTAAACAATTTTTCCTCAAAGAATTTTCAATTAAAATCACAGCAATTTCACAACTAAAAATATCAAAATCTTTTCTACAGAAACCCATAACAAATTTTTGACAGGAAACTTCATTTAAAATTCTTCAAAGATCTTTCCTATTTCCTTTGAGAATTTTCTACTGTTTAAACAAAATCTTTACAAATTTCACCAAGAAGAAAGACATGAATCACAAAACAAATATTTCCTTAGACATTCTTTTTCTAAAGAAAACAAACTAATTACAAAGGAAAATACCTGTTTTCCTGTAACTTGAAAACTGCCTGTAGAAGAAAGCCTCTATTGCCTGTTGCATGCAATCCTCCAAAGCTTCTCTAGAAAACCCAAATCCAAAGGAAACTAAAACCAACCACAGAGATCTTCCAACCAAAGGGATCTTCCAGAAATATACAACATACAGAGGAAATCACAATTTCTTAAAAATAATTTCAACAGCCAACTATTCTTTCATTTCCTGTGAAGAAAAAGATAACCCTCTATATTTCCCAAAATCCTAGATAACCTCCGAGAATATCCTCAAGCAAATGCAATAAATTTAACTGGCACACATGTTGAGAAGAAGAAAATATCTTCAACAACTTCCCGACAATCTTTCATTTCTTCCTTTTTCATGATTGGCATGTTTTTTTTTTAAATAATTTAAAATTTTAATTTTCATAATGCAAATTTATTTAGCAATTAAAAATGCCATTTCCACATAATAATTAATTTAAAATTAAACCTATTCTCACAATTAAAACAATTTTAATTTAATTAATTAATTAATTTAATTAAATGAATTTAATCTCAATGTTCAAATTATTTAACCAAACAAACTAATTAATTAATTAAATAAAATGTAAAACTTATTTCTTTAACATTTAAAAATTAATTTAAATAAAAAACAAATAAAGCATAACAAACTATCATAAAAATGATAAAATTCCCCTTTCAAGCAATTGATCCAATCAGGAACAAACAAGACCATCTATGACTCTGAACTAAAATTGACGATGTACTATGACTGGGTTTAAGACTAGACTAGGATGAACCATGCTACTACCTCCCAATCAACATTTCCGTTGAGACTTGACATGCTCAGACTTGAGTAACCAGGTGGAGTGGGTGTCATGTACCTGCAATCCTGCAACCAATCAAATAATATGCATATATATATAATCCATTGTATAGGCACACCGTGTGGAGAAAATCACAGACATCACAGGGCACTCGCAAGCGAGTGATGCAATTCTGTTCTCCACACCAATACACGTCACATCAGACTGATAAATTAAATAACAGTTAGTCCATCATAAACATGTATATAACAATAACATCTGAAATAAACATCTACGCTATTACAAAACATGTCAGAAATTAATTATCACCTTACAATGTATCATCATATCACAAAGTAAATCCACTGTCGCTAAAAATCAGCGATCAAAATATCCAAACCAAAGTACCAAAGTTTAACAGTGTGAAAACATGCAAAGATAAAACATAAGCATAAATGGAGGGGTACTACACATGATTTAGGACAAAATTTATCAATGAATAGAAGACAAAGAACAAGAAAGCAACACCATTGCTAAATCATCAAAATAGAGAATGGAAGTCACCAAAAAGATTGTTTCCAACAAGAATACAAACAATTCAAGTAGTGCACACTTATAAAACCACAAGAGTGATAACCAAAACTAGAAAGAAACAATGAGAAAGATGCCCTATTCTGGAGTAGAGGGGGTAACACAAAAAAAGGATCAAATTAGTAAGGAATTTTTATCCACAAGAACTAGTCTAAATGTTGCAACAACTGTGTATAAAATGACCATATACTTTATATTGTCACTTTTTACAATCAAAACAACACCTTGCAAAGAGTAACTAGAGTTTTCTTTGTAGATCATGATAGGGGGATAATTGTAGTGCCCCTCCGTGTCAGTTTCTCTGGACTTTTGTGTGAGTATTTGTGTGTGCTTCATTGATTACTGTGTTATTTGATTGTGTGAAAAATATCATATGTTAGTATTCATGTTTAAATAATTAATTAAATCATAAGTGATTTGCAAGGTTATTTAAAATATAATTAGAAATTAAAATAATAATCAATTAAATTAAATCAAATAGAACAAATGATCAAATTAAACTAATTCGTTAAAAGTAAAAGTGATATTATTAAATAAATTGATTTAAATTGTTGTGTTAAATTGAAGTTAATAATAATTATGAACAAAATAATCTTGAAAAGATAATTATTATAATAAGAAATTTAAATGGTTAAGGAGTTAGGAAGCTGAAGTGTTTTAAAACAAGAAAAGAAACTACACCTATAGAACATTGGAAGTCGAAGAGAACTGTAGAATATGAAAAATAAATAATAACTTTATTTAGCTTTTTGAGGGAGAAGGGAAGGGGGGTAGCTCTAATGGTACGCCCTTTGCCAAACACAAGAATATGAGAAGAAGAAGTGTTGATCGATGCCAAGCGAGTAGACTTCGGAGAATCATGGTAGCATTAAAGAAGCATGCATGAAGTATTGAGGTAGTTAGGGCGAAGCAAAAGATTTGAATTGCATACATTTTGGGATTAAGGTAAGTAATCATTCATTTATTATAATCTGAATTCATGTAAATCTTATTTGTTATTATGCACAGTTTTATCATTTTAAAAGTGTTGAATCAGCAAAGAACTTAAAAAGAGCCTTTCGATTCCCTTGAATCCTCCATAACATTAGTCTTACTAAGGAAAAGGATGAAGTCGGTTATAATATTTCATTGCAGACTATCGATTTGGGTATTTTTCAAGTTACTGTCCTATTTTAGTAGTTTCTTTTTTTGGGTGAGCCCAGGATAACATGGATAATGGTATTGATTTCAACTTTATAATCACCTTTTTTGCATTTTTTTGTGAGTTTGCAAAGCCTTTTAAAAAAAAATTCTTGTGTGACCTGCAATCATCGCACACTATGAGACCACCTCCCTTCACAGCATTATGTCAAACATATTGCTTAACTCATCTTGCTTACCTGGTCTTTGCTTCCTCTTTCCCTTGTATGTCTAGTGGGGTGCTTGACAAGTATTTCTGTGTTATATGTTCGATGGATGTCCCTGCTGCAACACTCGTACATAGAAGGGTGCGTATGCTTAAATAAGCTCCTTGATTCCTTCACAACCTATCTCTATCGTGCACTAGAACATAATAGGAAGTTTAAAGGTTTAATTAACCTGCTTGATTCTCCTAACAATCTATTGTAGCTGTAACACTTGAAAATATCTTTATTACAACGAGGAGATGGTGATATTTCCAAATTTCAATATTCGCTTTCTAATATACTTGGCAATCTGTCACATTTTCAACGTTTAGAGTTGGGGTATTGTACAAAATTAAATACTCTCCCTGAAACCATTGGCAACCCATCACAGCTGCAACTTTTTGACTTGCAAAGGTGTCGTAAATTAAATAATCTCTCTGGTTTCATTGATAACCTGTCACAGTGGCACACTTGATCATGGTAGGGTGTATAGTTTTAAATAAAATCTCTCATTCCTTTTTCTATCTGGGATAAGAAGTGAAATCAGTTGTTTTCAATTAGGCTTAGGAGTAAAATGAACCTTGCCAATCCACCTGCTGTATCTCTTTGCTATTTCTTGACATCTTTGGTTCTTGCTGTAAGAATTTCCAACTAAATAACAACCTTCATAGTTTATCCACAATTTTCTCCCTTGCATGCATTCTTCCATGTTTTGAAGGACACATGATATAGTTCAGGTGAGGAAACTTGTGACTCCACCTTATATGTATACCTTGTTAAACATCTGAGGTGATGTAGTTTTTTCTCAAATAAAAATCACCACTTTGTATTATTTCTTGTTGAGTATTTATTCATTTGGAAGATTCTGCATTTATAATTGTGCTTAACCAAATATCTATTCCCATTGTTTAAGAGACATAAATGTATGGCAGCCATGCTATTATGGGATCACAAATTAGAATAAAATGACACATCATTCAATTTGGCAATGGGCATTGATTCTTAAAAGAGTAGAATGCTTTAAATAATATATACATGTCATAGTGTGTTGATATCAGAGTGAAAATATAACTATAATAGTTCCATCATAAACTTGGATATGACATGGCAGGCGGTGGAAAAAAGACTTGAATTGTATTTACTGAATCTGACCACCATATAGGTACTAAAAAATAGGGTTTGGCATTTGAAGTCTGTTAGAGACCTCTTGATATATGCCAGATTTGGTTTAAGATTGATCTTTGCTAGTTATTCTAATGTTAAAAGGAATTAAAATATATAAATATGTAGTGGTTTTAAAATGTATTTATGTGTGTAAATTTATTTAGATAGATTTAAGATTTTAAAGTGGTAAGTTTTAATATGTAGTATTTAGAGTATTGTTATTATTACCATTTTAAAGTATAAACAATTGGTCTTAACTGGTTTTCACAATTAATTTAAATATTGGAAGTAAGTGTTATGTTAGTATGATGAAAGGAAAGTGGAAATCATGTTTTGAACATAAGTAGTTATGAAATGATAATAAGTTAATTACCCAACTATTAAGTAGTTTTCAATTATGTTGATAGAAGAAAGGAGAAATTTGAATGTATGGGCATGGTTAGAGATTAATTAGGGTATTCTTGAATTGGATAGGTTATTGGTGAAATGGGATTTTAATCTTTTGAAAATTGACTTCCTTTATATTCATTTAATGGTTGATTTGTAAGTTCTCTTTATGGATGAGTCTTTTAGAATACTTGTGATGGTTATCATGAATTGTTTTAGTTAATTGAGTAATTTAGATGGGTAAGTTGTAAAGTTATTTAGTTCTAGTCGTTAATGGATTGTTTATTAAATATAGTTCTCGTTTGAATTTTTGGTTGTTGTTCATTATGCAAGTATTTTGTGGAGTTGTGAGTGGTTGAGTATTTAAGGTGTTCTTTAATTTGGTGCCTTGGAAGTGTTGGTGAGTGTAGGATAATTTTGATGGTGTTGTCTCGGTGTGAATTTCTCTTGAGCTACTCCCGGGTTTTGAGAGGATTTCTATTTCTTAAATTTGTGTTGTTAGTTGATTGGAAACTCTTATTGTTTTGGCTTACCCTCATTGGTGATTCCTTGAGTATTTGAATTGTTTTTGGGCTTCCAGAGGCGGGGGAAATCTTGTTGTCACATTTGTTGATCTTATTTTGGTTTATTTACTCATTATATTTCAATTGAAAATAGTTCTTGTGGCCTTGCAATTTTTGTTGTCAGTTCTTTGATGGGGAAACCCTAGTGTAAACTTTTTGAGAGTCTTCCAGAGGCTTGTTTTTATTGTTGGCAAATGTCTCTCCTTTTATGTTCCCTTGAAGTGGCAAGTGTTTTCGTATCAGGATTTTGAAAAGGGTTGTACGAGAATTGTTGAGACTTGATTATGTGTTTATAGCAAGATGGGTAATGCCTCACATGTTTCTCTATTGTGATCTTATGTTCTTGTTCTATTGTATAACCCTTGGTTTTTTTATGTTGTTGGGTCTCTAGGGAGAGTGGCTCCTCGTGGGGGCCAACGCCCTATTTAAGGGGAAGGGCACAGGATAACCCACGAGTGAGTTAGTAATCAAGTGAAAACCTAATAATTAACTTAGGAGGTTTGGGTAGTAATATCATTATAAGATTAAAAAATGGATGCCTCGTCTTCATTAGTGCTTCCGTAGACTAATGGAAGGCTGAGAAGGCCGTGGTTGGCAAGGTCGTGACCTCATCCTCACGAGAGGTTTACGGCTCCGCATGAGTCACCCTATGGACCGGCGCCTCTAGTTGGGAGGAAGGACATAGGATAGCCATAGATGGGACTAGCACCTCCAGTTGGGAGGAAGAGCATAGGATAGCTCATGTAGGACTATGCGATGACACTCTCCCCTAGTTTCCTAGGTGTTTTACTTTATTGTGTTCCTCTAGAAGTATGTTAGGGAAGTTGGTTTAGATTGTTGTTGAATGGACTTATATTGATTTATGGAGCATTGCCTTGATACATCTTTGGTGTACTTTGTGGTTTTGTATGATCTCATTGATATTTGACTTATGACCTTGTACTCTTATGGTACTGTGATATGATGTTATTGTATTGTTTAATTGCAATTTGGAATTGTATTATGTTTATTAATTCTGTTTGTTTTGGAAGTGTTACATGATCTTCCTTTGGTTACTTGTTTACTGGTTATTGTTTTGTTTAATGTGATGAGATTTATGACTTTAAGTTACTATGTTGACTCTTGGGTGTTGTTGATTATGTCATTGTAATCCTTGAGTTTTATGATACCTTTGTATTATGTTGAGTCTTGTGGTTCCCTATTTGGATGTTCTTAGTTGAGGACTCTTCTTGTCAGCTCCTTAGCACGGGGGGTGGGTCTTCCGACCCATGTGGTTGGGTGGAACGTGCTAAGCACCCCATTGGGTCCCCAGTCAAGGATCGTGAGGTGTGGATTGGTGCTGTTGCGGCAACTCCAGAGTTGTATCAGTCTATCTTGTCATGTGGATTCCCGCCCATATTGGGAAACATGTTTGTATCATTGTAAGACTTGAACAGTGTAATGTAATGAAAAGGATGTGATGTAATATTTTGTCATTGGTAAACCTTGTGTGGATATGGATCCATATTAGATGTTATTCAATGTGTTGTACTTATTTAAGTGAATGGTTTCTTATTGATGGTTTATATGTATACTTTGTCTTGGATTAAATTTGGCTTTCATTCTTTATCATTGATGTATGGAATTAAGTTTCGTAATGTATCCTCGTGTACCCCAAGGGATGTAAGTGTAAGTGAATTTGTTTAAATGAAATTTATGTCATGACTTAATGTGTATTACATGTATGTTATGTTAACTTTAAAAAAAAAATTGTGCAGTAATTATTGTTTAACTATCCTTTGGGGTTAGCACGACGGGTCGAGTCGGTGTCATGTACCTGCAATCCTGCAACCAATCAAATAACATGCATATATATATAATCCATTGTACAGGCACACCGTGTGAAGAAAATCACAGACATCACAGGGCACTCGCAAGCGAGTGATGCAATTTCGTTCTCCACACCAATACATGTCACATCAAACTGACAAATTAAATAATAGTTAGTCCATCATAAACATGTATATAGCAATAACATCTGAAAGAAAAATCTACGCTATTACAAAGCATGTCAGAAATTAATTATCACCTTACAATGTATCATCATATCACAAAGTGAATCCACTGTCGCTCAAAATTAGTGATCAAAATATCCAAACCAAAGTACCAAAGTCTAACAGTGTGAAAACATGCAAACATAAAATATAAGCATAAATGGAGGGGTACTACACATGATTTAAGACAAAATTTATCAATGAATAGAAGACAAAGAACAAGAAAGCAACACCATTGCTAAATCATCAAAATAGAGAATGGAAGTAACCAAAAAGATTGTTTCCAACAAGAATACAAAAAATTCAAGTAGTGCATACTTATAAAACCACAAGAGTGATAACCAAAACTAGAAAGAAACAATGAGAAAGATGCCCTATTCTGGAGTAGAGGGGGTAACACAAAAAAATGATCTAATTAGTAAGGAATTTTTATCCACAAGAACTAGTCTAAATGTTGCAACAACTGCGTATAAAATGACCATATACTTTATATTGTCGCTTTTTACAATCAAAACAACACCCTGCAAAGAGTAACTAGAGTTTTCTTTGTAGATCATTAGGGGGATAATAGTAACAATTTTACACCAATGCTTCACATTTTTCAAAAAGTAATGAGGGTAGTATTTGCAAGTCTAATTTGAGCATAACTTTAAAATAGAGGTAACATAGCGAAGATAAATCTTTAGAAAAAACATCTTGACAAACATAAGACGAAGATCCACAAAAAACCAAAAGATTCAATTGATCAAATTGGCAATCATTTTCCAAATATTTTAGATGGAAGAAATATAAAATTTATAATCACAATAACATCATAAAGATCCATCCATTTAATAGGCCACAACTACAATATAGAGATATAGATCATAATTACCACCCAAAAAAGATAAGGAAAATATTTAGTGTAATTCGTTATAATTAGAAATCATAGGATTCAACCCCTCCCATAGAAGAAGACTGGTAAAAATTTAGTGAAATCTATATTAGATAAGAAAATTACATCAAATTCGGCAAAGAGTTCCTTCAAATAGTTTGTTTCCCTATAACAATGGTTGAAGAAATAAAGATTAAAGTGACCTCCAAGAAAATGAACCATAAAATCTCTTCATAGTTTATCCCAATAGTTTTGAAGTAAAAAATTATGTTAGTCTCTATTTCCAAAGGATTTATTATGCACATTATTTTTGACGTCATTTTTAAAAGCTTACCTATTTCATCCCTCTTTTCTTGAAACAACCCATGAAGGCAATACAAAAAGAAACCAAACAAACCCATTGAACTTTCATTCTATTGAAAAATTAAGGCCAATCCGAAGAATGAAAGAAAAGATGGTTTCGATCTTCCTTAGAGTGATTACAAAGAATACATCTTGAAGGATTTAGAGAAACTGATACGATGAAGATGATTCCAAGCTTAAGATTTCATTTTCATTAGTACGCTTGCAAAGACATTAGAATTCAGATAGCTAGTGGGATTCAAAACTTTGTGAAAGAGCTAATGAACATCCTCTATTTCTATATATATTTTTTTATGGAGGTCATTCACAAATTCTTTTTTGCTACCCGATATAGGAGCATGAGCCTTCTTGGGCTGAACCTCTTTGGCTAAGAGCCATAATAAGATTCAGAACTTTGTGAAAGAGCCTTCTATATTTTTAGCATAGTCACTCTTGACTAAGAAATCACTCTCAAAGGATCATCTTTCCATTTCAGCCTATCTTTCTCCATAGAGTTTCCCAAAGGATAAGATTAAAAGAAGCCATGGAATTAATTAAGAAGATTGGGCTGCCACCAAACTCTAATACTGCATCAGATTTAATTAGTGACAGCCCAATAAGTTCTTATTTATGGTGTCCTAACATGAAGAGAAGAAGGGCTTCACATAGGAGCTCAGCTTATAGGGACTCAATGGTAAAATTCTATGTAAACTTCAACATAAGACTTAATTTTGCATAAAAGTCTACTTCAATAGTAAGTACGTGGAATTTTAAATAATCTTATAATTGAGGAGTGATCTCTATCCAGTCAGTAGAATGGACTGCTTTCTATTCTGATTTTCAATTATTAATAAATACAGTCAAGTGTACATTCTGTTGACTAAATAGACAAAACTTCTACACAAGATTTAATTTTACTTTATGTAAAAGTCTACTTCAATAGTAAGTACGGGGAATTTTAAATAATCTTAATTTAATCTTACAATTGAGGGACAATGTCTATCTAGTCAGTAGAATGGACTACTTTCTATTCCGATTTTCAATTAATTAATAAATACAGTCAAATGTACATTCTGCTGACTACTTAGATAATATGGACCATGTCTATGCAGTCAGCAAGATGCACTTTAACTATATTTATTAATTAATTGAAAATAAAAATTTTGCTGACTACATAGACAATATTAATCAAGTTTATGCAGCCAATAGAATGAACGTTTGACTGTTTTTATCAATTAATTAAAAATAAAAATACATTACAGACAATACGCAATTGAGATAGCATATATAAGTATATTTTAGGAGCTCAGAATTTGAGGCATTCGCCAGTTATGCAAAAAGGTGCCGAATTTGTGTCCTCAAGGGGCTACTTACAAAACATAAGGAAATACTCTTTTTATGACTTTTATGAAAAAACTCTTTTACTCTTGTTCAACAGTGTACACGCAAACAAGCGCCATGATTGCTTATTTGCCGACAGCACTACTAACACAGGCACTAATGCTCAATTTCCTGAATCTGAATCTTTTCAGGGATAAACATATTGCCCTTTCAATAGCACGTAGAACAACAAGACAACCATACAGCAATAACAAAGCATAACAACATAACATATAATTGAAATAAAAGAATATGAGGATGTGGTTTTATCTACTAGTTCCATTAAACAATCACCTATAAAAGAAGTTTTCAAATGATTTGACTAGTACATAAATCAATGGGAAGGTCTAGAGTTTTTAATATAACCTTTCCATTTAAAAAATTTATAGAAATGATAAGGATTCCAAAAACAAACAAAAAAAATGATATAACTTGAATAATAGCATGAATGATTTGAATAATAAATTATATAAAATTTCATCACCTATTTTTTATGGTAAAAATAAGATTTAAGCTTGGGATTGATTGCATAAATTATAAACTTACTCTCAATATTATGAAGGATTCAATGAGTGCTTTGTTGGAAGAATGAAGAAGAAACCCTCCGGTGTGTTATCATTGATGCCAACATTGTCTGGTAACAGTTTTTGTCTAATCTGGTAAGCAGTGTTTGTGTTAGCCTAATCCGGTAATTTGATCCGGAATTTCTCATATTAGAAGATTGGCTTATGTGGTTTTAGTATGTTATTTAGGACTACTAAGTTTATTTATGAACAAGTTTTTAGTGATTTTTCGTTGAATGGGATGAAAGATAAAGATGACAGAAGTTAGACATACAGTTTTTTTGTTCAAACTTGTTCATAGTGGTATGAGTTATTTGACCCTCATTCCTCCGGTACTTTGATCCAGTTGTTACAACTCTAGGAGATGATTTGTAGTTGTCAAATCTACATATATTCCAAATGGCGCACACTCATGATCATATAGTTGATTGATGTTAGTCAGTTTGGTCTATTTTTGTGATCAAGTCTTCCCTTGGCCGACATGAATAAGTGGTATGAAGATTAATATTTTTTGTGGATGTCAAAGAGATCCCTTTTAGGTCCATGCTAACCTAAATCATAACTTGCATGTTTTGTTTGTTGAGCCAACGAGCAGTTTTTGAATTAAGTGTGTGTACATCTAATTAGGCTGACCTAATTGATGTGTACAAATGTAATATATATATATATATATATATATATATATATATATATATATATATATATATATATATATATATATATATATATATATATATAACATTTTGTATTGAAGAAGTGCAATGTGATAATGAGGAGATTGAAGAAGTGCAATGTGATAATGAGGAGATGTGTGATAGTGTGATATTATGCAAGCTTGTATGTATAAGTTTTGTATCAAGGTAGAATTGTTGTTTATGTTGTGAAACTGCAAACAAGTGTAGGATTTTGTATTTCAGAGCTTAATTGGAACTGAATTCAGCACATGGAAGGTGTATTGCATCAGTTCACCTCCTAGCAGTGAGACACACTCTATTTTGTAATCATTTCAAGTTGTGGGTCTTTCAAGGACAATGTGTCTTAGTAGTGTGCCCCTGTAATATCTTATAACTGGTTATAATATATTGTGAGCTAATCTTCACTGTGTTTTTCCCATTTTGAGTTTTCTAAGTAAAAATCATGATGTTTATGTGTTATGTAGTGTTATGATCTCTTGCATGTCTTTATTTACAATTATAGTTATATATGTTTTAATGATTGGATTGTTTATAGCTAAATTGTTTAATAGAATATTGATTCACCCCCCCACCTCTCAGTATTATGGGTGTTCAACAATTGGTATCAGAGCTTGGTTCCTTTAGAAAAGTCTAACACCTTGAGAAAGATCTTGGAGTTTGAACACATGAAAGACAAAAGGTGTCCTATTCCTCTGGAAGAAATCTCGGGAACTGAATGCATAGAAGATGACTTCACAATTAAAAAAGAAGA
This sequence comes from Sequoia sempervirens, assembly GCA_007258455.2. Taxonomy (NCBI): domain Eukaryota; kingdom Viridiplantae; phylum Streptophyta; class Pinopsida; order Cupressales; family Cupressaceae; genus Sequoia; species Sequoia sempervirens. The sequence goes on along the minus strand of VDFB02137365.1, from coordinate 3,615,502 downwards.
ACTTAGTGATGCTCTTGAAGAACTAGACAAAGTTGAAAGTGAGAAAGAAATTATGAAGGAGAGCCTAAAAGAAGCAAATGAATGCATCAAAAAATTAAGAGAGAAAATCAAGAAGTTCAAAGAAAGGCATAAAGAAGTTAGTGATCACTTGAAGAAATGAAATGAGGACATTACCAGACTAAAATTGCAAGTAGAAGAAAAGAAGAGAATTGAGGATTATTAGAAAGCTAAAATTTAGAGCAAGACTAATGAATGCATCAAGCTTGAACAAGAAGTGGTAACCCTAACATCAGATCTGGAGAAAGTGAGAGCTCATGAAGATAAAATTGAAACAAGTTGTGCAAGGCTAGATGAACTGAGTGTTGGACAAAATCTTTCTAAGGATAAAAGTGGTTTTGGACTAGAAGAAGGACAAAGTTCAAAAGAAAATCAATCCCCTAACAAGGTTGACAATCAAAGGAAGACTCAAGGCAATGGTAGATAGATCAAGAACCAAAGAAGCAATACTGGAATGAATCCTATGAGACAACCTAATGCTCAAAGGTACTCATCTTTCAAAGACATTTGTTTTTCATGTACTAAATTTGGTCATATGGCAAAAAAATGTAGAAATAGAATAAATTAGAATGTTGGATTCTTTCCTAGACAATACTTTGCATGCAAGAAATTTGGAAATAGAGCTGTTGAGTATAGAAGTTAAATGATGATGAATAGATTCAATACAAGTAGAATAATTCAATATTTTCATGGTTATTGCTACACATGTAATGCATTTGGACATAAGGCTAACTAGTACATATCAAGGATGAATTCAAATCAGTTTGGTCAAAAAAATATTGTGTGCTACACCTGTAACAAACCAAGACATATTTCAAGATTCTATAGAAGCCAAAATGGGAGGAAATCTAATCTGGTACAAAGGAATAAACCTCTGAATAAATTTGATACTATTGAAGTGAAAAATGAAATGGATAAGATCTGGAAGAAAAAGGAAGAACCTAAGAACAATGTTAGCAAAATGATTGTCCTCTTCAAATAATTAGATAAAAATAACTCAAACATGCCCAGCAAAAAAAACAAATCTATAACCAACAGCTCTAGAGATCGTTACTGGATTAGTGATCTTCCTTTGAATTTTAGAGGTACAACTCCTTTTTATGATCTTCAAAGAATTAAAAAAATTGAAAATAAAACTAAGGTATGCTTTTAACCAGAAAGTAGAAAAGGCCAACAAACATCTGCGCATAAAAATGACAAAAATGCGAGAGAGATTTCAAATAAAAGATCAAAGCAAGTAACACAAATATTTTTCACTTAAACCAATAAATGATAAAGATGAGGAAAGAAAATGATTCCCAAGAAACATATGAACAAAACAAGACTCCAAGATCCTATAATGAAAACATTCTTACTCAGATGTAATAGAGAAAGTACGAATGGATAATTGTAGATTCGCAAAGGAAATCAACAATTTAAAAGAAAACAATTGAACACAAATATTAGAAATGTCTCCTCTATTCAAGAACATAAAATAGAGCTCAAATGATCTATCTCCCTGTACAGAGACTAAGTTCAGAAAATAATTCTCTCTCCCAAAATGAACAACAAAAAGGTCAATTAGTGCAATCCTCAGCCTTCAAAGAGAGCCCATTTCGTTCTCCGCTCTGCAATAAATAATATTTCTTTTTCACTTCCACCGATGACCACTCAGTTACCATAACCACTTCTTGAAATTACATTTTAATTCTAAAAGAAAATAATTTCAAATTTCCTCTCCTCGCTACCACTTCTTGGATTTGATTTTTCTTTAAATTTGAAGGAAACATTCCATATTCCCTTATTAGAGACACTTTTTCAGTTTTTCAATTGATTTTGATTTTTCTAAACTTGAATCATTATCTAATTTTCCCACATAACTTTTTTGGGTAGCTTTTTGGGTTCCTTTCACAATTGAGTTTCTTTTTTTTTTAAATTCTACCTTCGTGGCTTAACTCTCTTGAAAATGTGTATACGTTTCAATCATCTGAAAACTTCAAATTCCCTAAGGACATTTGACAAAGATCCTCTTTTCTCTAGGTAATGGATTCTTAATTTGTAACTGCACCTCTAAATCATCAATTCAAAGCTTTTGAAATATTCTCAAGCAAGTTACATGGCCATTGAACAAAGCCATAGATGTATATCTCCATCTTGATTTCTTTCTCCTCATGACATCGATGTGCATAGTCTGAAGCATCAAAGACCATGGTTTTGATTCCATCAGGAGACCTAGAATGATGAAATAGTCGGCCTTTGTTGATTCACATTCGAAGTGCTAGTTGAGTAGAGTCACTTCCCATAACAACTTATTCGCTCAATAGATCACCATCACTATGTTGATGATTAACACCATTAGATACCAAAACAATGGCTGTTTCAAGAAGAAATTCCACAACATAGTTATCCACTTTCCCAACACATATTCTCTGTGTAGCAATAGCTTCACCTTTAGCAGATGAAACATATTTTCCCACATCACCTATTTCAGATGCCCCAAAGTGTTTGTCAACAATTTTATAATGAGGAGGAAAAAGCTTCCTTGTGGCTGCTTCAAAAGGATATATTATAGCCATACATGGAAACCCCAATAATCCATAAGCAACACATACCGATGTGCTTGTATAAGGGTGCATTAATCAACAAATTATGAATTACTTCACAGAGATTGACATCTCACAAAATTTTCTTCACTGTGAATCTCCATGTGTCATTCCCTTTGCAGTTACCACCTTCAGCCTATCATCATTAAAACACTTTGCTCAATCCTTGTGAATCTTTCTGGATGATGATATTTTGAATGGATAGCAGGCAGTAGAAAATTTCTTTTTGCAAAGGCAAAACATGTCCTTTCCATTCATCTCACTGCAATATTTAACAATTAAAATTGACTTCACGCCTACCAATTGCATTTTCTTTTTGACATGCACACCTTGTCTTGTACAAGAATTATAACCCATGCTGGGTAAAAATTATTTAATGTCATTACTACTTGTGTTGCTCTCATGCAACGGTCTCTCATCATCTTCATATAGGATGTAGGGAGCATTGCCAGGCTCTCTTGACAATAAGGAGGTTGCACCTTTCAGAACATTGTATTCCCAACCTTGCACATCGATCTTTGAGTAGAATTACTAGCTCAGACTGATGAATCACTATGTCTAAAGTTATAGATCTTACACTCACTGGTATGAGTTCATTGGACTTGAATGCCAACTTTGCTCTAGTTGTAGAAACTACACTGTTGTTAACTCGTCCAACCATCTTATGCATAGTTTGGTTCCCTAGCACATCTGACAAGGCTGCATGGTAGAAAGTCGCCATATCACCTACTCGATTCAGGTACATTCCATCTCAAAGACACTAGAAGTCCTCAATGTGTTGCATAATAAGATTGATTGCAAAATGGTTGTCTCTACCACATGGAATAATAACATCAACGTACTATTTTTGTGGCAATACAAAATCATCAAATGTTGGCTTCACAAATTTTGTATACTACTCAAGAATAGAATTCACAAATCTACCTCTCTCAACTATATCACACCTTATCCTCCTAGCAAGCCTTACATCAAAGTGAAATCATCTTTGCAAAATATGTGAAGATTCTCCCTTTCCATCAGTCCTTCGAATGGACCCTCTTTTGTTCTTTTATTAATATTCTTTCAATACCTGGGCAAAAGATTAACAACGAGTAATGAATGTCTGCATCAAGAGTTGTATATTTCTCCAAGGCGTTTAATAATGAAATCACCTCCTTTGGCCATGGATCTTGTGCCTTAGTTGATGGGTGAGGGTATGTGCAGGATCATCATGGAAAAAATAGGCCCTTAAGTGGCAAAAAATTCAAAAAAATCAGAGTTAGGAAATTTGACGTAAAAATTTGAATAAGTTATCTATAGTATTTCAAAAATATGTAAGAATAGAATCTGCAGCAAATTGAATGTAGTTTCTAAACTACTAGGTTTGTTTAAAAGAAAAAAATATATTTGGTGAAAATTTGAAATTTCAATGTAGTATTACTTAAATTTTAGGGAAAAAATAAGAAGTTGTCTGTCTAACCACCCTAACCACAATAAAATGATAATATTTTAGATATAAGTAGAGGACTCATGTCCCAATGTGATCATATTTTTTTGTAAATTTTTTCCAAGTAAATAATTAATTATGATTTTTTTATTACAACATTTAAAAAATATAAAAACTCGTATGTCTGACCACCTTTACTTGGTCAAACTTCATGAAATTCAAATTTTCCTTTTTTAATCCTATAGTATATGAAGCATAGAATGTGATGCATGTTTTGGATTGAAAAAATGTGATACCATTTGAAAGGTATAGATTTTTTTTCAATCAATCTACCAATCAAGACTTTAGTCATAATTCAAATAGAAAATGAATAATAATTACTTATTAAATTCAAAGTAAAACATAATTTATATTGGTGGAAAGTTGAGAATCTCCTTTAAAAACCCTTTTCGTTTCAACAATTTTGGGTAAAATAAAAGTCGTCAGCCACATACCCGTCATATTGGCACTTTTTGGCCCATGATGAGACCATGTAATCTATCCTAAGGCTCCTACTTGGGTAAGGGTTATGAATTTTAGCTTTACATCAGGCTGCAAGATTAACTTGAGAGAATCGGTTCACAAGTTACACCAATATCCTTGGATTGAGCATCGCTATTAGTTAATGAGCCACATGGAGATAATGATAAACCTCCCTTGAGTCCCACATGCTTTTTAAAGCGTCAGCCTTAAGTAATTCCATCTACTTGAAAATCATTTCAAAGAGCCCATTTCATTCTTAGTGGTGTCTCCTAATCTATACTTTGAAAGCTTGAGGTGGGGATTCTAGTGGTTATTAGAACCATCTAAAAGGTCGCCTGAGTTAGCACGATGAAGAAAAATTCCACGCACATTTGAACCCTTCATTTTGTAGCTTGGTGATAAAAGGTTTGGCGGGATTTTATGTGGTTCGTTTAACTACCCAAAACACCACCTATGTACTTCACAATTAAGCAAAATGCCACTGAATTTTCTTCAAGAATTCAACACCAAATTGTTTGTCTCACTTTAATCTTTATACTATGAATTTTTCTTCCATGCAAATTTTCTTCATGATGACGTCATAATCAGTCTGAGTTCTAAACAATTTCCCCATTGGTAATTTTTATTGAGTATCATTAACTTCCTCATTATTATTGGATGCCTGATGTTGTTCACAATATTATGGTGTAAGCTGATTATTCATATCTTTTTGGCCGACATGTCTGTAAATCTAAAATTGGAGGCTGATGTTCATTAGATTTTGAAAATTTAGCTTTTGATAGGGTGAATGATCATTTAATGATAACCTCCCCTTTGTCTTGCATGAGCATCCCAATTGTGAATATTCCATAGAGCAACATACATCTTCATTCCTTTCTTGCATATAACTACAATGTGTATACCAAGGCAATCTAATCCAAATTGGCATTATTCCATTGCTGATGACATTCAGAGTTGGCTTCTAGTCAATATGACCTCAATCGTGTATATATAGCAGGATGCCTATAGCTACAATATTTGATAAAGTTATCTGGTGTTGTGCTTAAAGCCTCTTCACATTACTGAATGTCTGATATAATGCACATTATGATATTGCAAGCTTGCTTCTTAGATCACCTATTCATCATCACCAAGGACATTTTCCAATTTAACACTTTGAATTTTGAATTTATTTCTTATTATTTGTGCTACCATGTCCTACTAACACAAGGACATGATCGAGTGCATACTTTTAAGGAGTTTAATCAAAGAATGCATGATATATCTGAGTTGAACCATGAGAAAGACTATTTCAAAGAACTTTAAAAAATCAAGTAACAGTATTCAATGAGTGCTTTGTTGGAAGAATGAAGAAGAAACCCTTCGGTGTGTTGTCATTGATGCCAACATTATTTGGCGACAGTTTTTGTCTAATATAGTAAACAGTGCTTGTGTTACCTTGATCCTATAATTTGGTTTGAAATTTCTCATATTAGAAGATTGGCCTATGTGGTTTTTCGTATGCTATTTATGACTACTAAATTCATCTATGAACAATTTTTCAGCAATTTTCATTGAATGGGATGAAAGATACAAATGACAAAAGTTTGACATACAATTTTTTTGCTCAAAGTTGTTCATAGTGGTATGAGTTATTTGGTCCTCATTATTTTGATACTTTGATCCAGTCGTTACAACTTTGGGAGATGATTTATAGGTGTCAACTCTACATATATTCCAAATGGCACATGCTCATATGATCATATAGTTGATCTATGCTAGTTAGTTTGGTCTATTTTTGTGATCAAGTCTTCTTCTGGCTGACATGAATAAGTGGTATGAAGATTAATATGTTTTGTAGATGTCAAAAAGATCCTTTTTAGGTCTGTTTCAACCTAAATCATGCCTTGCATGTTTTGTTTGTTGAGTCGACAAGCAATTTTTGAACTAAGTGTGAGTACATCTAATTAGGTATAAGTTTTGTATCAAGGTAGAATTATTGTGTATGTTGTGAAACTACAAATCAGTGTAGGATTTTGTATTTGAGAGCTTAATTGGAATTGAATTCAACACATGAAAAGTGTATTCCATTAGTTCACCTCTTGGAAGTGATCCACACTCTATTTTGTAATAATTTTTAGGATGTGAGCCTTTCAAGGATAGTTTATCTTGGTATAATTCCCATATAATATCTTATAACTGGCTATAATATATTGTGAGCTAATCCTCACCATGGTTTTTCCCATTTTTAGTTTTCCAAGTAAAAAATCTTGGTGTTTAGATGTTATGTGGTGTTATGATCTCTATCATATCTTTACTTATAATTGCAGTTAGATATGATTTAATGTTTGGATAGTTTATAGCTAAATTATTTTATAGAATATTGATTGACCACCCACCTCTTAGTATTCTAGGTGTTCAAAAATTAGTATCAGAGCTTGGTTCCATTAGAAAAGTCTAACACCTTGAGGAATATCTTGGAGTTTGAACACATGAATGACAAAATGTTTCCTATTCCTCTAGAATAAATCTTTACAACTGAATGCGTAGAAGATGACTGCACAATTGACAAAGAAGAACTCAATGTTGCTCTTGAAAATAGGGATAGAGTTGAAAGTGAGAAAGAAATTATGAAGGAGAACCTAAAAGAAGAAAATGAATGCATCAAAAAATTAAGAGAGAAAATCAAGAAGTTCAAATAAAGGTATAGAGAAGTTAGTGATTAGTTGAAGAAATAAAATGAGGACATTACCAGACTAAAATTGCAAGTTAAAGAAAAGAAGAGAATTAAGGATTGTTAGAAAGATTACATTTAGAGCAAGACTAATGAATGCATCAAGCTTGAACAAGAAGTGGTAACCCTAAGATCAAATCTGGAGAAAGCAAGAGCTCATGAAGAAAAATTCGAAACAAGTTCTGCAAGGATGGGTGAATTAATTGTTGGACAAAAACCTTCTAAGGATGAAAGTGGTTTGGGACTTGAAGAAGGAAAAAGTTCAAAAGAAAATAAATCCCCTAACAAGGTTGAAAATTAAAGGAATACTCAAGGAAATGGTAGATAGATCAAGAACTAAAGAACCAATACTGGAAGGACTCCTATTAGACAACCTAATGCTCAAAGGTACTCATCTTTCAAAGGAATTTGTTTTTCATGTAATAAATTTGGTCATAGGGCAATAGAATGTAGAAATAGAATAAATAAAAATGTTGGATTCTTTCCTAGACAATGCTTTGCATGCAAGAAATTTGGACATAGAGATATTAAGTGCAAAAGTCAAATGACGAATAGATTCAATTCAAGTAGAATGATTCATTATTTTAATGGTTATTGCTACACATGTAATGCATTTGGACATAAGGCTAACCAATTCATATCAAGGTTGAATTCAAATCAGTTTGGTCAAAAAAATGTTTTCTGATACATCTGCAACAAACTAGGACATATTTCAAGATTCTACAGAAGTAAAAATGGGAAGAAATATAATCCGGTAAAAAGGAATAAACCTATGAATAAAGTTGAGACTACTAAAGTAAATAAGGAAATGGATAAGATCTGGAAGAAAAAGGAAGAATCTGAGAACAAGAATGAACCAAATTGTAAGATAGGGGGACCAACCATGCCAAGGCTCTAGGTCATGGACAACCGAGAGCGGAGGGATACCCTAACTTACCTCACTCTAATTGATGTTTTGGGATGAGGATCAAGAATCAAGAGAACTCTCAAGTGAATCTGTCACTCTATAGGCCCAAAAATTTGGTTGAAGCTAAACAAGCTGGTTTTTGGAGTCAGAACTACACCTCATACAACTCTCTATCCAACGATGACAGTGTGGGTCTGGGACATCAACACGGTGTGTTGGTGTCTCTCTAGCACATTGGCGTCTAGACAACAAAAAAATGTAAAGTACAATAGAGAAACTACCAAAAACCTACTAACAGCCTAGCTATCAGGTTTTAATGAAATAAAAAGAATAATAAAGTGCATAAAGTAAACATGGAAATAATAAAATAAGTAGATGAGAACTAGGTTGATGAACACCAACTCACTAAAGTGCTAGTTCACTAGCTAGCTCCACTCACACATTCACCTACACACAAGCAAGAGGTGAAAATTGTTGGGGCTGTATAGGGGTTTGCCTTAGTCAAACCCTTGCTTTGGTTTTTCCACCTCCATGGACAGCCAAAAAAGCAACAGAGTAGAAAGTACAATAAAGGAAAGAAGAAGGAGAGATTGTTGAACATTACAAAACAATACTATGCTACTCGATCAAATCACAAAAAGGAGAGTGAAGCATTACCACCTCCACTGGTGCAGGAGCACCTAAGGAACATGCAGTTTCATTAGGTAAATAAGAAACCAAGAGGAATACTTTTTTTTTGTTTTCATAAGGTCATGTTGACCATTGTGTAGATAGCTTAGAGGTGTTTTTGATCTCTAGGAATGAAGTGGTGAAAAGATGAATTAGTTTTGAAGCTCTTTCTTGTTGGGTTGCTAACCTTGACAAAGGTTTGAAAACACGGTGTTTTGGTAGTATTTACTGATTAGGTCATGAAGAAGGCCGACCAAAGTTGTTAACTAATTGAAGAACCTTATTTAAGGTGAGCCTTGACCTGTAAACAAGGTTAGAGGGATTGGAATTGGACAAACATTTTGAGAGTTGAATAAAAATAGTGTTCTTGAAGGATATTTCTGATTTTTGTTGCCTAACAGAGCTTTAAATGGATTAATATGATTACTATTATATAGTTCGAGTGTAGTGTGGATAGTATACTAGCTTTGTGTGTCTTTTAATTTCCTTTGTAATTCATTTTCATCATTTTCTTGTAGATAGTTTGTTTTCTTTCATTTTTTGGCCTGAACTAGACTATTTTTAGGAAATGGAGTGCTAGAGGAATTTCCCACCGTACAAATTGTAGGGCCCTTTGGGAACAGTGTCTAGACTCCATGATTCTACATATGTTAGGCTGTAGGCTTTGTATGTGTGCAAGAGTTGCTAGCAATGTCTTGCCCTAGGCGAGCCAGGCAGAGTCCGGCTATGGAAGACAAGGAGTGAAAGACTCATATTTTGCAGGGGTGTTAAGGTTTTGAAAAATTTCCTTTTGGAGAATTTATCTGAGGGTCTTGGCAAGGTTTGGTGGTTAGGAGGAGGCTCCACCAACCCATTTGGTGTGAAAAAAATTAGATAGTCTGGAAGCAGCCAGTGAAAGGCTTGTAAACCCTAGTTTTAGGCTATTTTCAAGAATTGGCTTTGTACGGCTGGTAAAGGCTCAAGACCCCAAAAATATTGGAGAGATAGGAAAATGAACTAGGGATCTTAGAGAAAGAATGGGGTGTTCTTGTAATATTTTAGAGAAAAGACCAGATTACTCAGAGTTGGAGGCCTAATAGGGGCTCTTGGCTAGTAGCTTTTTTTTAACCCAAATGAGGGTTTGATGAAAGCAATGGAATGGTGTAGTTTGGTGGAACCTCTAGAAGCCATAGGAGGTTGGTTTGAAGGTGTTGTAGACATATCTACACCCCTTGAAGTTCTAAATTGTGTATTGAGGTGTGGTTAGTCTTTAGGGAAGATTAAAGGCTAAGGAATAGTTAGTGTTATTACACCAAGAATTGTCTTGGTTGGATGAAAGGTGATAGAAGTGGGGTTGACCAAGAGAACCAGGGGTACCTGAATGTGCAAAAGGACCTATCGGTTAAAGTGGTGGAGTAAGGCACAAAGAAGGTCTTGCTAGAGCAGGAATTTGAGATTGATTCCTCCAACCCCTCTCCCTATATGGAGTAGATTGGGTACGAACCTATCTTTTGGCTTAGCTTACCATCCTCAGACTGATGGTCAAACAAAGGTGGTTAACAGGGTGCTAGGTAATCTTCTAAGGTGCCTAACTAAGGAATATGGACAGACATGGGATATGGTTATCTCACAAGCTGAGTATGCTTACAATGATAGTGTGAATCGAACCACAGGGAAGAGTCATTTTGAAGTTGTGTATGGGATGCACCCAAGAGGGATATGTGAGCTCAAAGATCTTGGAGCTATGGAACATAGGAGTGGACATGCAGAATATTTTAGTTAGACTATGAAGGAGATTCAGGAGCAGGTGAAGAAGACAGTCACAGAGGCTACACAAAAATTGAAAGAGAAGGCAGATATGTCAAGGAAAGATGTACAATTTCAAGTAGGGGACTATGTTATGGTTCACCTTAACAAATCAAGGTTGCAGAAGGGAATGTCAACCAAGTTGCAAATGAAGAGAGTGGGTCCATTCAAGATATTGGCCAAGTATGGCAAGAATACATACAAGGTGGAGTTACCTACCGATCTAGGAATCTCACCAGTTTTCAACATAGTTGATTTGATCAAGTATAAGGGAATAGTGAGGAGATATTCAAGGACATCAGTAATGTACCCCTACCTAATCAAGAGAAGCATAAGACAGAGCAGATCTTGGAGTCAAGAGTACAAAAGTCTACAAGGAACAAGGTGTACATGGAGCACCTTATCAAGTGGAAGAACAAGCATGAGTCAGAAGTCACATGGTGACGAGGGAGCAAACCCGAGACACAGAAATACACTCACAAAAGAGATAATAATATTTTATTCATAAAAATTGAACTTCTTACATGCAGAGGATCTCAAATCCCCAAGCTCTGTATTACATGCAAATTACAGACTTACAGAAAATTACCCAGATCCCCCTTTCGCAGCATGCGAACTTCTTTCCCCAAAAGTTACCCAAAAATTAGAAACAAGCCCCTAAATAGACCCATTTCGGTTTGGAACCAAAAACAACCTTCGAGATAAGATTTTTGACGGTTTGGTGCCAAAATTACAATTTGAAATTCAAGTTTAAATTCATAGTTGAAAATTAGCACATTTCTAAAATATGCACCAACTTCCGGTAGCCATAACTTTTAATCCGACCGTCGGATCTTCAATGATAATACCTTTTCGGAAAGCTATCGAAAAGATGATATTATGCAAGGTAGGCCTTCGGTGGACTACTTTGGTGTTTCCGCAGATTTTCAGGCCCATCCGGGATCGTTTGGTGCCTCAAACTGAGCTCGGAAGGTTTTTCAGGGCAAAAAGCAGAAATTGGAACTTGAATAACTTTCAAGTCGTGAATGATCTTGACCTGATTCTTTCACCAGACTGTGTATTTTTCCATCCTAAACCTTCTCATAAATTTCTGTCTTCCCACGACTTCAAATGCAAACTTGCTAAAAATAGCAGTTGAGCAGAAAAA
>VDFB02137365.1:3475111-3603102 GCA_007258455.2 Sequoia sempervirens | reverse complement strand
AGGCATTTTTTCAAATATTTCACTGCATTGTCTATGATATTGCTTACTATTATGCTTTTGATAGATTTTTTCCAAGCATCCATAGCTTGTTTGAAAGCACTTGTTTTAGGCTTTCAGCCATAGAAACAAGGTAGTGAACTATTTGACAAAATGCTTTGGTAGACATGTATCAAAAATGTGGTAGTATAGACAAGGCAGTGAATTGTTTGAAAAAATGCCTCAAAGAAATGTGGTCTCATAGAATGCCATGACAAGCAAATGTAATTGGGAGCTGCTCCTAGTTATTAGATATGCAATGTGAAGTAATTGCGTAACTGCTTAGGTTGACTTTGTAAAAACTATATTGTAATTGAAATTTTGTCATCTATCAGCATCTAGTTATTAGTTATGCAATGTGAAGCAATGCTTTGAGTTTGAAATATGTGCAATGCAATGTAATCAATGATATGAATATAAACTACAAAATCTATTTTTACAATTTATTAGTTAAACTTCTTTTTATTTTATTTTCTCTCTATATTCCCCATATGAAATTCCTTTAAATTTTTTTAAAAGTTTATCTCTTTGTCTCTAATTTTTTTTACCTTTTTTTAAATCTTTTTTTTTTCAATTTTTTCTAGACTTTTTCCTGATTTTTTCAAAAAATCTTATACTTTTGGTTTTCCAAAATTTTCCCCAAAAGATTTATGCTGCTATGGTATAAACACATATCTTTTTGTAATATCAAGGATACTTTTTGAAAATTCCATGCATTGCTAATCTAAAAGGAAAAGTCTTTTGCCTAATATGTATGCAACTATGCTTTTGACATTGTCAAAAAGAGCAAATATGGACACCATTGATAAAAAAGATTTGTATTAACCAAATAGCCATGTACACATACATCAATATATGTCGATATAAGTATAAAATATAGTTACAAAATAGCCATATAGGCTTATGCTCGAATGCCATATAGGCATATAATGTCAAATATATCCAATACAAGATATGTACAAAATTGCCATGTCTAGGCATACAACAAAGGGCTCTGGAATCAAAATTCATTTCTCTCCATGCTCTGGAAATAAATTATTTCCCTTTGTTTGGTGATTTGATGGAGATAATTTCATCACTCGTTTTTGCTGTGCTTGAGGAGTGCTCCTACTACTCCTAAAATTTAGCTCCTGGTGAAGTTGTAACTGTTACAATAAGAAGTAAAGACATTAATATATAGAAATTACATTATAAAAAATGATATATTTAACAAAATAATCACTTACGACCATCTCATGATCACTCTCCACGATGGAAATATTTGCATGCTGATGCTCAAGCATGCTCAAGCCCTGTATAAACCATCCAAATAGGAATTAAATTGTGAATCAATAATGGTTTGATTTTTCACTAGAACTAAAATCTATAACAACAAATTTAAATTGAAATTTAGTAATTTTCCTCATACCTCCTCTATCAGAGCCATGGATGATTTTATAGTGGATGAAACACCAATATCCATTTCCCTTGTAACATTAAGAGGTGTCCCCACAACCAACATCTGAAAATAAAACAACAAATTATTCAATCACAAAAAAGTTACAATAGCGAGATCCACATCATGACTTATAATGAATGAGATCTAATGAATTTCTTTTTTAGTACAAGTATTAAACTATATATTTATGGTAGGCCTTGGCAAATTGATAGGAAGACCAAGCATGATGGGGAGAAGAACACATACTTCATTGTGAAGGATGGGAAGACTTACAACCTTTCACCTCTCCTAGAAGAAGACAAGGAAAAGCATGAAGGGCTTAGTGTTTTGATGGTGGGTGAGAAGGAGTTCATGAAGACCTTGAAGTAAGGAGGAAGATGATTCTTCCTGATTATGAAGCCAAAAAGTGAAGTAGATATGCCCACAAAGAAGGAATATGCACCAAAGGAAGTCCAAGAGTTGTTGGAAAGGTACAAGGACATAACGGTGAATGAGTTACCTAGTTCCCTACCTCCCATTAGGGATACACTCCACCATATTGATCTGATTCTAGGGGCTACATTTCCCAATAAGGTTGCATAAAAGATGACACCTACTCAAAATGAGGAGATTGCAAGACAAGTGTAAGAGCTGATGGATAAAGGGCTAGTGAGGAAGAGTTTGATCCCATGTGTTGTTCCTACTATCCTAGCACCAAGGAAGGATGGGAATTGGACACTTTGCACTAATTCTTGAGAGCCATTAATAGGATCACAATCAAATATAGGTTCTCGATGCCAAGAATGGAGGACCTCATGGATTGTCTATCAGGAGCATCTTACTTTTCAAAGATTGATCTAAAGAGTGGGTACCATCAGATAAGGATCAGAGAGGGGGATGAATGGAAGACAACTTTTAACACTAATGAAGGGCTCTATGATTGGTTGGTGATGCCCTTTGGGTTATCAAATTCCCCTAGTACATTTATGTGCCTTATGAATGAGGTATTGAGACCTTTCATTGGAAATTTTATTGTAGTTTATTTAGATGACATCCTTGAGTTTAGCAGGTCTAAAGAAGAACATTTGAAGCACCTTGACATGGTACTAAGGAGGTTACAAGAGGAGAAGCTGTTGATCAACATGGAAAAGTGTGAATTCATCAAGGAAGAACTAGTTTACCTTGGTTTTGTGATGAGGGAGCAAACCCGAGACACAAAAATACACTCACAAAACAGAGAATAATATTTTATTCATCAATATTGAACTTCTTACATGCAGAGGATCTCAAATCCCCAAGCTCTATATTACATGCAAATTACAGACTTACAAAAAATTACCCAGATCCCCCTTTCGCAGCATGCGAACTTCTTTTCCCAAAAAGTTACCCAAAAATCAGAAACAAGCCCCTAAATAGGCCCATTTCGGTTTGGAACCAAAAACAACCTTGAGATAATATTTTTGATGGTTTGGTGCCAAAATTACAATTTGAAATTCAAGTTAAATTCATAGTTGAAAATTAGCACATTTCTAAAATATGCACCAACTTCCGGCAGCCATAACTTTTAATCCGACCGTCGGATCTTCAATGATAATACCTTTTCAGAAAGCTCTCGAAAAGACGATTTTCTACAAAGTAGGCCTTTGGCGAACTACTTTGGCGTTTCTGCAAATTTTCAGGCCCATCCGGGATCGTTTGGTGCCTCAAACTGAGCTCGGAAGGTTTTTCAGGGCAAAAAGCAGAAATTGGAACTTGAATAACTTTCAAGTCGTGAATGATCTTGACCTGATTCTTTCACCAGACTGTGTATTTTTCCATCCTAAACCTTCTCATAAATTTCTGTCTTCCCACGACTTCAAATGCAAACCTGCTAAAAATAGCAGTTGAGCAGAAAAAGCAGAAAAACTATTCTGAAAGTTGGAAACTCTTATTCGACGAAAAGGGTATCCAGAAATACAAAAACATCTACAAAAAGAAAACAACAGGAATAAAAATGGAAATCATCTTTTGGGTGATGCAAGATTACCCTCACACCACTGGATGCTCCTGCATCACATGGGTACATGAAGATCAGTTCAAGAAATTTGGAATTGACCTGTCTTTGCTCTTCCTTTCCAATCCTTAGTGTTTGGGCTAAGAGGGGGAGAATGGTGCAGAAGCACCTAAGGAACAAAATGCAGTTTCATTAGGTAAATAAGAAACCTAGAGGAATAATTTTGTTTTGTTTTCATAAGGTCATGTTGACAATTGTGTAGATAGCTTAGAGGTTTTTTTGATCTCTAGGAATGAAGTGGTGAAAAGATGAATGAGTTTTGAAGCTCTTTCTTGTTTGGGTTGCTAACCTTGACAAAGGTTTGAAAACACAGTGTTTTGGTAGTATTTACTGATTAGGTCATGAAGAAGCCTGGCCAAAGTTGTTAACAAATTGAAGAACCTTATTTAAGGTGAGCCTCGACCTGTAAATAAGGTTAGAGGGATTGGAATTGGACAAACATTTTGAGAGTTGAATAAAAATAGTGTTCTTAAAGGATATTTATATTTTTGTTGCATAACAGAGGTTTAAATGGATTAATATGATTACTATTCTATAGGTTGAGTATAGTGTGGATCGTATACTAGCTTTTTGTGTCTTTTAATTTCCTTTGTAATTCGTTTTCATCATTTGTTTGTAGATAGCTTGTTTTCTTTCATTTTATGGCCTGAACCAAACTATTTTTTAGGAAATGGAGTGCTAGAGCACTTTCCCACCGTACAAATTATATAGCCCTTTGGGAATAGTGTCTAGACTCCATGATTTTACATATGTTAGGTTGTAGGCTTTGTATGTGTGTAGGAGTTGCTAGCAATTTCTTGCCCTAGGCGAGCCAGACAGAGTCCAGCTAGGGAAGACAAGGAGTGAAAGACTCATATTTTGCACGGGTGTTAAAGTTTTGCAAAATTTCCTTTTGGAGAATTTAGTTGAGGGTCTTGGCAATGTCTGGTGGTTAGGAGGAGGCTCCATCAACCCATTTGGTGTGAGAAAACTCAAACAATCTAGAAGCAGCCAGTGAAAGGCTTGGAAACCCTAGTTTTAGGCTATTTTCAAGAATTGCCTTTGTACGGATGGTAAAGGCCCAAGACCCCAAAAATATTGGAGAGTTAGGAAAATGAACCAGGGATCTTAGAGAAAGAATGGGGTGTTCTTTTAAGATTTTAGAGAAAATACTAGATTACTCGGAGTTGGAGGCCTAATAGGGGCTCTTGGCTAGTAGCCTTTTTTTAACCCAAATGAGGGTTTGATGAAAGCAATGGAATGGTGTAGTTTGGTGGAACCTCTAGAAGCCCTAGGAGGTTGGTTTGAAGCTGTTGTAGACATATCTACACCCCTAAAAGTTCTAAATTTTGTATTGATGTGTGGTTAGTCTTTAGGGCAGATTAAAGGCTAAGGAAGAGTTAGTGTTATTACACCAATAATTGTCTTGGTTGGATGAAAGGTTATAGAAGTGGGGTTGGCCAAGAGAACCTGGGGTATCTGAATGTGCAAAAGGACCTATAGGTTAAAGTGGTGGAGTAAGGCACCAAGAAGGTCTTGCAAGCAAGACCTAGAGTAGGAATCTGAGATTGATTCCTCCAACCCCTCTCCCTATCATCCACCCAAAGGCTCTCAAGGCCAATGAAGGAAGAATTCAAGCAATGAACTTGGAAATGTCACCACAGTCGTAGTAGTGATGAAGGGAAGTCTCATAACACTCCAAGCTCACAAATTTTGTGGTAGCCTCACATGCAAGAGTAAAGTTGATGGAGGATCAAGCTGCTGCAATGCTCAAGCCATGAAAATGCTAGTAGAATACTTCAAGATTGTGCTCAAGAGATCCCCAAGTGTGAAGAAGATTGAATTAACTATCAAGAGGATGAAGTGAAGTGAAATGGATGGATTTGAAGGCCAAAATGGGTTGTTTCAAATCAGTTGGTCGCATAGAGGCATTACAATTCAACCCTAATCAAGTGTGTAACATCACTGTAGATTCCAAATGTAGGAATTTGTTAGGGATGACAATGTGTCGTGCAAATTTCTGTGCATCACACTTGTGTCCCTAACAAAAATTCCCCCATCATCACACAAAAAATGTGCCAAGTGAGTGCATTCTAAATGGGTGATGTGAAATTTTTCCTTCGTATTTTATTTTCTAAGGTGAGGGTATGAAAAAGGGGAATTTACACAAGGGGTGCAAATTCACTCCTATAGATTTTCCCCCACTTTAGCGAGCATGAGTATCGATGAGTGTTTGGTAAAGTAGATTGAAGAGTTAAAGATGTGTACCTGAGCTATCAAGGAAGTATACTACAATCGGAAAAACTTGAAAGCGTAGGGTCGACAAAGGACTCCATAGGTACTCTCTCTTGATGAGTTTCAAAAAAGAGGACTCTGTAGCTCCGCAGAACTACAAAGTTGCACAAAGTACACCGAAGGACCTCAAACCAATGATGGAAAAATCGCAAAGGATGTAAGTGCCTCACAGGCTTGCAAACCTACAAAAAGGAATTCCCCAAAGTACTCTCTCATGAAGGAAGCCTAGTGAAAGGGGACTTCACAAAGGTGGACTGGAAAGCGGATTCACTGGCGCACCTTCAAAGCAATATGTTAAAAAATAGATAAAAAGTGTCAATATACAAAAGCAACCACGTAGGAAGACAAGCAGATAGTTACATAGGCAACCAATAGATTGAAAGGCTTTCGAAGGGCTCCCTTGGGAACCCTTCAAAAGAAGAGGGGTCCACTCAAGGGACATGCTCCTTGAAAGTGAGAATTCTTTTCAAAAATCGATCCAATCATTAAGGAATCCTTTCAAAATATGTTCACTTCAACAAGGAATTCAAAAGGAAGAAAATGCCCCCTCACGAGGGGAAGGTCAAGGCTTTTCCTGCAGGAAAAGCTTCTCCCACCTTGGAGAAATGTTCTTCAAGTTCTTTCTTTGCCAACCTATGATGAAGGAAACATGTTCTAGGCTAGGGGTCCAAGTTGAGAATGTGATTTTTTTTAAAATGTTGCAAGGATTTTCAAGAAAAGATTCATTTTCAATGAGTTCATTTTCTGAAAGTTGAAACATTGTGAAAGTGACGTTTTCACACATACGAGGGACAACTCAAGCAAAGAAGAGAGAAAGATAAAAGAGCAAAAGAGAAATAACAACATTATGAACAAGGGACACAAGGGTGATCCAATATTTCAATGTCAGAGCTGCTCCATAAATATATATAAGTATAGTAATAGTATATTAATGAACTGTCATGAACCCCCTACTATATCAGACCATGTGAAGAATCCACAAGAAGAAAAAGTAAAAAGTAAAAAATTGGGTCAACATGGAAGGGAAGCCTAAATACCCCCAACACTTTGCATTGTCCTGAATTTTCCCAAAATCAATACACATAATAGAGGAAGAATGATGGAACAAATAGAGGAAGTTTACGACACATAATCACTCTTGTATGCAAGCACCTACAAGGGTGAAAAGGGTCATTCAGGAACAAACAACGCAAGCATGGGGAAACACATCACAAAAAACACACATCTAGTCTAAAGGTAAAGAAGAGGTGCCCCCCTAATATTCATCGACCAAAACGCCGTCTGCCTCCCAATATAGATCATTGTATGGGGAAGGTGTATGAGCTGAAATTGTGGAATATTAAGGGGAGAACCTTCCAACACTCCCACAAGTGCCAATGAAAGATACTCTTTAGGGTCTCCTCCACTTGGTTCTTGTGGAGCAATGGTCAACGACTTCATGAAAATCACCGATAAGGTTGAGAACTTGTCCAAGGAGTTAAACATGAACTTTATGGAACTACCATGTGTGACCTCAATGGACGAGGAAGGTAGTGCCCCAGATTTACTACTTGGCTCACCGAGTTACTCAAGAGAATTGATGAACTCAGGGGATGCTAGAGATGGCTCTGTCACAAGGATGGTGCATGCTAATGTAGGATCCTCTTTTTAAGAGGGTAGACTCCTCTTGTGCCACCCATTGATGGAAGGGAAAACCTCCACCTTCTGCTTCATCGAAAGATGTGAACTCCCCACAAACAAGCCAAGAACCATGAAGAAAGAGGAGAAAATTGTTGTGGACAACACTGAGGTATTCGACATGTTCACGAGTTTAGGGAATGGTAGGATGTTTAGAAGGCACATCAAAAGAGGTAGATAAAATGAAGGAGTGATAAATACTTGCACCTTTTTAGGGTCTTGGGTGTTTATGTTCATAGTAGGAGCTAATATCATAATTGAGTTTTATTGAACCGAGGCAGAGGGGACAAGAGATGAGGACATAGTAGGAGGCCCTGAGATGGGGATGGTCAACTCCCCTTCTTTCCTCTACAAAGCAGCCTACTCAACCACCAGAGCCTTTCATTGGCGCTTGTGCTCACTTGTAAGGTAGTTCTTGTGACTTCAAGAGCTAGAGGCTAGGAGATGGGAAGGGAAAAAAGGCTCTTGCTTAGCCATAGGGGTGTCCATCACAACTATCTTTGAAGGAGGGATAGACTCCTAAATGGAAGTAGGAGGGAGAGGTTGAGAGACAGTAGGGGGAGTCAGCTCTAGTGCCTTGATGGTTAGCCTCTTCCCATTCACTAATTTAGGAGTAGGAGCGATAGGAGGCCATAGGTGCTGAGAAATAGAGGATTCCCCATGCAAACCTTTCCTTCTACCATATCAAATGGGCCTAGTTTTCGTGGGTATAATGGGAAGTCCAAATGTAGGCTGCTTGGACTTTTTCCAAGCAAGAACTATAGGGTTCTCTCACAAATGTGGAGAAAACTATGATGATTCCATAGCAAGGCGAGAGGAAACACTAGGATGGATAGTGGAAGGGGAAGAAGAAGAAACTTGTGAGCACATCTCGTCTTCCCTTCTCCACGGTAGGGTTGCATGACTGTCAGCCTTTAAATGTTCCCTATGTGAAATATCATAAGGTGATGGAGGGTATCTCACTCTAGGTGTTAAGCATCCTTTTTTCTACCTCTCATAGGTCTGATACAAGAGGTTCATTCTAGAAGAAAGAAAACCAATGGGTGCAGGCCAAAAGTGGTCTAGAGAATAGCTCTTCCATGCACAACTGGTGTTTCATGGATCACGTGCACTGAACCCTCATCTATAAAATTTAGACATTTATGCACAACTAAGGGAACTATATTCATAGCTATTAACTAGGGGATACCTAGCTTCACTCTAAAGAGTTTGTACCTTGAGATTATGTCAAAAGGAAGGTGTATGAAATTAGGTCCAATAAGAACCAACAAGGTGATGCTACCAAGGGGAGGTACATAAATTTTGTTATGCATACAAATGGTTCTTTTAGGTGTGTTGTGCCCATCTTTAGGAAATAAATTGATTAACATGATCTCCTCAGTTATAATATTCACTTGACACATTGAGTCAACAAGAACATACACTATAGTGTTCCCATTGATCCATGTGGGGATATAAAGAGGAGATGGCTCTCTATTAAAACCCATCAAAAAATCCTATGAGGTGAAGGTTATTCCTAGAACACTGCTCACAGGATACACAGAAGGGATAGGTAGATGCAAGAAGGAGGCCATCACGTACACTAAAAAATAGTCTCACTAAGCCCGGAAAAGGATTGCAATTGGATAGAGACCCAACTAAGGCTTCATTCAGCAATGCTTACGAAACTTTCCAACTATGCCTACTAGGGGTCGCAGGTTGGGTTGTAAGGAAAAATTCCTCATAACACTCACACTTACAATGCTCCTAGGAAATGAGGAAAGGGCCCTTAAACACTACTAAACATAACCAAAATGGTTCACATCAGGTTCACCAAAAATGTAAGAGGGGGACCAACCACGACAAGATTCTAGGTCATGGAGAGCTAACAGTGGAGGGATGCCCTAACTTACCTCACTCTAATGGATGTTTTGGGATGAGGATCAAGAATGAAGAGAACTCTCAAGTGCTGTTGTCACTCTATAGACTTGAAAATCTGGTTGGAGCTAGACGAGATGGTTTTTGGAGTCAGAACTATACCTTAGAGAATTCTCTATCCGAAGACAATAGTGCAGGTCTTGGACAACAGTGCAGCATGTTGGGGTCTCTCTAGCACGCTGGCACTCATATAGCTAGAAAACATAAAGAACAATATAAAAACTACAAAAAGCCTACTGACAACCTAGCTAACATGTTTTAATTAAATAAACAAAATAGTAAAGTACATAAGGTAAACAGAAAAATGATAAAATAAGTAGATGAGAACTAGGGTGATGAACACCAACTCACTAAAGCACCAGTTCACCAGCTAGCTCCCTAAACAAATTCACCTACACACAAGAAAGAGGGGAAAATTGTTGGGGCTGTATAGGGGTATGTGCAGGATCATGATGGGCCAAAAAGTGGCAATATTATGGGTATGTGTAGGGTATGTGGCTGACAACTTTTTTTACCCAAAATTGATGAAATGAAAAGGGTTTTAAAGGTGATTCCCAACTTTCCACCAATATAAATTATGCTTTACTTTCAATTTAATAAATAATTATTATTCATTTTCTCTTTGAATTCGACTAAAGTCCTGATCGATAGGCTGATTGAAAAAATCTATAGCTTTCAAACAATATCACATTTTTTGAATCTGAAACATGCATCACATTCTATGCACATACTATAGGATGAAAAAATTAAATTTCATGAATTTTTGACCAAGTTAAGGTGGTCAAACATATGAGTTTTTTATTTTTTTAAAATTTGTAATAAAATATTCATAATTAATTATTTACTTAGAAAAAAATTTCAAGAAAATATGCATCACATTTGGACATGAGTCCTCTACTTATATCTAAAATCTTATAAAAAAATATTATCATTTTATTGTGGTTAGGGTGGTCAAATAGACACCTACTTATTTTTCCCAAATTTAAGTACTAGCATTGAAATTTCAAATTTTCACCAAATAGATTTAAAAAATAAAATAAACTTATTAGTTTAGAAACTACATTCAATTTTCTACAGATTCTATTCTTACATTTTTTTGAAATAATATAGATCATAACTTATTCAAATTTTTATGTCAAGTTGCCTAACTCTTACTTTTTTGATTTTTTTTCCACTTAAGAGCCTATTTTTTCCATGATGATCTTGCACATATCCATATGGATTTTCCTTAGTTAAACCACCACTTTGGTGTTTCCACCTCCATAGACAACCAAAAAAACAATGAAGTAGAAAGTACGATAAAGGAAAGGAGAGATTGTTGAAAACTACGAAAAAAAACTATGCTACTCAGTCAAATCAAAAAAGGGAGAGTGAAACGTTACAACCTCCACCCAAATTCTCTTAAGGAAAATGAAGGGACAATTTATTTCGAGCCAAGGTGAATAATAACTCACAAAAAACTAGTTTCAATTCAAAAACAATGAATTCTTCTTAGAAACACCTTCAATCTGTCAGACATCAACTCATCCTCAAGGAGTCTTATTCCTCCAATCTGCAAAAAAACTACAAACCTCCACCAAGGCTCTAAAAAGGTCTCTCAAAATTCCTTTGATGATAATTTAGCCATTTGAATTCAATCTTAAAGTTAGATTCCTCTAGATCTTCAAAACTCACCTTTTGTCACTAGGCTTCCTTGTAGTACAGGGAAACTGGTTTTTTAGTATTTTCTCTAAATTCCTCCAAAACACCTAAGAAATAAAACATGGAATCAAGCATCGATTTTAGATTCATTCAACATATCAAATACTCAAGTATCACTCTTTTGGATAAAAGGTTTCAAAATCAATAACTTCACAGTTTTAGGCCTCTAATTAGACCATTTTTACAAAGAGACCCCTCTTTAATCTCCTCTCCAGAGTCCCAAACCCAAAAAAAGTCCTCATAAATGATTCAAAATAAGATATTTTCTAGGATTTATGACCCCATAAACTCATTTAAACTTCAAACTAAAAAACCTCCTAGAACTTGCAAAAAATAAGGGTTTTAGTAGAAATCAACATTTCTAGGCTTTCCCAATCATACCAATGCTTCAAACACTCATAATAGGGTTTTTACATACCTTCCACATCATCACAAACTTTATTGCAACATTTTTTCCCAAAAACCTAACATAGAACCTCCATTTTGATGTCAAAAACTCACTTTTCAACCTAAGGTAACACCACCCATCCCTATAGACACCTTGCCATGCTTAAATAAATCATGGAAACTTAAAAGGAAACATGGTACAAGCCTTCCCTCTAAATCATAGAGCATCATAGTAGGAGGAAAGGCTCCATCTTTAAATTGAAATGTAACCCAGACCTTGCTGGTCTATACAGGCTGAACAAGGAATGATGGAGTTTTCCTTTCACAAAGTTAATCAAATGAGACTAAAAATAGAAGGAATTATATGTTAGAAAATTCCGCCACAATATTTATAAATTTCAAATCATTGAGGGCCTGTACTAGGCCGTACACAGGGTAAAAGAGATCAAGAACTCAGGAAAATGCTTAAAAACCCATAGTTGAACATTGAAAATAGAGTACCAATTCCTCAAAAGAATTTCATTGAACCTTTATTTGGGCTTATATGATGTCTTTATACATTTTCAAATCAAGGAAAACTTCCTTCAATTCCTATAAGCACCCTTGAACTACCCATCCTTTATTAAGCCTAAAAGCACTTGTATTAACAATAGTTTGCTTAGTAGGATCCATTATGGCAATTTGTTGTTCTAAATACCTAAGATCATTTAGACTCCCTTACCTTACCCAAAACAAGACCTTTAGACTCTTCCTCATCATTTCCATTTACATTTTACATAGATTTTCCTTTGTGGTAACATTAACAATCATTTGATTCAAGAGTGCTCTTTTGCACATTTAACCACATTAGCCCAGAAATTCCCTAAATGAATCAACAGACACTTTTATTACATTATGGTTGGTATTTTTAGACCTTACTGAAAAAAATGAACACAAAATACTTAACAAGAACCTACTAAAAATTCAAACAGCCAAAAGTGAACATTATGGTGTAGGTGCTCCTGCACCATACACCCCCTCTAGAAATTGCTCATGTCGCATGAGTTGATGTGGGTACCACTGCTACCAAGCACTACATAGACTCCATTGAGTTCCAAATGCATTCCACTGTTGCATATACACTGGATATACAATTTTTCCTAAACTTCCATCATGATGTATTGTATGCATATGATCATTTTTCCATGTCCCTGTTCTCAGACTTGCAAACAACTTTTCACCTTCTCTCTGATCAACATTTGGTTGTCTATGTTTCCCTGCACCTGCATACAAACATGCGTTAGTAAAACTTTTTTTTTCTCCCTTTCCTTAACACTTTCATGTTTGCAACTCTTTTCCCCACTCTGTTTTCCCTTTCATTCAGTCATTGCTCCTTTGTCTAGCCTTGCCACTAGTAAATCAGGCTTTTCATGTACTGTACCTACAAATTTCATTTGTCTCACACCTATAACTACAAGAATAGGGAATTCTATAGTTCCCACTAACACACCTTCTTGATTTTCCACCGTCAAACCTCTTCTTACCACTATATCAGCCTTCTTATCTATTGTTCCTGCATGATTATACCTACACTTGTGTAGATCATCATAATTTTATCTCTTTCACAACATTTAGGGGCTCCTTGTTCCCACACACAATGATTGTAGCTTTATCTTTCTCATCCCCTATCCAAGGAGTCAAAGAAAACCTTTGTCCACCCTTCATGATTGTGTATTTGTTTCCCTTCCCATCATATATTGCACTCCTATCATACTCCATGGTCTTCCAAGGAGTATGTGATAGTAGTCCATTGGAAAAATATCACAAAGAAAACTATCCTTATACTCACCTATTTAAAAATCTACCATAGCTTGCTCATTCACTATCAATGATTGACCATTGCTTAACTAAGAGATCTTTTAGGGAAAATCATGAGGGATTCTTTTCAAATTGAGTTTATTCACCATTTCACAAGAAACCATGTTTTCAGTTGAACCTAAGTCCACTACTATCTTACATACCTTACCTCGTACCTTGCAATTTATTCTGAAGAGTGCTTTCCTTTGTAGGGGCTCTTTAGGAATCGACACCTTGAGCAATGTTCTTTTAATCATCAGGTTCTCTCCAACTTCTGATGTGAGATTAATAATAGGTGATGTCACACTCTCTTCATCTTCATGCACTAATTGATTCCTCATTTCTCCACCATGAGAGCTTGAGCCTTGCCTTTTAGGACATTTGAAGGATGGATGTCCAGGCTGGTTACAAGTGTAGAATCTCCCTGAAAATGCATTGTTAGAATTCCTACCTCCTCCAAATCTTGCTCTTGTGCCTCTTCATCCACATCTAGAATCAGATTTCTCTTGACCTTTCATAGAATCTTCTTAGTTATCATTGGTTGGCTCTGAACTAGACATGAATCCTCTTCCTCTTGATGTACTACCTCTACCTCTAACTGCTTTTTCTTTCGTTCTCTTCATTTTCTCCTCCACCCTGATTGCCATTTGATAGTATTCTTCTACAATTCTAGGGTTAGCCAAAACCAATTCATCTTGTATGTTTAATCTTATACCACCCATGTATCTTACAAATTTTTCATCTCCATTCTCATGATGACTAGATCTTAGACTCAATTTATAAAACTCCTTAGTATAAGACTTAATATCCATTTCATTTTTCCTTAAAATTTGCAATTTCTTAAACATCAAAACTTGGTGATCCTTGGGTAAGAATTTACCTTTGAGTTTTGATATCATCTTGTACCATGATGTGGTCTTATACTTTCCTTGCTTCCTCCTCTCAGATTGAAAGTAATCCCACCACACCAAAGCATGACCCTGCAACTTAGTCTTTGCAATCTCGACCCTTTGCTCTTTAGGAACTTCATCACATTCAAAATGATTATCTAATGAAACAATCCAATCAAGTAGTTCTTCATCATTTAAACTACCACCACATTTAGGAACATCAAGTTTTACCTTAGGCTTGTCAATCTTCACTGCCTTCAACAACTTTTCAATTCTTTGATCTTCTGGAGTAAGCTCTTCTTCCACATCTTCAAACTCATCATATTCCTCTTCTTTTTTGTCACTTTCTTCCACTTCCCTTCTCTTGTTTGTCTCTAGGGCTATGATTGTCTCTTCCAACTCTTTGAGTTCCCTTGCATTCCTTTCCTTCATCTCGTTCATCTCCTTAGCCATATCATTCTTGTTTGGAGGAATTTTGTCAACCTTGCCTCTTCTTCAACTTGCAAAATGTAAACAAAATCTACTCCCTACTCTGATACCACTATGATGTAGAACCAAGGTGAATAATAACTCACAACAAACTAGTGTCAATTAAAAAATAATGAATTCTTATTGGAAACATCTTCAATCTGTCAGACATCAACTCACCCTCAAGGAGTCTTATTCCTCCAATCTGAAAAACAACTACAAACCTCCACCAAGGATCTAAAAAAGTCCCTCAACATTCCTTTTATGAAAATTTAGCCATTTGAATTCAATATTAAAGTCAGATTCCTCTAGATCTTCAAAACTCACCTTTTGTCACTAGTCTCCCTTGTAGTATAGGGAAACCGATTTTTCAATCTTTTCTCCAAATTCCTCCCAAAAACTTGAGAAATAAAACATGGAATAAAGCACCCATTTTAGAGTAATTCAACATATCAAAGAATCAAGTATCACTCTTTTGGATCAAAGGTTTCAAAATCAATAACTTCATAGTTTTAGGCCTCTAATTAGGCCATTTTTACAAAGAGACCCCTCTTTAATCTTCTCTCCAGACTCCCAAACCAAAAAAGAGTCTTGAAAAATGATTAAAAACAAGATATTTTCCATTATTTATGACCCCATATACTCATTTAAACCTCAAACTCAAAAACCTCCTAGAACTTGCAAAAAATAAGGGCTTTAGTAGAAATCAACATTTCAAGGGTTTCCCAATCATGCCAATGCTTCAAAAAATCATAATAGGGTCTGTACAAACCTTTTACATCATCCCAAACTTTATTGCAACATTTTCTCCCAAAAACCTAACATAGAACCTCCATTTTCATGTCAAAAACTCACTTTTCAGCCTAGGGTAACACCACCCAGCCCTATAGACACCTTGGCATGCTTAAATAAATAATGGAAACTTAAAAGGAAACATGGTACAAGAATTCACTCTGAATCATAGAGCATCACAGTAGGAGGAAAGGCTCCATCTTTAAATTGAAATGTAACTCAGACCTTGTTCATCTGTATAGGCTAAACAAGGAACGATGGAGTTTTCCTTTCACAAAGTTAATCAAATGAGCCTCAAAATAGAAGGAATTATATGTTAGAACATTCCACCACAATATTTATAAATTTCAAATCATTGAGGGCCTATACTAGGCTGTAAATAGGAAAAAGAGATCAAGAACTCAGGAAAATGCTTAAAAACCCACAATTGAACGTTGAAAATAGAGTACCAATTCATCAAAAGAATTTCATTCATCCTTTATTCAGGCTTATATGATGTATTTATACATTATCAAATAAGGTAAAACTTCCTTCAACGCGCCTATAACCATCCTTGAACTACCCATCCTTTATTAAGCCTAAAAGCACTTGTATTAACAATAGTCTTCTTAGTAGGCTCCATTATGCCAATTTGTTGTTCTAAAGACCAAAGATCATTTAGAATCCCTTCCCTTACCCAAAACATGACCTTTAGACTCTTCCTCAGCATTTCCATTTACATTTTACATAAATTTTCCTTTATGGTAACATTAACAATCATTTGATTCAAGAGTTTTGTTTCGCACATTTGACCACCTTAGCCCACAAATTCCCTAAATGACTCAACAAACACTTTTATTACATTATGGTTGGTATTTTTATACCTTATTGAAAAAAATGAACACAAAATACTTAACAAGAACCTACTAAACATTCAAATAGCCAAAAGTGAACATTGTGGTGTAGGTGCTCCTACACCAACAATGCAAGCAAGGAACTTGGAAAAGTCGCCACAACCATAGCAGTGATGAAATGAGGTCTCGCAAGACTCCAAGCTCACAAATTCTATGGTAGCCTCATGTGCAAGAGGGAAGTTGATGGAGTATCAAGCTACTGTAATGCTCAAGCTGTGATAATGCTATTAGAATACTTCAAGAGTGCACTCAAGAGATCCCCAAGTGTGAAGAAGATTGAATTAACTGTCAAGAGGATGAAGTGAAGTGAAATGGATGGATTTGAAGGCAAAAAGGGGTTGTTTTGAGTTAGTTGGTCATGAAAAGGCATTACAATTTGACTCAATCAGGTGTATAGTTTGTCCCTGCAGATTCCAGAGGTGGGAATCTATCACGGATGGCAATGTGCCACACAGACATCTGCACCTTGTGCTCGCATCCCTGATGAAAATCCCCCCATCAACACACAAAACACATGACAAGTGGATGCATTCTAGATGGGTGATGTGGAATTTCTCCTTCGGATTTAATTTTCTAAAGTGAGGGTATGTGAAAGGGGAATTTACACAAAGGGTTCAAATTTTCATCTCTACAGAAACACATTTGTACCTCCATCTGGAAAAATTAATTCATCTAAAAATTGAATCCAATACTGGGTTTAGGGGGAGCAATTACAAAGAGATCTAATAAACCCCTAATATATAATGTGTTAGGTAGTTAAATAAAAATATATGTAGTGTAAAATGACATTCCAAAGATCTTGAAAAATATTTTGGTAGAAAATATACAAATTTGAAGATGTGTGGAGAATTTTAGGGTTTATAGTATATTCATAATTTGCTTATTAACTTTTTGGAAATCAAATGTGATAAATGCAAAATTAGGGTATATCGGTAAGGCATACATTAAAAACATAAGTTATGTTAAATGACTTTTACACATTTGGAAGAAAGAAGAGTGAGTTGAAAGAGATTTGAAGGTGATTCAAAGTATATGGCATCAAACCCTAGTTTTTATTCAAGCGTGAAAACGGTATTTATAGCTATCTATAATTTGTGGGTTTGCATTAGAAATAATTTCCATAAGCATCTATAAAAGAATTGAGGGAGAAATGGCTACACCAACCATGGTTGAAACTTCTATGTGACCTAGACCAAAATTCAAAAGGTTTTCATAGAAGGTTTTTGACATTGACCTTATTGGTGTGTTTTCACAAATTAGAAATAATGTCTTGCCCATCAAGGACACTAGAACCCACATTCATGAGAAATTGGAAGAATTTAATCATCAAGAACTCAAGAATCAATTGTTGAAAGAGTTAACTATAGATAATTTCTTAGTGAAGCTAGAGTATGAACACCTTGTACGAAAGAAGTTGGATGTGTGGAATGGATGAAAATTTTGTGAGGATGGAACTTAGTAGACTGCACGATAAATTTGTATGGACAAATGTGTTTAGATTAATTTCTAAAGATGTGATCAAAGTTGTGACTAGACACTATGATACTAGACTTACATACCGTTACTAAATTCTATGAAAAATGATGTGGTCATGAAGTTAACTGGAGAGCATTGACAACCAAACCTATTACCAACACTATTATGAGGTGTCACCAAAAAATGTATAGTTGACATTTTTATGCTCACTTGAGTCTCTCTTATGGAATTTGGCTTGATTTTTCCTAGAGTTGATGTTGTAATGTGATCAACACATTCACATTAGGTCTTGGCCCTTTGAGAATCATTAAGACTTTTAGGATGTCTTGCAAAAGTGTTGTGAAGTGTTGTAACCCACTTTCACACTTTTCTAGGACCCTTTCATTATAATTCACTTAAATAACCCATTTTTATCACTTACCAAGTCTTATTTCAAAGTGTTGTAAAGAATTGTAACAAACAAGCTCATGCTTTTCTAGACTTGCAATCACTAATTCAACCCTTTCTCATGTTTAAATGACCCATTACTGCACTTTCCAACCATACTTAATTGTAATTTTTAGGATATTCCTGTTAAAAAACATTTAATGCACTTGAATCTTTGAAACCCAGTGAAATTTCCCTAGTGGGACCAAGTTGCAATCTAGGGAAACTTAGTCCCACTAGGCACAAAAATCAAAATAATTTTATTTTCTTGGTGGGATTTTATTCTCTTATCCTTGAAGTCGGCCTGTGATGTGTTATTTTTAGGAAATTTAGGAAAATAAAGTATAAATATGGATTATATAGGTTTTGATTACCAAAGTGGGGTTTGACCAAGGAAAATCCCTATACTCTAACCCTTAACCCTTTCCCCCCTCTTTGGATGTGTGTTTGCAAACTTTGTATGCAGATTTGTGAAAGTGTTTGGTGTCAAAAGGTGGTCAACAATCCATCAAAGTCAATAAATCCCTAATTGAAGCTTGGAGACCTATTTCAACCCGTTTTCTGGGTATGTGTAGGATCATGATGGGCCAAAAAGTGGCAATATTATGGGTATTTGTAGGGTATGTGGCTGACGACTTTTTTTTCACCCAAAATTGATGAAATGAAAAGGGTTTTTAGAGGAGATTCTCAGCTTTCCACCAATATAAATTATGCTTTAATTTGAATTTAATAAATAATTATTAATCATTTTCTATTAGAATTATGACTAAAGTCCTAATCGATAGGCTGATTGAAAAACATCTATAACTTTCAAACGGTATCAAAATTTTTGAATTTGAAATATGTGTCACATTCTATGCTTCACATACTATAGGATTAAGAAAATAAAATTTAAATTTCATGAATTTTTGACCAAATTAAGGTGGTCAGACATACGATTTTTTATATTTTTTAAAAGTTGTAATAAAAGAATCATAATTAATTATTTACTTGGAAAAAAATTACAAAAAAATATGCATCACATCCAGACATGAGTCCTCTACTTATATATAAAATATTATAAAAAAATATTATCATTTTATTATGGTTAGGGTGGTCAGATAGACACCCACTTCTTTTTTTTTCCCTAAAATTTAAGTACTACTGCATTGAAATTTCAAAATTTCACCAAATAGATTTTATTTATTTTTAAATAAACCAAGTAGTTTAGAAACTAAATTCAATTTTCTACAGATTCTATTCTTACATATTTTTGAAATAATATAGACAACCTATTCAAATTTTTACATCAAGTTGCCTAACACTGATTTTTCTGAATTTTTCGCCACATAAGGACCTATTTTTTCCATGATGATCCTGCACATACCCTTCTACAGAATCGGGATCAGACACCTATCAGAAGAGCAAGTGCAGATTGAAAGCTACAAAATCATGTCCCAAAATTCCAAAAATCTCTTAGTGGACTAAGTCGCCATCTATGGTGAATTAGTTCCACTGTTATGGCTAAAAAATGATTTTTACATTTCTGAGTACCCATTTCATAGATTCTTGTTCTGATAGATTTCCTCGAAATAGGACTAAGTCGCCCAGCTTGGTGTAAGTGTCCGAGTCAACATTTCCAATCAATTATGTAGGATTCCAGAGCCTCTCTACATTAGATTCTAGATTCCAAGTGCACCTCTCTAGTTTTGTTTAATTGTTTCATCATTTACTTGCATTCTTAGTTTTTTTTGCATACATCACTGTGTTTTCTAACACTTTTCATTTCTTAGGATTAGCATCAATAAATCATTCCTTCTTCAGTTTTCTGCATTTAGAAATCATATTTAGATACATTGCATCCCTTTTACATTAATCTTGAGTGTAGACATTAGCATTTTGGGCCCATTTCTCTCCTTTTAGGTGTAAAACCTAGAAGAGTTAGAGAACCCTTAGGTAACCAAAATCATTGTCCACATTTTGGTGAACCTAAATTTTGAACATGTTTACTTCTAATTTCAACAAAATCCTAGGTTTAATTTTCATTAGAATTGCATTAGGTGTTGCATTGTTTAAATTGCATCCTAGGGTTTTTAAAATTGCATTAGTGAAATGCTCATATAGCTTTCATTTGTGCATCATTTTTCATTAGAAAAATAGCAAAAAATATGCATTTTCATACTATAGTTGCATCTGTGCATATATAAAACATCAAATTGCATTAAAATTTATGAAAAATCACAAAAAAATCATCCTTGGGACTAATTTTCCACACTGGGTGACTTAGTCCTTGATGCAGGAACATCCAGTGGTGTAAGGGCAATCTTGCATCACCCAAAAATAGTTAAATTTCAAGTTTCTCAGTTTTAAGATGTTTTTACATTTTTGGATACCCTTTTCGTCATAATGAAATTCTCAATTTATGGTTTTTATTTTCTATTCTTGGGTTGAAAGATATTGCAGTTTTAGTTGCCCAGATTTGCACCTAAAAATCTTCTGAGTTAGATTTGAGGCACTTAGATTTCCCATATCGGCCCCAAAACTTGCCAAAATTAGTGTAGCAAATTTTAAGCACGTTTTTGACTTTGAGACCTTTCCAACGGTTCAAATGGTTTGCGAATCAGAGTCCCAGATCAAAAGTTATGGCCCTGGGAAGTTGGCGCACTTTCTAGAAGATACAATTGCAAATGTTCTTTTGAAATTTGAACTTCAAGTTGTAATTTTTCGGCGCCAAACCGCCTAAACTCAATTTTGAATGTTTTTTTGGCTCCAAACTAAAGAGGAGCTCTATTTGTGGGCGGGTTTCTAATTTTTGGGTAACTTTTTGGGGACAAGCTCGCATATTGCGAAGGGGTGATTATGTAGCTTTCTGTAACTTGCATATGTTATAGAACTTGGGGATTTGAGATCCTCTACATGTAATAAGCTCCATTTTCTGAATAATAAAATTATTCTCTTGTTTGTGGGTTATTTTCTAAGTCTCAGGTTGTACCCTCATCAAGTGGTATCAGAGCAGGTTTTCTTGAGCGTGTGGACAGATCGCCGATCGTGAGGCAGTTCGCACCAAGACCGTGGTTGTGGGTCGAGGTCAAGAAAGATGCCTCCAAGAGTGATGCCTGGTAGGTGTGGTGGTGCTAGAAGTGGTCGAGGCAGAAAAAATGCTGGTGAAAGAGATGCACTGGTAGCCCTCCAGAGATAGATTGATGCGTTACAAGAGCAGTTGAGAAGAGGGTTAAACCCGAGGAAGGAAAGTGAGGATGAAGGAGAGGAAGAAGGTTCAGATGTAGAAGAGGAAGAAGAAGAAATTGATCAAGATCAAATGTGGCTAATAAGGGCCATTTCAAAGATCGGGAAAAGACCTAGAGCAGAAGTCCCTAGTTATTCTGGAAGTCTGAACCCAGAAGAGTTGATCGACAAGATCAACGAGCTAGAAGAATATTTTGAGTATGAGGAAATAGAGGACCCAAATCAGGTTAAATTTGTGAAAATGAAGCTAAAGGGCCATGCCAGTATTTGGTGGAAAGAGGTCCAGTTGGAAAGAAATCGAAGAGGAAAAATAAATATCACCAGATGGGATCACATGGTAGAGAAACTGAAGAAGCAGTTCATTCCAGTGGACTACAAGTTAGATCTATTGAAGAAATTGCAAGGGTTGAAGCAAGGAAGCATATCTATGAAAGAATATACTGAATATTTTCACAAGATAATCATCATAATGGGCCACACAGAGGCCAATAAGGAAAAGGTACCATGATATCTTAATGGGTTAAGACCGAGCATTCAGGAGGAGTTAAGCCTAGTCAGAATGACCACCATTGAGGATGCGTATTAGTTTGCTCTGAAGGTGGAAGAGAAGCTGAACAAAAGATTTGATGGAAAGCAAAAAGGATGAGGAGGTCAAAGTGGAAGGGGCAGTGGAGGACCTTTAGGAAGCCGAAATGATGATGAAAAGAAAAGTGAAGATGTGGGTACCAGCCGAAGCCAAAGGAATGACAACTTCTACCATCGTCGTGATCAAAACAGTGGTGATCAAAGAGGTAGAGGACGAGGGAGATATGGACAAGGATCTGGAAGAGTTGGTTTAAAAGGAACGTGTTTCCATTGTGGTGAAGAAGGGCATCGAGCCTATGAATATCCACAACAACAAGGAAGGGTAGACAAAAGGTCAGAAGGTCATGGAAGGGTTGCGCATGCAGACGAGGAGGCCCAATCTGAACATTCAAATTATGCTGAAAGGGGAGAAGCCCTAGTGATTAGGAGAGCCCTGGTGACTGAGGAAAAGGAACCAGAACAGAGGAAGAACCTGTTTCACACAAGGTGCAAGTGTGAAGGAAAATGTTGTGATGTCATTATTGACAGTGGGAGCACTGATAATTTGGTGTCAGAAGAGATGGTCACAAAGTTGAAGCTGAAGAGGGAAAGGCACCTGCATCTGTATCGAATTGCCTTGTTGTAGAAGACCACAAAGTTTTGGTCAATGAGTAGTGCCTAGTAAAGTTCAAGATCGAGAGCTACCATGACAAGGTACTTTGTGATATCATCCCCATGGATGCATGTCACATGTTGTTGGGGAGGCTGTGGTAGTTCGATAGGCTAGCTATACATGATAGCCATGCAAACACTTATCCTTGACAAAGGATGGGGTTCGTCGCAAGTTGAAACCCCTGAAGGAGACCGAAGAAAAGGTATGTAGTAGCGCTAGAATTTGTTATGTAGATGGAAGAATTTTTTTAGAAGGTATGAAACATGAGCGTGTGTGTTATGCATTGATTCCTAGAGTGAGTAAGGAGGATAGTGAAAAGGTTCCAGAAGAAGTTTCTAGGATGTTGGATGAGTTTTAGGATATTGTTTCTAATAATGTACCTGAGGGTTTACCACCAATAAGGAAGATCAGTCATCAGATTGACTTGATTCCTAGAGCCAGTTTGCCAAATAAGGAAGCTCATAGAATGACTCCAACAAAAAATGAGTTGAACAGACAAGTTCAAGAGTTGTTGAGAAATGGTTTGATACGGGAGAGTTGGAGTCCATGTGTAGTACCTGCAGTACTAGCACCAAAGAAGAAATGGGAGTGGAGGATGTGTACAGATTCCTGAGCCATAAACAAGATAACAATCAAGTACAGATTTCCCTTGCCAAGGATGGATGACTTAATGGACTGTTTGAGTGGAGCTCAGTACTTCACAAAGATTGATCTAAAGATTGGATATCACCAGATCTGGATTTGAGAGGGAGATGAATGGAAGACTACCTTGAAGACCAAAGAGGGCCTGTAGAGTGGTTAGTCATGCCTTTTGGGCTAACCAATGCACCAAGCACATTCATGCGTCTCATGAACGAGGTATTAAAAATTTTTTTGGGAAGTTTTGTTATTGTGTATTTAGATGATATTTTGATTTTCAGTAAGATGTTGGACGAGCATCTGATGCATATTCGGAGAGCCTTTGAGAAGTTAAGAGAAGAGAAACTATTGATTAATCTCAAGAAGTGTAGTTTTGTGAAGAGGGAGTTAGTGTACTTGGGGTTTGTTGTCTCAGCAGAAGGTCTCAAGATGGACCCAGAGAAGGTTCAGGCTATTCTGGAATGGCCTACCCCAAGAACTGCTACCGAGGTGAGATCTTTCCATGGTTTGGCTAGTTTTTATAGAAAGTTCATTAGAAACTTCAATAGTATTTGTGGACCCCTGATTGAAACAATGAGAGTGGATAGAAAAGAATTCAAGTGGAGCATTGGAGCAAAGAGTTTTGAACTGTTGAAAGTAAGGTAACAGAGCAACCCGTTTCAGCCCTCCCAGATTTCAACAAGGTTTCTGTGGATTGTGATGCCGCTATTGCCATTGCAAGTGGTTGAGCCAAGAAGGTAAGCCCATTGCCTATTTTGAAAAGTTAAATGATGCCAAGAGAAAGTATTCTATATATGATCAAGAATTTTATGCAATAGTCCAAGCATTAAAGAAATGGAGACATTATTTGTTGCCAAATGAATTTGTTCTATATACTGATCATCAGGCCTTGCAGTACCTAAATAGTCAAGGAAAATTAAATCAGAGGCATATGAAATGGGTAGAGTTTTTGCAGAGTTATACCTTTGTTTTGAAACATAGGAGTGGGAAGTCAAATAGGGTTGCATGTGCCTTAAGTAGGAGGCATTTATTGATGACAAAGATGCAGATTAAAGTGGTTGGGTTCAATGAACTTAAGACATTGTACGCGGAAGATCCTGATTTTGCAGAGGCTTGGAAAGCTTGCAAGGAACATGTTACAGTGGACAAGACAAGGTGGCTGGATTTCATAATACAGGATGGCATGTTATTTAAGGGAAGTCAATTATGTATCCCAAGGAGTTCCATGAGAGAGAACCTAATAAAGGAGAAGCATAGTGGAGGAATGGCGGGACATTTTGGTCGAGATAAAACCATTGCCATTATCAGTGAGCATTATTATTGGCCTCAGTTGTCATAGGATGTGAAGAAGTTTGTACAAAACTATAGGGTATGTCAGATGGCTAAAGGAGTGAGCTAGAATATAGGCTTATATCAGCCCTTACCTATACCAGAGAGGCCATGGGAGGATATAAGTATGGACTTTGTTCTTGGTTTGCTAAGGACACAACGAGGGAATGATTCAATTTTTGTGGTGGTTGATAGGTTTTCAAAGATGGTACATTTCATTCCATGTTAGAAGACCCATGATGCAGTCCACATTGCTGACTTGTTCTTCAAAGAGGTGGTGAGGCTACATGGTCTACCAAAGAGTATTGTTTAAGATCGTGACACCAAATTTGTGGGGTACTTTTAGAGAACCTTGTGGAAGAAGCTGAAGACAGAGTTGAAGTTCAGTTCTGCACACCATCCATAAAAAGATGGGCAGACAGAGGTTGTTAATAGGAGTTTGCGTAACCTACTGAGATGTTTGGTAGGAGATAAACCCAAGGGATGGGACTTGATCTTACCCCAGGCAGAATTTTCTTACAACAATTCTATCAATAGAAGCACTGGTAGATCACCATTCCAGATTGTGTATGAAGGTAGCCCTAGAACAACTCCAGAATTGAGGAAGATGGACCAAGAGAAGAAAATAAGTGATGAAGCTAAATATTTTGCCGAACACATCAAGGATATACATGAGAAGGTAAGAGAACATATTAACAAGATGAATATGCAGTATAAGGCTAAGGCAGATCAGAAGAGGAGGTATAAGGAGTTTCAGATTGGTGATGAAGTGATGGTCCACTTGAGGAAAGAAAGGTTTCTAGTGAACATATAACAAATTGAAGATGAAGAAGTTCGGTCCCCGTGAAAATTTTGAAGAAGCTTACGATCTGTGGAATGCATATGAGGTAGAGTTGCTCGATGGAAGCAAAATATTTCTATGTTCAACATTGACATTTTAGATTTGACAGAGTATCATGAAGATGGAACGAAGGAAGCACTAGTAATAGGGTAGTATGGAATTCCAACACCTACTTCAATAAGGGAGGAGATTGAAGCAATCTTGGATAGTCGTGTGGGAAGGAGTACCAAAAACAGGTAGTATGAAGAATATCTAGTGAAATGGAGAGCAGCCTCCATGCAAGATCCATTCTAGCCATCTACAGCGTTGACCGTTGGTTTTCTCAACCATCCGAGACGGATGGGTCACTTCCTCAAATTAACCTCGGTATCCATGTACATCCAAAGGGTGGGTGTACCTTTGCATCACCCAAAAATAGTTAAATTTCACCTTTCTTTTAGTTTTTTTTTACATTTTTGGATACCCTTTTCATCATAATGAAATTCCCAATTTACGGTTTTTATTTTCTATTCCCGGGTTGAAAGATATTGCAGTTTTAGTTGCCCAGATTTGCACCTAAAAATCTTCTGAGTTAGATTTGAGGCACTTAGAGTTCCTGAATTGGCCCCGAAACTTTCCAAAATTGACGTAGAAATTTTGAGCACATTGTTGACTTCGAAACCTTTCCAACGGTTCAAACGGTTCGTGAATCAGAGTCCCGGATCAAAAGTTATGGCCCCGGGAAGTTGGCGCACTTTCTAGAAGATACAATTGCAAATGTTCTTTTGAAATTTGAACTTCAAGTTGTAATTTTTTGACGCCAAACCTAAACTCAATTTTGAATGTTGTTTTGGCTCCAAACTAAAGAGGAGCTCTATTTATGGGCAGGTTTCTAATTTTTGGGTAACTTTTTGGGGACAAGCTCGCATATTGCGAAGGGGTGATTCTGTAGCTTTCTGTAACTTGCATATGTTGTAGAACTTGGGGATTTGAGATCTTCTGCATGTAAGAAACTCCATTTTCTGAATAATAAAATTATTCTCTTGTTTGTGAGTTATTTTCTAAGTCTTAGATTGTGCCCTCATCAGTCCTTCTGCACATTTTACACTGTAATTTCTGGCATTTTCTTAGCATTTTCTGTATTTTTGTTTTCTATTATTGCATCTCTATTACATTTTCCAGAATTTATGTTATTAGCATTTTATTGCTCCTAGTTTGGATTTTATTTGCATCCACCCTACCTTTAGTACCCTTTGTATGAGTGTTTGGTGCCCTCTTGATAATACTTTTGTGAGAAGAAGTTCACGACTCATGGCATCCTGTGATAACACACTTGTTGTGGACCTTGGGATGTCCCGAGGTACTACTCATGGTATTGAAAATAGTGCATTAGGCATGGAACCTACCTTGAACAATAACTTTCCTTCTAATCATATACGAATTGACACACAAAATGATCACATTCCGCAAGAAAAATTCATTAACATTAATGAGGATTTAGCACATTTGCAACAAATCTTTTGTTTTGAAAACATTTCAACCACTATAATTTCTTCTATAGAAAATATCCATCGCTTGATTGAAAGTGATGAAGGCCTACATGTTATTGTATACACCTAAAAATGGTCACATCACATTGTCTGGTAATTAATTAAATATTTTTAATATTTAATTAAATCTTCGAATTTCATCTATGTATAAATAAATTTAAATAATTTATTTATATTATCCATTATTTCATTTCGATTAAATAAATAAGTTTATTTAATCATCTTTTTGTATTCATTTCTTAATTAATTAAATAAACATTACAATTTATTTATATTAATTATCATATAATCTTAGTTTGAATATTTTATTCAAATAAAGATTAAAATATTCTTCTTTTCTTCTAAATATCATTTATAATTAAATATTCCAAAATATTTAATTAATTCCTCTAATTCGATAACCATTTATAATTAAATATTCCAAAATATTTAATTAATTCTTCTAATATTTCATATTCTTCTAAAGTCACATCATGATTAAATATTCTAAAATATTTAATTAAAATATTCTATAGTTTTTAAAAT
The DNA here is from genome assembly GCA_007258455.2 of Sequoia sempervirens. NCBI lineage: Eukaryota > Viridiplantae > Streptophyta > Pinopsida > Cupressales > Cupressaceae > Sequoia > Sequoia sempervirens. The sequence continues at coordinate 3,575,534 of VDFB02137365.1, read as the reverse complement.
CAAAAATCAAAATTCATTAAATGAAATTAAATAAATTTATTTATTTAATTAATTTTGGGGATTATCTTCAACACCCGTGAAACAAACTGCCCAAACAGAAAAATTAATTTTCTCTGTTTCTGTGCAAGCTTGTTCCCGTGGGTTGAAGACAAGAATCCATCATTCTCTCCAACCTCTCAACCTCTTCCATGTTCTTCTCAACTTCTTCATCTTTCACCATTAAAACCTACCATACAATCTCACAGCCGTAGATCCTTGCCAGTCAGGATTGTGCCTGCAAAAATCTATAAATATGACTACCGGGAACTCCAAATCATATAGAAGTTTTAAGCAAGTAAATTATAGTCAAATTGTAAGCATTCATAGCATTCATAGCATTCACAATACTTTCATAGCATAGAATCATAGCATAATATAGCATAGAATCATGACATCTTTCATTCACAACCCCTGTGCATAATCCACAGCCCCTGTCCATATCCGTCAGCAATTTCATTCCATTAAACATACATGATAGAATAGAATTTCCTTTTTGCATACTCGTTCTACAGGTTGCCATTTGGAGAAGCTGAGCTTATACAATCTGAGAGCCACAAGCTTCAAACAAATCTCTGGAGATAGAGAAAGACAGAACGTTTCTAAAGAAGTTTTATTTCATATTCAAGTTTTATTTCAATTTCTTTAGTTTAAAGTTCTGTTAATTGTGTTTGTGTTTTCAATTAGATTACAAATAAAGACATACACATTTTTGGTGCCCACCGTGGGGCATTTGCCCCTGTTTCTCATATCTGTTTGCAGTTTCTTTTGACAGGTTACAGGCAAAAATAGTGGAATAGCGCAGGAAACACGTCTTTGAAACGTCAACACCCAGTTTAGCACAATTGAGGATTTTTGCAGTGCTCTTAATATATATTGCAGCGCTCTTAATATATATTGCAACGCCTTTAATAGATCTTGCAGCACATATAATTTATCCTGCAATGCATATAATCCATCTTGCAGTGCATATAATTCATCCTGCAGCGCATATAATCCATCTTGCAGCGCATATAATTCATTCTGCAGCGCATACAAACAACATTTTCATAGGAAATCTTAAAATGGCCGTATCTTGGTCATTTTTTGGTCTTTTTCAGAGATCTTATTTTTGAAATGGGGTAGAATTTCATAAGCTATCTAATGGTGTGAGTTTTTATCAGATTTGACAAAGTTACAAATTTCAAAATTGCATATATTTAAAAAAATTTGCATGTTTTGGGATTTAATACACTTTTGCTTGCATGCATGTGTTTCTTCTTGTCTTGGTGACTTTTTGGTCAATCATACGGAGCTGGAAAAGCATTGGAATCAATCAGCACCCTTGAAAATTCCTACAACACCTTTGAAGATTCCTACAACGCCTATGATGTCTGTTATAGCGCACTTTTGAAAAGGATGCAAAATATAATTTGTAATTTAATTTGACTGACTCTGACGCGACTGTGAACAGTTAGTAAATTTTTAAAGATAAAATGAACCAATCCTAGAATATATACTTAATTTCAAATGAAGCAATCCTAGGGTAGGCATTAAAGGTAAAATAAAGCAATCCTAGGGTAGGCATTTCACACTTTATTTTTGGCTTAAAAAGAATCTTTCTATTTGTGTGAAGCAAAATCTTCACTTAGTTTAGAAAATCTTCATTTGGGGCTTAAAATACATTAGTGATTGCTTTGTTTTTGGTGATAGGCCTATGCTCTCCCCTTAACTGGGTGATCAAAATGCCAAACTCACCTATTTCCTTCATGCAAATTTCCTGTTTTATAAATACTTCTTAGAAGGTCTGCCATAGTGGGAAAAAGTACTCACCCTACGGGAACGACCTAAGTGGGAACAATTAAAGCCAAGTTTTCCAACCCACTATAATCAAAATGCGGATGGTTGATGAAAATCTCATTCGATGGTAGTGTGCATTGATAACCATCTCCAAAGCCTTTTTTCTAAAGGTAGGGAGGTCTCTCGAGGGAGTCTATCATTTTCCGCACTGAACGGAAACCCTTACTAAGAACCTAGTGTAGTATCTTACTAAGTCAGTTTCTGAACATCATTTTAATCACAGTGCAGGGGAGGGAAGAATCTACCCCCAAGATACTCACCATATAACTACCAAGGATTGTTTGCTCAGGGGATCCGGTATCCACTTTCGTCACTCTGAGTACGCACCTAGAAAAGACAAAAACACAGGCGCCCTTTCGGGGGTGACATGGCTGTGTGAGTCGACGCAGTTTTAAGATGTGGGCTGTTGATTGCTATGATGACCTACTTGAGAACTAAGAGTGAGTCTATTTGAAGTGCTTATCATGTGTAAAACCCGTTAAAACACTTTTTGAACAACATTTTGATTATACACTTGATGTTTAGCATAGGACTTAAGACAACCATTTTATAACTTTTTTGATGTGTTTTCAATACATTAATTCAGATAAGATCATTCAAAACACTCCTTATCACATTGAGTAATCTCATGTTACGAGATTGGAAATCCACAAAGTTTGTAAAGAAGTCCATTTTCAAAAGGATTAAGAAGCCAAAGAAACCCCTCAATCATAAGAAATTATTGAAGAAGCAACGATTCTTGTATCAAAGCCGAAAAGTTTTACTCAAATATATAACCTTTCTTCATAGGTATCATGATTGTGTTAGAGGTCTTTCAGATGATTATGCCATAGAACCTTTGTATTCACAAGCTTACTTTCAAAGAAGAGCACTTTCTCAAAGGCATAACCATAGTCAACGTATTTGTTTCAATTATATTCCCCAACCCGCAATCGAATATTCTACTCGTCCCAATAAAATTTTGCAATAGAGAACATAGAATACATTAGGCATCCATCTCAAAATCCATCCTTTTACAAAGTCATGATCAAAACTTCATAAAGTACAAAATCATCCTTTTCTTGATCTTTTACTTATATTCCCGCTAAACAGGATTTTCATCCTTTCACTTAGGGAACAACACAAGCTAAAAGGTTAGAAATTTTGTGTTAGTCATAGAATTTTCATTCTATCCTGACTTTCATATATATCACATAAATTGCACTATTTCACTCTTTTGATCAAAAGCAAGTAGAACTTGGAACAAAACCTATGCTTGTCTTCACAAGATATCAAAAACAAATGGAAAAAGATGAGGGAGAAACCACTACAAATAAAATGGGTGACCGCAATGAAAAAGAGGAAGAAACGTTTAATCTTGATGATTTAACAGATGAAAAGATTCAAGAAGCAGAACAAGATCCCCAATTCCATACTCTTATGGAAAAGATTTTAGAACTAAACAAAGAATGATACTTTCTTTCATTAGCTAATCAAGGAGCTAAGTTACCTCAGAATTTTGACTTAGAGGGGATTAAACAAAGTCCTGAAACTCCTCCTAATGACTTTAGTGCTCTTAATCAACAAATAAAAGAACTACAAGGGCAAATAAAGGAAATGCAAGGAGGTACAACAAAGAAATATGTTTTGGAAGACATATCTCCTTATCCATTTGATAGGAGTCTTCAAATGATCCCATTTCCAAAACATTGCGAAATTCCTAAGTATGATAGGTATAATGGAAAAATTGATCCCATTGACCATGTGAGGGATTTCCGAAACATGGGTCTAGAATTTTCCTATGACGATACTTGATGCGATTATTTCCAAGAAGTCTAGGTGTACAATCCATGGAGTGGCTTTCAAAAATCACTCCACCTATCAAAAATTTTGAGGAGTTAATAAATCAGTTTATATCACAATACTCCTACAACATTCAACACTAGATAACAATGCTTGATCTTTGTAAAGTGAAACAAAAAGTAGGAGAACCCTTCACTACATTCTTGCAAAGGTGGAGAAAGTTATTTGCACGATATTCTCGTCCTATTCCTGAAAAGGAAAAAATGGATATCTTTATTAATATCCTTGATCCAGAATTAAGTTATAGGCTTAACCTTCATTGTCCTCATAACTTTGAAAAATTGATTGAAAACGCAATCACCATTGAAGGGGCCTTGGTTAAAAGGGGAGTAATAAAACTTGATAATCCAAGTACATCAAATCAAAACAACAATGATAAAACAAGGTTTTGGAACAGAAACAAAAATGTTGTCAATGATTGTATAGTGGATGCAAATAATTTACGAACAAGACCATCTGTTTTCAATCTATCAAGTGCTCCACAAAATAATCAACAAGGAAATAATCAACAAGGAAATACAACTCAACAAGGAAACAACAATCAACAAGGACAAATTTCCAAGCAAGAAAACATGACCAATCAAAATTCCAATCAAAATCGTGGTAATTTCAATAATAATCTTGGCAATACCCAAACATCAAATCTGTCCAGACCTTCATTCTTTTCAAACCGACGGAATTTTACCACTTTGGGTCAATCTCTTGAGTCTGCTCTCAAGGAGCTTCTTGATAATAAGGTTATCACCTTACCTCCACAAAGATATTATGAACCACGAGTTAAGCCACCATCATGGAATGACTCGTATTATTGCAATTATCATCGATGTAAGGGTCATAGAATGAACAATTGTCAAGCTTTGAAAAATCTAGTACAAGATTTAATTGACAATGGTACCATTACAATTGAGGGACATCATACCAATGACGATCATCAAGCATTCAAAGATCCTTTACCAAACTATCAAAAGGGAGAAACATCAGATATTAAGGCCAAAAACATACATAATGTTGAAGACAATGTAATACGTCACATCCATGCAGATGATCAATGGGTTAACGTTATCAAAATCAAGGGAAAACAAGAATATCAACAGGTTAATGTGACAACAAGAGGTCAAGCAAAAGTTGTTCTAAAAGGAAGTTCATCTAAAACAACTATTTCTCCTCCAAGTCAGTATAATCTTGTTGATCAATTGAGAAAAACCTCAGCTCAAATATCTATACTTGAACTTCTCAAAATATCCCCCATAAACAAGAATATTTTAGAAGAAGCCCTTGTAAACACAACTGTTGATACTGATTTAGATGTAAATAGATTTCAAGCCATGGTGGGACATTTGTCTTCCCCCACTTGTCTTTCATTTTCTGATAAAGATGATGCTTCCATGACAATCCACATAATTCCTCACTTTATCTTGAAGTCATGATTCATAAACATCGAATTAGACGTGTTTTAATAGATGGAGGAGCCGATTTGAATATTTGTACCTTAAAGTTAATAAATGCCTTAGGAATATCAGAAAATGAAATTGACCCACGAAGGAAGATAACTATCAAGGCATATGATGATGAAGAAAGAGCTTCTAAAGGATTAATATTGCTACCTATCAGAGTGGAACCTATTGTGAAGAATACATTTTGTTAGGTTTTAGATCGAGATCTTTCTTATAATATACTTTTGGGTCGTCCATGGATTCATGATATGCAAGCAGTACCATCAACGTATCATCAATGTATCAAGTTTCCTTATGATGGACAAGAAATAACTATACAGGCTGATTACAATAGTACCCAAACTTGTTCAAATCTTAGAGTAACTCAAGATGTCTTTGTGCCACACAATAGGAAAGCTCTTGTTGTTTCTTCTTCCAATCTACAAGATCAATTGCAAGAATTGACAAAGAATCTTGATACTAGGCTGAAGTTTAAAGACAAAGGGGTAGGTGAATATTTATTATCTCTTTCTACCTTACCTCCTCTGAGGTCACATGGGCAACCTACCTTATCAAATCAAAAGATTACAACAACTTCTATATCTCAAGCTTCTGAGCCAATCACAAAGTTTGATGGAAAATTCATTAAAGCACATACCACTGAAGAAGAAGCTAAAGATAGGGACATTCTAAATTGGCTATACAAAGATGAAGATGACTCTCTCTTACACATTAAGTTACCAAAAGAACAATATGGTAAGGTGTACGCTATCATGCAGAAAATGGGCTATGAAGGAAATGGTCCTATAGGGAAACGAAGAGAAGGAATTGTGGAACCAATTCAACCTATTTCAAAGCATTCAAGTGATAAAACAGGTCTTGGATATGGCAAAGATAAAGAAGACTCTACTTCACAGCAAGCACAATTAACTCATGAAGGAGGATCAGTGTCAGATAAACCTCATGAATTAGTTTTCCAATTGCAAAATAGTTTGGATACTGATTCTAATGAATATGAATGGGACACCATTTATAATGATGAATTTTGGAGGGATAAACAAGTTGATATCATACACAAGTATGCACCTGTTCTTATATAAGGAGAAGGCTCAAGGCCTCCACTTGATTATGTTTTACAAAGAAATCATGACTCGAGTGAGGATGAATTAGATTCTAACGAGATTGACAATCAACAAGAGAATACCATCATAGACCTTGTCTATCATGAAGATGATAACCATATCATGACTTTGACAGTTCAAGACCTCACTTGACCTAATGATCATATGCCTTTAGTTTATCCAGAACTTATTGATTGGGACATTGATGCACCTATCCATATTCCCACATTCAATGATGACGAGGACATTATAAATTTCCTTTGTTCCTCAAATGAAGAAAACAATTGTTTCATTCAAGAATCTCATACTCATGATTTTGATAAGGAGGGTGTCAAGTCTCTTAGCTGCAAAATAAATGAAATAAAAGATAGATCTATTGGTAAAAACCGAAAAATGGCAGTGATAGATCAAAACAAGAGGAAAATAAAGAGTGAATCCAACAGTGAAAACCTTTCTGAGGCACTGAAGGATGAGAAACTTGACACTCTTCCCAAGTATTATCATGAAAGATCTTCTATTTTGATCGAACCAACATAATCAATCAACATAAGTACAGCGGAGCAGCCAAAAGTTTTGCAACTTGCAGCATCATTAACAGTTGAAGAAGTTCTGAAATTTATGCAATTCTTGAAGGAGAATCAAATTAACTTTGCTTGGTCATATGCTGATATGCCAGGGTTAGATCCTAATTTGATAATGCATCATTTATCTATTAAACCTAGGACAAAGCCCGTAAAGAAAAAACTCAAAAAAATGCATCCACATGTTGCATTATTGGTCAAAGAAGAATTAAAGAAGCTTTTGGATGTTGGATTCATTTGAAATATTGATTATGCAGAATGGATTTCCAATATTGTACCTGTTTCAAAGCCAGATGGAAGGATCAGAGTTTGTACAGATTTCAGAGATTTAAATAAAACTTGTCCTAAAGATGATTTTCCTTTGCCCAACATAGACATGATTGTTGATTTAACTGCTGGTCATGCAATGTATTCATTAATGGATGGATTTTCAGGATACAACCAGATAAAAATTGCACCAGAGGATCAAGATAAAACAGCGTTTATATGCCCTTGGGGTACTTATTGCTGGAATGTAATGCCATTTGGGTTAAAGAATGCTGGAGCTACTTATCAAAGAGCGATGACAACTATTTTTCATGATATGATGCATACATTCATGGAAGATTATGTTGATGATTTACTTGCCAAATCTCACACACGAGAAGAACACCTAGAAATCTTATCAAAAATCTTTATTAGAATGGAGAAGTTTAATGTTTGACTAAATCCAAAGAAATGTGTCTTCGGCGTTACATCTGGAAAACTCCTAGGATACATTGTTTCAGAAAAGGGTATAGAGGTTGATCCAGAAAAGGTACAAGCTATAATGGACATGCCACCACCATGAAATATCAGTCAACTTTGATCATTGCAAGGAAGATTACAGTCCATCAGAAGGTTTATAGCTCAACTGGCAGACAAAAGTTTACCATTTACACATTTATTGCATAAAAATGTTCCATTCAAATGGGATGAAAAATGTGAAACAACATTCAATCAGATCAAGCAATATCTTACGCATCCACCAGTTTTAATTCCACCTATTCCAGGAGAGCCACTCATACTCTATATTTCAGCAATGGAAGTATCTTTGGGAGCATTGCTAGCACAAGAAGATTCTACAGGTAAAGAAAGGGCCATATATTATATCAGCAGAACTTTAACAAGACATGAATTAAATTATAGTTTCATTGAAAAAGCTTGCCTTATAGTAGTGTTTGCTTCTCAAAAGTGGCGACATTATATGTTAGCTCATACAGTTAAGTTGATAACAAAAATTGATCCATTGAAGTACCTATTAAGTAGAGCTACTTTAACAAGAAGACTTGCAAAATGGGTAATGATCTTAAGTGAATTTTACATTCACTATGTAGATCGGAAAGCTATTAAAGGATAGGTCATTGCAGATCAGTTGGCTGAAGCACCTTTACAAGAAGAAAATCCAATGCACATTGAGTTTCTTGATGCATATGTTTTTACAGCAACAATTAACAAATCATGGACATTGTACTTTGATGGATCTTATACACAATATGGCTCAGGGGCAAGGATTCTTTTTGTTACACCTGAAGGACATACCATTTCACGATCATATCGGTTGATGTTTGCTTGTACAAATAACATAGTTGAATATGAGGCATTGCTCATAGGATTAAAAATAGCTTTGGAATGGCGGATTTCAGAGCTAGAAGTCTACGGTGATTCACAACTTGTCATTAATCAAATTAATGATGATTATCAAACCAAAGATGATAAGTTGCTACCTTACAAGAACATGGTGGAGGATTATAAGAAATATTTTGTGTCAATTAAGTTTTCACAAATATCAAGGATTGATAATAAAGCTGCAGATGCAATGGCTACCATTGCTTCCTTATTACGAATATCAGAAGATCAAACCAAATATGAATTCTTGGTGGAACAATTGTTTTCTCCCGCTTATGATGATCCTGAAACCCAAGTCATATGTCATTTAACCGGTTCGGATTCACCTTTATATGGCAAGACTTATACTTACCTCAAAGATAATATCTTACCTTCGGATTTATCCCGCAACCAAAAAAGGAATTTCATTCGCCAATCATCCCGTTATACCTTAATTGCCAATATCCTTTATAGACGTGGTTTTGATGGTACACTCCTTAGATGTCTTGAACGTGATGAATCTAAAAAATCATTACAAGAGGTTCACGGTGGTATTTGTCAAACTCATTCGAGTGGTTTGACCTTAGCCAAGAAACTTGTCAGAATGGGATACTATTGGCCTACCATGGAGAAAGATTCTTTTACTTTTGTCAAGAAGTGTTCTAAATGCCAGATCCACGGGAATCTTATTCATGCACCTGCGCAAGAACTGCAACCTTTCATTTCAACATGTCCTTTTTCTCAGTGGGGACTTGATCTTGTTGGTAAAATACATCCTTCATCATCAAATGGTCATAAATTTATCATTATAGCTACGGAGTATTTTACAAAATGGATTGAAGCTATTCCTTTAACAATGGTGACTGGTAAAAAAATATCTTCATTTATCCTGAATTACATTATTTGTAGATATGTAATTCCTAACTCTATTGTTACTGATAATAGAAGGCCTTTTAAGAATCAGGATGTGGATGAACTTTGTGAAAGATTTCACATTCAACATAGGTTATCTACACCTTATTATCCATAGGGTAATGGTCAAGCAGAAGCTTCTAACAAAACTATTTTGAAGATATTGAAGAAGACAATAAATGACGCTGGTCGTGATTGGCATGTGCAATTAAATCCAGCTTTGTGGGCATACAGAACTAGCATTCGCACACCAACGGGAGCTACACCATATGCCTTGGTCTATGGAGCAGAAGCAATTTTACCATTAGAAGTTGAAATACCTTCACTTAGGGTTTCACTCAAGGGATTGATAAGTGATGAAGACTATAGGGTTTCTCGCCTTCAAGAGCTAGAATTGTTAGATGAAAGGTGTCAACATGCAGCTGATCATTTGAAGGGTTATCAACAAATTATGTCTCGTAGCTATAATCACAGAGTTAAACCACGGGCATTTCAAGTGGGTGACTTAGTGTTGAGAGAAAATCCACTTACTCAGTAAGATAGAGAAAAGAAGGGAAAATTTGAACCTAACTGGCTAGGTCCATTTGTTATCATTGTAGCATACAATTCTGGTGCATATCAGTTATCCATGTCAGAAGGGGACCTGTTTGAAGAACCTATCAATAGTATTCATCTGAAGAAATTATATGTCTAAAAAGTCCTGAAAAAATCAAAAAAACATTGTAAAAGTCCTGAAAAAAATCAAAAACATTATAAAAAGTCCTGAAAAAAATCAAAAACATCATAAAAAGTCCTGAAAAATGAAAATAAAAATAAAAAAGCAGAAAATTTCTGAAAAGGTGCAATAAAAACAAGTGGTGAAAACTTGGGAAACATGCACTACTTGTGATTAAAATGGGTTCCTCCATTTATTAGTTTATGTCTTGTTTTCATTTTTGGCATCATCCATCCATATCCATTCTCTGTATATATCTTTCATTATCCATATCATATAGTGGGAATCTTTAGGTTTCATCATGGCTTGATGAAATTTTGTACATATCTTTTATCCTTAGGTTGTGTTTACACTGGAGGCAAAAATGCAGAAACATACACTGAACAAATAGGAGAGGACAACAAGCTTTTTGAATATCACAAACAGACATAAAATAGTTTGACAAAACACAACAAACCTTGTCGTATCAAATCAATCACAACATGATCCAAACAAATATCGAAATGAGAACATCAATGATGATAATCAAAATTGGATGATCTTAATCTAAATAAATGTTTGAAATACTTTAAGCAAGAATGGAATGGTTGTTTGATTTTCTATCATATCTCTGGAGTGATTCAATGATGTACTAAACTAGAAGAGCAAGGAAGGAGTATGATTTTTCTTTGTCTGCTGTTTGCGAGGAAATCATTAGTACTATGTAAATTGGTCGCGAGACATGCTCTACTATGTATCATGGATGACATTTCAGAATTTGCATGGGAAATGGGTTAACTCTTGTCTATTTATGCAAGCAATACTCAGGCCATCTCGGTTCAATTATACCTAGATGCTTGTATTAACTTGCTATATTAAAAATCATGAAAGCAATACTCAGGTCATCACTAGTGCTAACATACCATTTGATGCTTGTATTAACTTTCAACATTTCAAAGCTCTATGATGATACAAAAAGCATGAATAAGCTCTCCAAATGGCAATATTGTATGAATGTCCTGCATGGTTAGTATAGATTTGTATTCATGTTAGAATTTGCATTTTGCATTCATAAATTTTCCAAAAAGCTGGCAAAGAGTCAAATGGTTATATCTTTTCGAAAACATGAGTGAGTATATTTTGACATTCACAAAAACATCATTTCATACATTTTTCATATATATTTGCATCAGAAAATCATAAAATCAAAGCATACATTATATACATCATTACCATATACATTCATTCATCCAATAAATTTCATCAGGTAAAATCATGTATATATATATATCATAATCATGAAATCATCATATGTACACATCATCACTGCATTTCATATATCTCAAAAATAAATGTCAAAATGTACAAGGATGTCAACTACAAATGATATAACATCATCAAAAATGTGATCATCTCATGGTGTATACAAAATGTCTCAACAGAATATATATAATGAAAATGTCATCTACAAATGCACTAGGCAGTGCTATCCTCTGATGGAACTGGCCTAGGACCTGCACCGCCTGTCCCTAATGGACCTACTCCGCCTGTCCCTGATGGTCCTCCTGGAGGTAAAGGCTGTGTCACACCCCTGCTAGTAGTACAAGAGCGACCATGAGTAGACCGTGACTGAGCATAGCTCTCTCTCTGCTCAGGTGGAATTGCATCATGATATCTAGTCTGATAGAACTCTACCTCTTGGGTGGCTCTAGTAACCTCTCTCATCATGTCACCCGTCAAGGTGCTAGCTGCTACTCTCTGTAGGCTATCTGCCAAGGCAATGGCTTGCTCACCCCGCTGTCTAGCTGCATCCCTCTCAGCAGTAATCGAAGTCAACTGACCCTATAACTGTGAAATCAAAGTCTGTTCCTGTGCTAACTAGGTCTGCAAACTCTGTACTGTACTCTGTAAAGAGGATATCTGGCCTGATACCGTCGAATCTACTGAAGGGGATGGGTCAATGTGTCTCATCCGTGATCCACCTCTACCACCTCTACTACCTCTGCCACCTCTCCTACCACCTCTCCTGCCACCTCTATCTCCACCTCTACCATCACCACCATCATCTCCCTCTAAGTCATCATCTCCATCACTCTCATCATCATCACTGTCCTCTGAATCATCATCCTCTGACCTAGAGTCTCTCTATCGATGTCTCTGTGCAATAATAGGAGCAATAGCCTCATCAGGATCAAACATACGTGGTGCTGGATGCTCTAGGACATACTGGAAATACTCTGGTGTTGTCCCTGCATCAAGGACATCCACTCAGTAATTCCACATCTGTGCTCCTAGACTGGTAAACTCTACCACCGCTGTCTCATATGAAATCCGTGGACCCCACACAACAAGCTCTGGTTGTCGCCATGCATAAATCGAGGAACCCACAGGCATACCCTGAATCTAACCAAACTGTCGACATACTCGCCTAGCAAGAAATCTCTCAAGGATCCATGTAGTTCACCCAATCAAAAATCTGGAATTACAAACATATGGCATCTCCCTCACATCCTCTGGCCATGGCTCACAATCTAAGTACGGTCTCCAGCATACTGTATCAAGACTATCCAATAATCGCTGCCAATGCACTAGTTTGCCCAGTCTCGGCTGAGCAATAATGTGAGCATATCTCCATCTGTATGCTTGACCAGCTGGTCACTGTCCTTGAGTCAATGGACATAAAACAGCAAAGTGCTCCCATGCCCATATCTGTAGTAATGAGCACCCAACAACAAAACTCCGGCCTCTACCATATACAATATGATGTAACTCATCATATAAATGGGCTAGCATGCATGTACCCCATGCATATCGTGTCCCCTGCATCACCATACTCTCCAAAACATGACCCCATCTGATCGCAAACCCCTTTGACCTATGGTCGGGGTACAACACACCTCCAATAAATCCTGCAAGTACAGCTGGTAGCGGCGGATATGTATCTGTAATCTCGCCCCATGGGATAAAGTATCTAGCGATCTGATCATCTCGGAAGATCCTCTTCAAAGAATCAGTGCCTCCAGCCTCTCAGCTATCAAAAACAACTATCTCTCCCATCACTGGGATCCGTAAGATGCGATATACGTCCTCAAGGGTCACTGTAATCTCACCTGTCGGTAAATGAAAAGTGTTGGTGTCACTATGCCACCGCTCTGCAAGTGCTGTCAAAAGAGCCCTGTTGAGGCAAACCTCAGGCATATCAAGTAATGCACTCAATCCACATGCATCAATCACATCTCTATCTGACTGTAACAAATGAGGAATCAATGTCCATGTGCTCGAAAATGTCTCTCGTAACTGCAAAACACCTAATCTCTCCTGTTGACATATCATCAAAGCAATATCAATATCAAATCATCATAACGTATCAATCCAAAACTAAATATCACATTATTTGTTTTTCATCATCATCATGAAATGCGAATAATATCAAAATCATGTTTGTTTTTAACAACCTTAGAAGCAAACAAATCAATCAAACTATTTGTTTTTCATCATCATGGAATGCAAATAATCAACATCAAGTTTCTTTCTAACGACTTTATAAGAAAACTTATCTGTCCTATTTGTTTTTAACAACTTTAAAAGAAAATTTATCAGTTTATATTTGTTTTCTAACAAATTTAGGAACAAATTTATCATTCACAACAACATACAATCAAAAGCGCTACAAAACTGCTTATGGGCGCTACAAAATTCCTCATCAGCGCTAAAAAATTATAGGCGCTAAAGAAATAATCAATCACGCTACGCTTTTGATTATGGGTGCTACGGAAATTCATGCGCTATGAAAGACGTTAAGAGCGCTATCAAATTTGTTAAATGCGCTACAGAAATTCATGCGCTATAAAAACCATTAAAAGCGCTATAAAAGCTATCATATGCGCTATAGAATCAATCGCGCTACGAAAATGTTCAATTGAGCTACGATATGTATCATATACGCTACAGAGTTAAATGCGCTACAAAATATATTATATGCGCTACAAAAAGCTTTAAGGGCGCTAAAACACACTTTTTTTTTTGTCGAAACATGGAAAAACATGCCACAAAACGTAAAATTTTTGAAAGACAGGAGATTTACGAAACACATACCGAAGGTCCATAGTGTGCTGGCCGCTGATGTCATCGGATACGCTTGAAATGGTGCTGGTGAACTGGAAGTGCCATAATTATCAACTCAGAGCTCAAAATTTGTAAATTTTACTAGGTTAAAATTGAAAATGACATGGAAAATGACATTTTTAACCTATATAATGGTAAAATTGGGGCATTTTATCATATTTTAACATAGCAGGGGAAATTTCTTCATCAATTTCTTCATTTCATATCTTTTTGGGTCAATTTCCTTCATATCATTAGTTTCAAACGATGAATCGACATCTTCAAAATCATAAAAATCAAAAAATTGAAAAAATTGAAAAAAAAAATCATCAAAAAAATTCACAAAAATTCAAAATATTATCGATTCATCGTTTGCGGGGGCGTATACCTATCGATAAACCTGACAGTCAACATTTGGGGCAAAATTTAAAATTCTTTGAAGCAATGCGTAAAACACATCACTTCAAAGGGGGGCAAAATGTATACACCTAAAAATGGTCACATCACATTGTCTAGTAATTAATTAAATATTTTTAATATTTAATTAAATCTTCGAATTCCATCTATGTATAAATAAATTTAAATAATTTATTTATATTATCCATTATTTCATTTCGATTAAATAAATAAGTTTATTTAATCATCTTTTCGTATTCATTTCTTAATTAATTAAATAAACATTACGATTTATTTATATTAATAATCATATAATCTTAGTTTGAATATTTTATTCAAATAAAGATTAAAATATTCTTCTTTTCTTCTAAATATCATTTATAATTAAATATTCCAAAATATTTAATTAATTCTTCTAATATTTCATATTCTTCTAAAGTCACATCATGATTAAATATTCTAAAATATTTAATTAAAATCTTCTATAGTTTTTAAAATCAAAAATCAAAATTCATTAAATGAAATTAAATAAATTTATTTATTTAATTAATTTTGGGGATTATCTTCAACACCCGTGAAACAAACTGCCCAAACAGAAAAATTAATTTTCTCTATTTCTGTGCAGGCTTGTTCCCATGGGTTGAAGACAAGAATCCATCCTTCTCTCCAACCTCTCAACCTCTTCCATATTCTTCTCAACTTCTTCATCTTTCACCATTCAAACCTACCAGACAATCTCATAACCATAGATCCTTGCCAGCCGGGATTGTTCCTGCAAAAATCTATAAATATGATTGCCGGGAACTCCAAATCATATAGAAGTTTTAAGCAAGTAAATTATAGTCAAATTGTAAGCATTCATAGCATTCATAGCATTCACAGTACTTTCATAGCATAAAATCATAGCATAATATAGCATAGAATCATGACATCTTTCATTCACAGCCCCTGTCCATATCTGTCAGCAATTTCATTCCATTAAACATACAGAATAGAATATAATTTCCTTTTTGCATACTCGTTCTACAGGTTGCCATTTGGAGAAGCTGAGCTTATACAATCTGAGAGCCACAAGCTTCAAACAAATCTCTGGAGATAGAGAAAGACATAAAGTTTCTAAAGAAGTTTTATTTCATATTCAAGTTTTATTTCAATTTCTTTAGTTTAAAGTTCTGTTAATTGTGTTTGTGTTTTCAATTAGATTACAAATAAAGACATACACAGTTATGAAACAAATTGTTCAAATATACAACAAACATATTCCTTCCACCTCTAGCACATCCCATCCAACAAACACTGTGGTTAGCCAAGGAGGACTTAACACTTCTCCTCCTTCCACAGTAACATCAATACCTACCTACACCATTCCGCAAGTCACAACAATAATGCAACAGGTTAGCAATGTGATTCCTTCCTCAACTATTCCTAATAGAATTCCTACTTCTTCTATAGCATCAAATGTTTTCTACTCTTCCACCATACCATCCATTATCATTCCCTTCACTTTCCCTACCAGTACATCACTCTGTCCCCACTTTCCCTTCCACCTCATACCACTTACATTGACCGTCTCATCACATAAATTCTTCAAATTGTCTACTCCATGCAAAAACAAATATCCACCATCAACCAAAACTAGAATGGACCACCTACCTATTATGTATGAAGCAACCCACTTTCTTTAGAAATCCTACAAACACCGATGCTGCAAGGAATAGAAATTCCTAGATTTGATAAGTATGGAGGAAAGGGTGATCCTACTAATCATGTTAATGGTTACATAGCATTGTGTAGTGAATTTTTCCTTGACGATAAACTATTGGTCAAGCTATTTCCTAGAACTTTAAAAGACATTTCCTTATAATGGTTTTCATCCTTACCCAATAATTCAATTAGTTCATTCAGTGAGTTGTTTGATGCAATCATAAGTCATTTTCAAGTGCATATGACTCCCAAAAAGACATTGGTTGCTCTAATGAGATGTAAAAAAAATGTAGAAAAAAAGGTAAGCAATTTCATCTCACACTATTAGTCACTTTATGCCCAACTCGGTGCTAAAATTCCCAATCCACATCTCCAAAGGATGTTCATTGAAAATTTACAAAATCACATTTAGGATAGATTGACTATGATGAATTTTATCGCTTTCATGCACTTGTGCACAACCCTTTTCAATTATCATAATTTAGTTAGTAGTCGTGATGCAAAGTCATCTTCCAATCAAACTAAAAAAACTAAACCTAGCACTTCAAATAAGTCACAACCATTTTGAAAACCTGATAAAGGGTTCTTACAATTCAACCCCCATCCTCAACAAACACTTCAAACTGTTAACAACCAAGTAGCATTTGTTAAAGCCACAATACCTTATAGTTATGGAGATCCAAAATGACAGTTTACACCATTGCCAGACACTCTTCATAACAGAATGATCCAACTTATATATCAACAAATTATTTCTTTACCTACTGTTAAACCATTAGATCCAACTAAACCTTTTCCTCCAACCTTTCAACCTAATGCTTATTGCCATTATCATAGACAAAATGGACATGACACAAAATAGTGTAAGCATCTTAAACACATAGTGCAAGACCTCATTGATTCTGGCTATCTATCCATTTCAAATGTTAATGTCAAAGGAAATACGTCTGTTACCCCACCCAATCAAAATTTGCAACTTTTTACCAATTTGATGCCTAAACATAATCTGTCATTCATCAAATCCAATGAAACTCAAAAATTATGTGATGATTGTTCAAAAAGCTATTGAACATCTTGATCCTATTCCTCATATCACTTTTATTAATCCTATGGATGATCTAGTAGAAGTGATAGATGTTATCCCTCATAAGGGCTAACCTAAGAAAAATCTTGATATTACTTTCTCTTCTAAGGATATTCTTCTAAATCTTCCCGATGGGCCTCTTTACATAGTCGAACATATTTATGATAAGCCCACTAATAGGATACTCATAGATCCCTCTTGTGGTGAGAATGCGATCACTGAGGAATTTTTTGTATTTGATGATCTTTATCAAGATAACTATGATAAACCTAGAGCACAAATTTGTGTGCTCTACAATAGGATCGATCATTCTTCCATTACAGATAGGACCTAAGAGAGTGGATGTCACATTCTCCATCATCCCAAAGTCAGATTATTTTCATCTGTCCTTAGGCTATCCATGGCTTCGCTCGATGAAAGTTACCCCTTCAGTCATACACAAATGTTTAAAGTTTCCGCATGACAATGACATATTCACTGTTCACCATAGTGGCTTTAACCATTTATCTTCGTAAGGAAACTTCTCCCTAGAAGCCTTTTGGCCTGAGCCCATGGAACCCTTAACACCTCGCAAGGATTTCTTTTTCATTGCTTATCAAAAGTTTAAAGCAAAGAAAATTTCTGAATTGTCCCTCTAGAACCAATCTCCATCCACTTCCAAAACTCCTATCATAGATGAGACAATGCTTCAATCTGAACCGAAACCACCAACTATAGATCAACCACCAATAAAAAATTCACCTTCATCATCCAAATGCCTAAGAGATTATGAAACCAACCCCATCATGCCCCCTCGCATAAAACAAGATTATAAAGCAAAAGAGAAAGTGATTGACCCACCTCATATGCTTCCTTCTATTCCTCCCCTAGGGGAAGAAAAGGAGCCTATGGTGGATCAACCCACTCTTACACTTACACAACTTAAAAATAGAATATGAATAAACCAAGGTGCTAGGGAGAATAGGCATCAACATTGTCTCCTTGATCATCAATTACAAACTGAAGAAAACAAAGAAAATCAACCTCCACCTTTGACAAAAGCACTACCTAATGATCCCCCTCCCCATTCACAAAAATGATCCAATACAACAACCACAGCTCTTGATACACCCTTAATTGGAAATTACCATTTGTCCTCCCGTCATGATTAATTTGGATGATGATGATGATGATATCTCTAAAATAGACGAAGAGGTGCATAATGATTTGAATACATTATTTTCCTCTTCCATGAGCTTAAATGAAAAATATCCTACAAGTGTAGAACTTGGTACTTCCCCTAGTTTGGCACTTGCAATTGTCCCTTTGGAAATTCAACCACCCTCACAATACACTGAACATGATTGGGAGGCAGATGACTTGTTAGATGGTTGAATTGCATTCACCTTACTAAGCTTTTGCATTTTTACTTTATTTTTCTTTTGAGCTTGTACGTGTGTATTGTGTTCCCCCATGATGGGATGTTTCATGTTATCTCTCTCTGTAACACTCTTCTATTTGTACCTTCATTCTTCTTTATGTCTTACATAACTTGGGTATGTGCTGGATCATCATGGAAAAAATAGGCCCTTAAGTGACAAAAAATTTAGAAAAATCAGAGTTAGGCAACTTGACGTAAAAATTTGAATAAGTTATCTATATTATTTCAAAAATATGTAACAATAATTTTTTTAGAAAATTGAACATAGTTTCTAAAATACTAGGTTTATTTAAAAAGCAAGAAATCTATTTAGTGAAAATTTAAAATTTCAATGCAGTAGTACTTAAATTTCAGGGAAAAAATAAGAAGTAGGTGTCTGTCTGACCACCCTAACCACAATAAAATGATAATATTTTTTTATAATATTTTATATATAAGTAGAGGACTCATGTCCCAATGTGATGCATATTTTTTTGTAATTTTTTTCCAAGTAAATAATTAATTATAAATTTTTTATTAAATTTTTTTAAAAATATAAAAAATCGTGTGTCTGACCACCTTAACTTGGTAAAAAATTCATGAAACTCATTTTTTCTTTTTTAAATCCTATAGTATGCAAAGCATAGAATGTGACGCATGTTTCAAATTCAAAAAATGATACTATTGGGTATGTGCAAGATCATGACAGGCCAAAAAGTGGCGATATGTAAGTGATATAATGGCCCATGTGGCTGACGACTTTTATTTACCCAAAATTGATGAAACAAAAAGGGTTTGTAAAGGATATTATCAGCTTTCCACCAATATAAATTATGCTTTACTTTGAATTTAATAAATAATTATTATTCATTTTCTATTTGAGGTATGACTAAAGTCCTGATTGATAGGTTGATTGAAAAACATCTATAGCTTTCAAACGATATCACATTTTTTGAATCCAAAACATGTGTCACATTATATGCTTTGTATACTATAGGATTAAAAAAATTGAATTTCTTGAAGTTTTGACCAAGTTAAGGTGGTCAAACATACGAGTTTTATTTTTTAAAATTTGTAATAAAAAATCATAATTAATTATTTACTTGGAAAAAAATGATAAAAAATATGCATCCACATCGGGACATGAGTCCTCTACTTTATCTAAAATATTATAGAAAATATTATCATTATTGTGGTTGTGGGTAGAAATCTTATTTTTTCCTGAAAAAGTATACTGCATTGAAATTTCAAATTTTCACCAAATAGATTTTTTTTTAAAATAACCTAGTAGTTTAAAACTTCAATTTTCTACATTCTATTCTTTACATATTTTTGAAATAATATAGATAACTTATTCAAATTTTTAGCAAGTTGCTAACTCTGATTTTTTGAATTTTGCCTTAAGGGCCTATTTTTCCATGATGTTTACCCCGCTGCTATAGATGTTTTTCAATCAACCTATCAATCAAGAATTAGTCGTAATTTAAATAGAAAATGAATAATAATTTCTTATTAAATTCAAAGTAAAGCATAAATTATATTGGTGGAAAACTAAGAATTTCCTTTAAAAACCCTTTGTGTTTCATCAATTTGGGTAAGAAAAAAGTTGTTAGCCACATACCCTAGAAATTCCCATCATATTTCCACCTTTTGGCCCATCATGATCCTACACATACGCACTTTTTTCTTTTGCTTTTGCTAGTGTTTTCCTTTTAGGGATGACACAAATTGTAGACACGCCCTATGTCTCTTCCATGTTGACCCAAAAGGTCATTTTCTTTTTCTCTTTTGCTTGTGTTTTCATTTTGGGGATGACGCAAGGCATTCAGAATGAAATGTCTCCTTCATGTTGACCCAAAAGATTTTTCCATTTTCATTCACCTTTTCATTTCCCCTTACTTTTGATTTCCTTTTGGGGACGATGCAAAGCATTGAGATAGAAATGTCTGTTGCATGTTGACCCAAAATTTCCATCTTTTGTTTCCCTTTTTTTCACTCTCTTTGTGTCATTCTTCAAGTTCTATGTGTATTTTGGGAATGATGACAGTTTTGAGCTCTTTAATAAAAATATTGCAACAACAAACATATTGAGTTCATACAAACTATGAGTGTATGTTCCTCACCTTCTGGGCCTTCTCACCCCATGGAAAACCAGAGGTTATGTGGCCCCAGAGTGAGTACTTAGGCCTTCTCACCTAGTGGATAACCACGAGTTTTGTCACCCTAGAGTGAGTACACATTTCTTGTTTCAAATAAACAGCCTAGATCTGATTGACAATGGGATGGAAAAATGATTGAAGCTTTCTTTCATCTTTTTTCATCACTTTCATGTGTGTTCCTTTGTGTTTATGTTTGGTTTTCCATGGGATCGTGATCATGGGGGATTGATCATCCCTCTTGATTGTTGTTATCTCATCTTTCTAGCATGAGTGCATTTGGATCCCTCTCAATGTGCATGTTGGGCTACTTTAGTGTGAGTTTCAAGCAAGTTCATACTCTCACTAAAGTGGGGGCTTAATGTGTCACCAAAAAATGTATAGTTGACATTTTTATGCTCACTTGAGTCTCTCTTATGGAATTTGGCTTGATTTTTCCTAGATTTGATGTTGTAATTTGATCAACACATTTACATTAGGTCTTAGACTATTGAGAATCATTAAAACTTCTAGGATGTCTTGTACAACTGTTGTGAAGTGTTGTAACCCACTTTCACACTTTTCTAGGACCCATTCATTATAATTCACTTAAATAACCCCTTTTTTATCAATTAACAAGTCTTATTTCAAAGTTTTGTAAATAATTGTAACAAACTCTCATGCTTTTGTAGACTTGTCATCACTAATTCAGCCCTTCCTCATGTTTAAATGACCCCTTAATGTACTTTTCAGCCATACTTAAGTGTATTTTTGAGGATATTTCCATTAAACAACATTTAATGCACTTTAATCTCTGAAACCTAGTGAAATTTCCTTGGTGGGACCAAGTCACCACTTGGGGTGACATAGTCCCACTGGGCACAAAAATCAAAATAATTTTAATTTCTTGGCAGAATTTTATTCTCTTACCCTTGAGGTTAGCCTGTGATTTGTTATTTTTGGGAAATTTAGGAAAATAAAGTATAAATAAGTGTTTTTACTCTCATTTTAACCCCCATTCAATCAAGCATTCATCCAATCAAGCAATCCATCCATTCACTTAATAATTTTCAAGCATTCAAGCACTCTAATAATAATCAAGTCATCCATTGGAGCACTTCATTACATATCTTCACATTTACACATCAAGGGTTTGGTAAGTTTATGACATTACATGTTTATTTATCATTCTCTTCATATTTTATTTGATTATCTAGGGTTTGATTACAAAAGTGGGGTTTGACCAAGGGAAACCCCTATACTCTAACCCTTAACCCTTTTCCCCCTCTTTGCATGTGTGTTTGCAAACATTATATGCAGATTTGTGAAAAAGTTTGGTGTCAAAAAGTGGTCAACAATCCATCAAAGTCAATAAAGCCCTAATTGAAGCTTGGAGACCTATTTCAACCCGTTTTCTATAGAATCAAGATCAGACACCTATTAGAAGAGCAAGTGTAGACCGAAAGTTACAGAATCTTGTGCCAAAATTCTAGAAGTCTCTAGGTGGAGTAAGTTGCCATTTGTGGTGAATTAGTCCCACTATTAGGCCTAAAAATTTATTTTTACATTTCTAAGTACCCATTTGGTAGATTCCCGTTTTGACAGATTTTCCTCAAAACTGGACTAAGTCGCCCAACTTGGCGTATGTGTCCCAGTCAAGATTTCTATGTCAATTTTGTAGGATTCCAGAACCCCACTACATTAGATTCCATATTCCAGGTGCATCTCTCAAATTTTGTTTAATCATTTCATCATTTACTTGCATTCTTAGGTGTTTTTGCATACATCATTGTGTTTTCCAACACTTTGCATTTGTTAGGATTAGCATCAATAAATCATTCCTTTTTTAGTTTTTTGCATTTAGACATCATATTTAGATACATTGCATTACTTTTACATTAATATTGAGTGTAGAAATTAGCATTTTGGGCCCAATTCTCTCCTTTTAGGTGAAAAACCTAGAAGAGTTAGAGAACCCTTGGTTAACCAAAATCACTATCCACATGAGGTATGTGGAAATCATAATAGGTCAAAATATCTACTTCACCAATAGAGGAAATTTAGTGTCTACAAATGCAATTTATGTTGCAAATGATGAATGGAAGAGACTAAGATTTATGTGAGTTTCTCCAACAAGTTATGGAGAACTTGAGCCAAACTAAGTAAAAAAAAATCCATTCAAGTTTGGAACACTAA
Source organism: Sequoia sempervirens (assembly GCA_007258455.2). Lineage (NCBI taxonomy): Eukaryota > Viridiplantae > Streptophyta > Pinopsida > Cupressales > Cupressaceae > Sequoia > Sequoia sempervirens. The sequence continues at coordinate 3,552,432 of VDFB02137365.1, read as the reverse complement.
TAGTCTATTCATTATTTTAATTTTTAAGAGAGCTACCTGGGAAGAAAAGCATGATATGGGATACTTGTAGACTGGTAGCACATCAAATATTTGATTATTTGCACAACATTGGGGACTTCACGGCATAGGGCTATGCTCTGATTGCATTTTTCACAACTTTTCAGAATACCGTGGATGAAAGAAATAAAATTCCAAAGATTTTAGTAGCTAAATATGCAAATGATATAACTTTCCTGGTATCTAATGATGAGTGCATTATAAAGGTAGAAGAACCTAGAACTCTATGGATAGAGCCTCTAATATATGAGATTGATAAACAAATGGTTGAGGGTCTCATTAAAATATTGCTAAACAACCCCAATAATCCCTCTTAGCCCGGACATGGCATATATGAAGAAAAATCAACTAAATTTTTTCTTGGAAACTTTAGCACCTCAAAGAGAAAAATGGGTAAATAAAAATGTTGAGGAATATTTTGCACTGCATACACTTTCAAAGGATGATATTGATACGTTAAGGGAAGTTGTAGGAGAGAAGATGGCCAAAGCAGTAGGAGAGCCTTCGAGACCTAGAAGATCAGGAAGATCATCTTCCACCACATCCTCTACATAATCACCATTTTCCTCTCATTTTAACGCCCATTCATTCAAGCATTCATCCACTCAAGCAATCCATCTATTCACTTAATAATTTTCAAGCATTCAAGCACTCTAATAATAATCAAATCATCCATTGGAGCACTTAATTACATATATTTAGATTTACACATCAAGGGTTAGGTAATTTTATGACATTACATGTTTATTTATCATTCTCTTCATATTGTATTTGATTATCTAGGGTTTGATTACAAAAGTGGGGTTTGACCAAGGCAAACCCCTATACTCTAACCCTTAACACTTTTCCCCCTCTTTGCATGTGTGTTTGCAAACATTATATGCAGATTTTTCAAAGAGTTTGGTGTCAAGATGTGGTCAACAATCCATCAAAGTAAATAAATCCATAATTGAAGCTTGGAGACCTATTTCAACCTGTTTTCTACAGAATCAGGATCATACACCTATTAGAAGAGCAAGTGTAGACCGAAAGTTACAAAATCCTGTGCCAAAATTCCAAAAGTTTCTAGGTGGACTAAGTTGCCATTTGTGGTGAATTATTTCCACTGTCAGGCCTGAAAATTGATTTTTACATTTCTAAGTACCCATTTGGCAGATTCCTGTTCTGACAGATTTTCCTCAAAATTGGACTATCGCCCAACTTGGTGTAAGTGTCCCAGTCAAGATTTATGGGTCAATTTTGTAGGATTCTAGAACCTCTCTACATTAGATTCTAGATTCCAGGTGCATCTCTCTAGTTCTGTTTAATCATTTCATCATTTACTTGCATTCTTAGGTGTTTTTGCATACAACATTGCATTTTCCAACACTTTGCATTTGTTAGGATTAGCATCAATAAATCATTCCTTTTTTAGTTTTTTGCATTTAGACATCATATTTAAATACATTGCATTACTTTTACATTAATATTGAGTGTAGAAATTAGCATTTTGGGCCCAATTCTCTCCTTTTAGGTGAAAAACCTAGAAGAGTTAGAGAACCCTTGGTTAACCAAAATCACTATCCACATGAGGTATGTGGAAATCATGATAGGTCAGAAGAAATACTTCACCAACAGAGGAAATTTAGTGTCTACAACTACAATTTATGATGCAAATGATGAATGGAAGAGACTAAGATTTATGTGAGTCTCTCCAACAACTTATGGAGAACTTGAGCTAGACTAAGTCAAAAAAATATCCATTCAAGTTTAGAACACTAATAGTCTATTTTTTATTTTAATTTTTAAGAGAGCTACCTGGGAAGAAAAGCATGATATGGAATACTTCTAGACCAGTAGCACATCAAATCTTTGATTATTTTCACAACATCGGGGACTTCAAGGCATAGGGTGATGCTCTGATTGCATTTTTCACAGATTTTTAGAACAATGTGGATGAAAGAAACAAAATTCCAAAGATTTTAGTAGCTAAATATGCAAATGATATAACTTTCCTGGTATCTAATGATGAGTGCATTATAGAGGTAGTAGAACCTAGACCTCTATGGATAGAGCCTCTAAGATATGAGATTGATAAACAAATGGTTGAGGGTCTCATTAAAATATTGCTAAACAATCCCAATAATCCCTCTTAGACCCGACATGGCATATATGAAGAAAATTAAACTAAAGTGTTTTTGGAAACTTTAGCACCTCAAAGAGAAAAATGGGTAAATTAATTTTTTTTACCCAAAATTAATGAAACGAAAAGGGTTTTTAAAGGAGATTCTCAGCTTTCCACCAATATAAATTATGCTTTACTTTGAATTTAATAAGTAATTATTATTCATTTTCTATTTGAATTCTGACTAAAGTATTGATTCATAGGTTGATTGAAAAACATCTATAGCTTTCAAATGGTATCACATTTTTTAAATCCAAAACATGTGTCACATTCTATGCTTCACATACTATAGGATTAGAAAAGGAAAAATTGAATTTCATGAAGTTTTGACCAAGTTAAGGTGGTTAGACATACAAGTTTTTATATTTTTGAAAATTTGTAATAAAAAAATCATAATTAATTATTTACATGAAAAAAATTACAAAAGGATATGCATCACATTGGTACATTATCTAAAATCTTATAAATTTTTTTTATCATTTTATTATGGTTAGGGTGGTTAGACAAACACCTACTTCTTATTTTTTCCTTGAAATTTAAGTACTACTGCATTGAAATTTCAATTTTTCACCAAATGGATTTTTTTTTAAACAAACCTAGTAGTTTAGAAACTACATTCAATTTTCTACAAATTCTATTCTTACATATTTTTGAAATAATATAGATAAAATTATTCATTTTTTTATGTCAAGTTTCCTAACTTTGATTTTTCTAAATTTTTTGCCACTTAAGGGCCTATTTTTTCCATGATGATCCTGCACATACCCGATCCTTCTAAAGAAAAAGGTATTGATATGAAAGAAATTCTCCCTTATACAACTAATTTACCCATTTTCAAAGAAGTAAAGGATCATTTTATTTAAGAGACATCACATTTGGATAAGGTTGATGATATACATGCTTCTCCAAAGAAATTTTCTCCTTTAGAATTTATAGAGAATACATCCAAAGAACAATTTGAAGATTAGTATAAAAATGATACATATTACAATCCAAAACAACTACCAAAAATGGTGGTGAAGAAGATAATAATGAAGAAGAAAGAAAAGATAAAAAGAGCAATGATAGAAAAAATGATGAGGACAAGGAGGAAGAAAATAAAGGCAAGCCATCAGAAAGCCCCTCTGAAGAGGAAGAAGAGAAAAAAAAAGAATAAAATAAGGAAGAAATAGAAGTTGGAAGAAGTGAAGAAGAATCTCCAGAGACCATTGAGCCATCAAAGTCATCTAGAGAATCATTCAAAAATACTCTTAAGGGTCTTTTGTCAAGGAAAATAAGAATTCATCTTGTGATTGCACCTTAGCTACTTAAGCTCCCATTACATCAAGGTTGTGTGGATCTAAGTAAGATCTTACTGGTTCAAAGGATACATCTTAGTGGTACCTTTCTTGACTCCAGTAAAAGGGAAATTATTGAAAGCTATCAAAAAGGGACTGAACTAATAAATGATGCCATCAAGGCTTTGCTAGATACATCTCCTGGTACCACAATTGATGACTCCTTAGCTCCTATTGAGAACCCAAAGTTCTTGGTTGATTCAATCGAAGAATATACCTCTAGCCTAAAGGAACAAACTGAAAAAAGAGGTATAGTCAAGACTTTTGGAGAAAAGGTTACTAGTACCACATGATAAATGTGCAACCACATATAGCATGGTGATGCAATTTTTAAAAGAGGTAAATGAATGTGAAGAGAAAGCTCAAATACTATTTGTGTATGGAATGTGGTGTATGGATACCACTTGAGCTATTAAAGACTTAATGGAATCAATAGAGCCACAACTTTCCAATGCCTCCAGAGCCTACAACATTACATGTGATAGAGACTATACTTCCTAGACTTACATTTCAGACTTGCAAAAAAAAAAATTCACGTTACAAAGGAAAAAATAGGATGCAACAAGGCAGTTCAGATAACTTGGAAATATGGTGAAGTCCAAACACATTCCAGTATCAAGTTCCTTGGTGGATGCAAAGAAACTTGAAAATATGAATCTTAATCCATCCACTCCAGAAGAAGGAGAAGAGTGCTTAGTAGAGCTGGAATCATTGCATAAAGAACTTGTCAAAATGAAGGGGATCTAGGATGATGGAAAACCTTCTTGGGAAGCCATTCGCAAGGAATTAGAAGGTGCTTCAAGTTTTGGTTAAAATTTCTCTACATTTTTTTTCTGTTCTATGTTATTTCAATTTCTTTCTGCAAATTTATCAATAGCACACCCTTTGTCCTTGATTTCAAAGGGGGATAATTTGAATTTTTGGAGTTCTTCTTAATGTTTTGGAATTTTTAGGGGGAGAATTTTTTGAAGTTTTGAAGTTTTGGAGAAGTTGTACAGAGACTTTGGTGTATATTTGAAATGGGGAGTTCGCATAGTTTGAGTCAATATAATTTTGAAGATCCATTTTTGGCACACGTTTCCATCAATGAAAAAGGGGGACATTGTTGGAAGAATGAAGAAGAAACCCTCTGATGTGTTGTCATTGATTCCAACATTGTTTGGTGACATTTTTTGTCTACTTTGGTAAAATGTGTTTGTGTTACCCTGATCCAGTAATTTGGTCTAAAATTGCTCATATTAGAAAATCAGCCTATGTGGTTTTAGTATGTTATTCAAGACTATTGAATGCATCTATGAACAATTTTTTAGTGATTTTGGTTGAATGGGATGAAAGATACAAATGAAAAAAGTTTGGCATACAATTTTTTGTTCAAATTTGTGCATAGTCGTATGAGTTATTTGGTATGCATTCCTCTGGTACTTTGATCTAGTCGTTACAACTTTGGGAGATGATTTATAAGTGTCAACTCTACATATATTCCAAATGGCGCATTCTCATATAATTATATGGTTTATTGATGTTAGTTAGTTTGGTCTATTTTTGTGATGAAGTCTTCTTCTGGCTAACATGAATAAGTGGTATGAAGATTAATATGTTTTGTCGATGTCAAAGAGATCCTTTTTAGGTCCATGCCAGCCTGAATCATGCCTTGCATTTTTTTTTGTTGAGCTGACAAACAATTTTTTAATTAAGTGTGTGTACATGTAATTAGGCTGACGTGATTGATGTGTGCGGATGTAATAGCATATATATATGAAACATTTTGTATTGAAGAAGAACAATGTGATAATGAGGAGATGTGTGATAGTGTGATATATGTGATCTTGTATGTATATGTTTTGTATCAAGGAAAAATTACAATGTATGTTGTGAAATTGCAAACTAGTGCAAAATTTTATATTTTAGAGGTTAATTGGAATTGAATTCAACACATGAATGGTGTATTCCACTAGTTCACCTCTTGGCAGTGAGCCACACTCTATTTTGTAATCATTTTAGGTTATGAGCCTTTCAAGGATAGTGTGTCCTGGATGTGTACCCCTGTAATATCTTATAACCGGTTATAATATATTGTGAGCTAATCCTCATCGTGTTTTTTCCCATTTTGGGTTTTCCACATAAAAATCCTGATATTTATGTGTTATGTGGTGTTATGATCTCTTTCCTATATTTACTCACAATTGCAGTTAGATATGCTTTAATGTTTGGATGGTTTATAGTTGAAGTGTTTAATAGAATACTGATTCTCCCCCCTCTCGATATTCTGGGTGTTCAACATGCTTATATAGTAGAATTTGATAAGGTTGTTGTGATGGTGTTTGAATATTAGAAAATATAATCACATATATTTTCTATTGAAGTTCTCTTTGAAATAGTCAAAGGCCTTGTCAAGGTTTTTTCTCCATCAACATTGTAGGAGGCTATCAAAAGAGCACTAACACTCGAGCCAAAAATTGCATATCATTCAAAGCCACCCACTTTAGGAAAGTTAAAGAGAAATTTTAGAGGGAATATTTGTATCATTTAGAAAATTATGCCTTATACTACATCAAAGAATATGGATGAAGATACCAAAAATTAATATAGCAGGAAGAAACATTTGTTTCTCCTAAAATTGAAAATGGGAACCAAGGCATAGATGCCTTGGAAAGGGAAAAGCACACTAGATTGAGGTATTATTGAATGAAGACTTAGGTCCAAAAGAACCTAAAATTCAACTAGTTTTAGTATACTAAAAACACAAAAGGATGGAAAGTAAAGGAAAATGTTGTAACACTGTAGCAAAATTGTGAAATTTAGCGAGAAGGAGATTTTTAGTTTTTAGTGATTATTTTGGTTTGGCTTGAAATTTTTATGTATTGTGTAGTAATTTTCAAGCTGCTTGGAAGCTAAACAAGAAGAAATTTCTATATTTAAGTTCGTTTATGCGATTGTAGGTTTTTGATATTTATAACAAATTTGGTATATATTTGATGTGGCTTTCATTTAAATAAATCTTCAACGAATCATTTGTCATGATTCCAATAGATTTTTAGCAAAAATTTCAAATTTTGGTTTGATAATTTGTGCAGAAAATGTGCAATAATCTCATATATTTGCAAGATATTTGAAACCATTTTAGATTTACAATATATTTTCATAAATATTTTATTGGGATATTACAAACATGTCAAATATAACAAGTATGATCATAAATAAATGACATAAACATAAATTTAACTAGCAGTCGAATGCATAGGCATTTGACAATCAACCAATAGGGGTCTACCACAAATCGATAATGAGTGGGGAGGAAGGAAGGAAGTTGTTAATATTTTCAAGTTAATTAGTTTTCATAGTAATGATAAATTCTCTCCAAAATTTAAAATATGATATAGTTTAATAGTTGGCAGGCGTAGACGCACATGTATATTTAACATTTTTCTATAGGTTAATCAATCAATGGATTAATTATTATTTAATTTTCTTAAGATAAGGCAATGCATCAAAGACTAAGAACGATTTGCATAAAAGAGGAAATTTATGTTTCATATTCTTTTCAATGTTAATCAGTAAATTGATTGATTATTATTTAATTATCTTTAAATAATGCAGTCCATGGGAGATTAAGAACTATTTGCATAGTGTGAGAAATTGATCTTTGGATTTATACATCAATATTTCTTAGTTTGAAATTGATTATGAAAATAATCCTAGGAGAATGAATTTTCAATAAAAAAATTCTTAATAAATTAGTTGTGGAAAATTAAATAGAATTTAAATTTTTAAATAATTGGTTTTGTTACTAATAATCATTTTTTGTCAAAAATGTAAGCTATCATATAATTTTATATGTATTATATTATAATAGTTGTTAGGCTTAGATGCACATTTATATTTGATATTTTTGTCTAGGTGATGAATCAATTGATTCATTATGATCATTTAATTATCGTAAGGTAGATATGAATACTAATAGATGGAAAACTTGAAGTTGTGGATTAAATAACATAAACACCAAAGTTTCTCATTTCACAAGGCAGCCAAAACAGTTCACATTGTTATATTAGAACAATGAATATGCTCAATGAGCATATCAACAAACACCTACCATTTTGTGTGGCATACTTTGATTAAGTTGTATTGTTGAAAGAGTCATTGTGGTGTGGGTTTGACACCAGACCACTGTAAAAATTGTTAGCCTCTGCTTTATTTTTTAGCAAGCTGGAGGGTTGTAAAACTATTGTAGTGTGCAATCTGTAAGTTGTTCTCGATGGGTATTTTTCCAAAACTAGTAATTTATTGTTCATGTGTTTTTTTGTGTATTTATTGTTGTTTTTTCCATTATAAATCTCATTTTCTCAATTGAATACAATTCAAATTTGTAAAGTATTAGTTTTCTTAATAATTATAATCTTTGTCCAAAATTTAAGGTATTATATATTTTGTGTTAATAGAGTGTATATTTGATGTTTTTGTATAGGTAAATAAATTGTTTAATTCATTAAAATGGGAAGATGGTTCTTGTGTTAAAGAATAGGATTTACTAGTTACAAAGTGGCTACCAAATTGTACATTATGTGTTATCTTCCTAAGATCAAATTAACAAGTATGCTTTTGAAAAAGTGATTCAATTAGTATAGTTATGTCTTTTGGAAAATTGATTCCATTAGTTTAGTTATAATGGACATCAAATGTGGCTTTTGCAAAAATTGAAGATGTTATAAGTAGTATCAACTCCATAATTCTAGGATTTGAACGACATGCATACTTTGTCAAGGTATTTTAATTGAATTAGAAGCTACACATTGTTTGTAGGGATCATTAGAAAGATGTCACCAAATGCATACAAAAATTTGTCTAGACATATATATATGTAAGAACAAGTGTATGGCATTAAATGTAAAACTAAAAAATCCATGCTTGTTTGACTTCCTACCATAATGGCATAATGAGGGCACACGGCCTATATGGAGAGCCCTAAGCAAGAGAAGAATGAAACATGCACATGAGATATTGTGGAAAATCAACATTCATTATTATTTTAATTGAATGACAAGGCATGCCTTGTTTTGAGGGAATACGAAAAACACAATAGTAAATATATACAACAATTTGTGCATATACATATATGTATGTAAGGAAAAAATGAATGATGTGAAATGGGAAACTATAGCAAAACACAATGATTTTAACAATGGTTTGCTGCTTAAGCAACACCACACTCACTATTTTGCACAATGCATCTTAATCAATATAAAACCCTACAACCTACTATCAACAAGAACAATAAGCACCGAATGAAAGGAATGAAAAATAAATAATGTGCTATAAAACCAACACCACAATGGCTCTCTCGACAATGCAACTTAATAAATATAGTTTCTCACACATTTCACAATGCATTGGTGTTAAACCGCTTCAACCTAGTATCAAAAGCAACAATAAATAGAGAACCAAAGGCATAAACAATAAATTAATCAAATAGTGATTTATTTCACTTCCAAAAAGATGTACTCAGCCTGTTGGAATAAAAAGGAAGCATTAAAAGTAACTAAGTATATGTGTAGAATGATCAAAGACAATGGAAAATTAAAAATAATTAATGGTATTTACGGCTGGTTGATTGAATCTATTTATTGACATGCTAGCATTATATAGTTGGGAGAGGCAATTTTTTTTTTTGTGGAGCACCTGTGTTGAAGCGAATGTATATGTAGCATCAAATTGAAAGAATCACCACATGGAAAATATGATATGTACAAACCAGAGCACTTTTGGCCTATAGGGTAAGCAATCTAAAATGTTATAAAACCCATGGAAAATTTGATAACTTATAATTTCATGACGAACGTCATGAATTTTAAAGACATGGAAAATGCCACAGATTTTATAACATTTCACTGCACACCTTGCAAGGAATGATTGCTGATTTTGGTTCTTCATATCGACCATTTTAAATGAAATGTGTGCTACACAAATATTTATCCAATGAAGAGCATATTTGATGATTATAATTATGCAAATTTCCACCTACAAAAGGAAGATGGTCATTATCAAAGAACAGTTTCATGTTTTTGAATCACATAGCATGTCATTGAGTATACTTAATTCCCTATGTGGAAAGTTATATTCTTGGTAGAATCACATTTCATTGCAAAAAGAAAGTAAGCGAAACAATTAAGAATATTTATAGTTGGTTAACAAAATCTATTTATTGATAATAGGAAATTTTTGTACTTACATGTCATGTTGGTGGTGTTCAACAAGAGTGATCAACATTGGATCAACTTGTTGGGGAAAGAAAGAATATGAAATAGATAATTTACAATACAGTAATTCCCTTGTATGCCTATTGCTTCTGTGCAACATTATAAAGAAAAATATATAGACATAGAATAAAATAGGTTAGCATTGTTTGCTGTAAATAAAAAAGAGATAAAATAGGATATTTTGAATATATGGGATACTGGAAAACAATTGTGTATAAGTAATCTACTAAAAATGTTGAAAAGAGAGTTGTGGAAACAATGACAAATACAATGAATAGAATAGAGTATGTTTTTTGATGGGCAAGTGCATGTGAGAAATTTTGTGTCTATGTATATAAGCAACAACAAATATACAATGATAGAATCCAAAAGCACTAAGCCCACACTCATTTTCCTCCCTACCATATTGGAATCATGAAGCCTCATGGGCTCTCACCAAACCCTCAATCAAAAAGGCAAGTAAGGTCCATGGAAAATTTCAAGGACTCTTAGCATATATGACACAAAAACAAAAATAAAGAAATTATAAACTAACTATTGGAAGAGCACTTAAGAATCACAAGTAGCTTGACATACATAATTTACAATAGACTAATTTTCTTCAATGTCTATTGTATTCGTGCAACCTTAGAAATGGGAAAATATAAATATAGAATAAAATAGGTTAGGGTTATTTGTCCATGTATATAAGGAGCAACAAATATAGTGACGATAAAATTAAAAACTAGTAAACCCACACTCATTGTCCTCCCTACCATATTGGCATCATGAAGCCTCATGAGCTCTAGCCAAACCCCCAAGCAAGAAAATCAGGTAAGGTCCATGGAAAATCTCAATGACTCTTACCATATATCACATAATAAGAAGAGTAGAGATATTTAGAAACAACTATTACAAAAACACTTAAGAATCACAAGTAAAAGATGGTTGGGCCAAGTTGTTGCAGCATTAAAGGATGTGGAATAGAGAATTTACAACACAATAATTTTCTTGAATGTCTATTGTATCTATCCAAAATTATAAAGTAAATAATATAGATATAGAGTAAAAGAGGCTAGCAATATTTGTTAAAAAAAGAAATAGATAAAATGGAACATTTTGAATAAATGGCATGTTGGTGAACAATTGTGTGTAAGAAATATTTGTTGTTATTTTTTTGTATTTTTGTTGTTATACCCATTTTGGAGACTTGAAAGACATAATCATTCTATATGCATGGTTTTATCACAGTTAAATCTTGTCCTTGTCGACTTAAATATGGGAAGTGACTTGACCTGTGTTCTTTAATGGAAACATGGAGCATGCAAAGAATGTGGGTTGCCAGTGGTGTGGTGTTTTCTCAATAGAAAAGTATTGTAAAAACCAATTGCTTTAGTGGAATGGAATAACAAACACCAATCTCATGTGCTTCTAGGGATAAGCAGTGTGATGCTATGCAATTTTTTTTTGTCCACTCAAAATCACATGATAGCAATGTATGGTTGCTATTCATAGCCACATAGATCGATGCATATTGCTTTCATGCAACATTAGAAAGGGAAGAATATACATATACAATAAAACAGGTTAAAATTGTTTGTTGTAAATAGAAAGAGATGAAATGGGAGATTTTGATTACATGGGATACTGGCAACCAACTGTGTATAAGTAATGCACTAAAAATGTTGAAAAGAGAGTTGTGTAAACAATGAAAAATACAATGAATAGAATAGAGTATGTTTTTTTTTATGCACAAGTGCCTATGAGAATTTGTGTGCCTATGTATATAAGTAGCAACAAATATACAATGATAGAATCAAAAATCACTAAAACCACGATTGTCTTGATATATATGTGTGGTGACTGGAACGTGTAGAAAGGTGGGTTTTTTGAGCCAAACTCTATAACATTGTACATTTTTTTGTGGCTTAAGAAGTACACAAGGAAGAGATATCCTAGTAAACAAAAAGAATAATACAATTTAAAGATGGTTAGAACAAGATTGGTAAGTGGAATATATAGAAGAATGGACAACAAACAAAATAATATAATAAAACATAGTCACACAACACAAGTAATATATGTAACAGTTGACTAAGTGCACTTGTAGCTTTAATTGCAAAAGATAGCAATAGTTGCATTATCTCTTATCTATTGAAGTTTATATCTTTAGCTGATAGGCTATTTGCTAAGAAGAGAGCATTTAATCTCACAATATATGTAAAGCTTGAAACAGATGAGGGGAAAAGCATATCATGAAACATATTGATATAAGATTCAAGCTACATTATTTCATAGTACAAATTGAAAATAAATAGAGGAGTTGTATAATAGGTATTAGAACAACACTTGTTTGATAGTAAATATCACACACAAAGAGGAAAATTGTATTGAGTTCCCTAGCAGATAGATAGATACATATGCACATATCTATATGTACTCAATTCCCTGATTGATATATAAAAACACCTGTATAGGTAGATATATATATATGCATATATGTAGAGAAAGATATACATACATATGTATATCTAAAAAGGTTTGCATATTATGTTTATGTGTAATTATGTAGACTGGGATTATAAGTAGAGTTTAAAGTAGCAAGTATAAGTGTTGTCTATGCTCTATAAAAATGACGACTATACAGTTATAGCATTGAGTCATATAGTATTGACATGTTCATAAGAATAGAGCATTTAATTGTGCAGTATGTTTTACATATTGATAATGCCAAAATGGCTCTTCTGGCAATACAATTGAATCAATATATTTTCTTGCATATTTTGCAGTACACTTCCACAATGTAACATTGAATATTGCATTTACTTTTTGTTATGCGATTACACCACAATTCACACACACACACACACACACACACACACACACACACACACACACACACACACATATAGATATACATATATGGAAACATATATATACATGTACATATATATACATATACATCTATACACATACATATATATATATACATGCATATATTGTAAAGTTGGGCTCCACTAATTACCATTAGATAATATAGAGAAATAGGCAAATTGTAAAAGAACTAATAGGCAAACATTGGAGAGCGACATACATCTTGTATGAGCATAAAATTGGTCACGTCTAAGTAATGCTGACACTTAATTAAATATTTATTATTTAATTAATTTCTCTAAAGTCTTCTACATGTAATTAAATTTAATTAATTTAATTATATGGTTCATTCATTTTATTCTCCCACCATAATTGAATAAATTTATTTTATTTAATTATTTCACATGTCTACTTGATTAATTAAATAAATGCATTTTATTAATTTAAATTAATTATCATCTTTTGAATTTAATTAAATCTTTTTAATTAAATTTAAATATTCCTTTTCTTCTATTTTAAACTTTCTTCTAATTAATTAAATATTTTATTTAATTAAAGATCTTCTATTTTCTTCAAATCATAATTAGATATTTCATTTAATTATGAATTTTTTTGATTTCCTCAAAATCTTAATTAAATATTTATTTAATTAAGAAAAATCTACATGCACCATAAATAAATAATTAAATTTGATAATTCATTATTTATCTTCTCAATATCTTTCCATTTTCTTCTAAAAAAGATGATTTTGTTAATCATCTCATCTTATCTCTTCCACCAAAATAGAAAAATCCTGCTTTATTCATTTTCTTCTATTTTTCTCTCCAGTTTCATTCATTTTCAATGGTTCGATCTGTTAGGAATTATCACAGCCATTGATCAACTTAGCCAATCAAAATCCTCAAAAAAATCTATAAATACATGTGTGAATCCAAGCATTGGTTAGATACACACACGTACACTCCAAGATATACGCAGACACACACAAGCAATTACACTTATGCATTTGCATCTTTAGCAATAATCTTATTATAGCTTAGCAATAATTTTGCATCTTAGTATAGTATGCATTTTAATTTAAACCTCATTCTCTATTAGTCCATTTCGTTGAGCTTGGCATCATAAAATCTGAGAGCAACTCGAATCAACGAAATGCTGGAGATAGAGAGCAATAGAATGACTTCGAAGAAGCTGCCATAAAGAGTTTGTTTATTCTTCTTTTAGTTTCTTTGATATAAGCTTTTATTGTATGTGTTTTCAATTCTTTATAATAGAAATATTTTCATACACACATAAAATGGTGCCCACCGTGGGGCCTATGCCCTGATTTTGACATTTTTTTGTAGAGAATTATGACAGGTTTCCGGGTTCCGGAGTTCGGCTTTTGGAAAAATTTAGCGTTTTAGCGCATCCGACACTTTTCTGCAGTGCATCTGGCAATTTAATGTTTCTATTTTGCAAGAAATTTTAGCACATCTAGGGCTATTTCGGCGCTTCTAAGGGTTAATTTAGCACATCTAAGGGATAGAATAGCGCATATAGTTTCATTATGTTAAGAGTTAAATCTGCACTTAATTAAAGTGGCACATTTAGCGACTGTTTTAGCGCATTTAGGGTCTGTTTATTCGCATTTAAGGTAGATTTTAGAGCATCCATGCTGCATTATTTATAGATTTAAATTGGTGTTAATTAAAGTGGCACATTTAAGGACTATTTTAGTGCATTTAGGGTCTGTTCTTGTGCATATACTGTCTATTTTTGCGCATGTATTGTCTATTTTTGCACATATACTATTTGTTTCTGCGCATCTGGGTTGTAACACAAAAACAAGATTCTACGCATTCCACAGACAAAATCTTCTCTGGTTTACAATGAATCAATCTAGGATAGTCACCACACTTTAATCATGCAGTTAAAATGAACCCCATGTCAGTTGTGAAGCAATATCTTCACTTAGCTTAAATCATTGTGATTTGGTGCATTAAAATGAATCTATTTACTCTACTTGATTGTGCTTGAAAGTGGTAGGTGACTTAGCTCTCACCTTGTGCAAACTAGGTGATCAAAAAGCCAGACCCACTTTATCCCTGTGTAACCCTGATGTAATAACCAAAGTATCCTCTCCCCTTTTGCAGTCATGCAATCCTGGGTGTAAGAGAAACAATTATTGTCTCTAGAAATTGGGCCTGCATGGGGATTTCATCACCCCAACATGACTCAAACCATAAATGGAGCTAAATCCAAGCTACCCCCGACCGGTATACAAATGTGAATCTTACGGGAAAACCTAAGATTATGAGTGTGGATGTGTCATATGGACAAAGTAGTACTCCCATAAACCCTATTGAGCTTAACCTCTTCAGGATGGAGTGCCACCTAATTTGTGATTAATATCTTGCCCCATGTATGGCCACTCGAACGAGGTTCCCGAATTAAACACCATTGTTTAGTAAACCAAAAACCTTCTATTTGCTAGCGCAAAACCGGTCGGTGTGAAGGAACCCACACTTTCGCAGTCTATAGTAGAGGTGATCAATCTACCATGGGAGTTTCATGGGTATTGGAAGCTTGGTTGGCCTGAGAAGAGAGTGCACTGTAAGGGGGAGCCTGTGCAGCCAAGCTTCTGAATTCACACGCTATCGATATGCGGTTCGGGAAACCCATGTGGAATCTAGCGGATATTGTCATGGATTTACCATAGGATGTGCTTGGTTTATCTGTGTTTGGTTACATTCCATTTAATTTAGAGTGTTTGCTATGTTTTCATTCACATTAATGCAGATAAAAGATCATCCAAAATGAACATGAAAAATAGGAACTGAAATCATTCACACACGTGAATTTCTGATATCTTGGGTCCAACAACATTCTGATATTTTCTCCCATGCTTAGAAAGTGGAAAGAACAAAATTTGTCAAGAAATCAGTTTCCAGTAGGATCAGGAAACCCAAGAAACAATTAGGGTACAAGAAAACATTACAAAGAAGAAAAAAATTGTACAAAATTCGACACGTCTTGCTTCATTACCGTGGATTTCTTCATAGATACCAAGACTTTGTTAGGGGATTCATTGACGAGTACGCTATAGATCCTTCGGATTTTCGAGCTTATTATTAGAGATTAGCTCTATCTCAACAACATAATCTTAACCAACCTCTTGAGTTTGATAATACACCACAACCTTCTATTGAATATCCATCACATCCCAGTCAAATCCTTCAATGATTTTAAAACCTTTCTTCGAAAACAAAGATCAAATCTTTAAGAGTGGACTTTTCAAACAAATTTTTGATTATTGATTCAACTTCCCCAACAAGATTCTGGCATCCTTCATCATTGGAAGCCACAATCAAAAATTAGGAATATCTTTGATCATATCATAAGATTCCCATCTTATCAGATCAAGATATCATCATTGTCACAATTATCTAAAATTGTGATATGAGTTTAGAAGAACACTTCAAAATCATATGCCTATCTCTACAAGATCTCAGTACAATAAATTGAAGGATGGAATCCAACAAGAGGGTCATACCCAAAATACTCAAGAAGAAGGTGAAAGCAGTAATCCTCTTTACAGTGTAAGTCGTAATCCACTTTATCAACAACAACATGGATAATAGAGAAGAAAATCCATTCCACAACTACAAAGACATGAACAAAAACCATATAGATAGTGATGATGAGCGAGATGAAGAACGTCTTAGAGAGGGTGAGCAAGATCCAAAATTTCACAAAGGCATAGAAAAGATCTTGCAACGCGATAAAGAAAAATATTTCCTTTATCTAGCTGACCAAGGAGCTAAATTACCTCATGAATTTGATACTGAGAATTTGAAGAACAAACCTGAAGAAACACCCGTATCTGATCTTAGTTCTTTGACTCAACAAATTAAGGAACTTCAAGGAAAAATTAAATAGTTACAAGGGGGAACCACAAAAAATAAATATACCCTTGAGGACATTTTTCCTTATCCTTTTGATTGAAGTCTCAACATGATTCCATTTCCCAAACATTGTGAAATTCCAAAGTTTGATCGTTATAATTGGAAAGTGGATCCAATCGATCATGTCAGAGACTTCTAAAACATGACTTTAGAGTTCACTCATGAGGACACTTACTCGATGCGTCTGTTTCCTAGGATTCCTGGAGCTCACTCTATGGAATGGCTATCAAAAATCACACCTCTTGTCAAGACATTTCAGGAATTAATCAATCTATTTATATTACAATATTCCTACAACATCCAACACCAAATCACTATGATAGATCTTTGCAAAGTTGGGCAAAAACCTAGTGAATCCTTTATTACTTTTGTTCAGAGATGGAGAAGAATGTTCACTAGATATCCATGTCCTATTCCTAAAAAGGAAAAGATGGTCACCTTCATCAACAACTTGAATTAAGAAATGAGCTATCGTTTGAATTTTCATTGTCCTCCCTCTTTTGATAAATTGATTGAAGATGCTATAACCATTGAAAATGCTTTGGTCAAAAGAGGAATAATAAAACTTGAGAAGGATAATCCTAGCTTATCCAATCATCATAACAATCAGGAAAATTCTAAATTTTGGACTCACAACAAGAATGTAGTGAATGATGGTGTTGTTGATGCAAATCATGTCTCAACAAAGCCATTTGTCCTTAGTACTCCAAGTGCTCCTCGCAACAACAATTATAACAATGTCAACTCGGTTACAAATCAAGGAAACAATCCTCATCCTCCAAGAAACAATGTGAATCAACATTCTAGTCCCAATCAAGGGACTTCCAACAATCAAGGATTCTGAGGAAACAATCACAATAAAAACTCCTTAGGGAATACCTCGAATACAAATCCACAATGATTTTCATTCTTCTCTAGTAGAAGAACTTACACTCCACTGGGTCAATCTTTGGAATCTACATTCAAAGAGTTGATGGCTAAAAATGTCATTACCTTTCCACCTCAACGAAACTATGAACCTAGTGTGAAGCCTCCATCATGGAATGAGGCATACTATTGTGACTATCACCGGTGCAAAGGTCATCATACAAATAACTATCAAGCCTTAAAGAATACCATTCAAGACTTAGTCAAAAATGACACCATCACAATAGGACATCAACAATCAAATGAAGACCACCAATAATTTTGCAACCCTTTGCTCAACTATCAAAAAGGTGAGTCTTCGGGAAAAAGTGTGAATCATATTGATGATCCGATAATCAATCATATCTACACTGACGACGAGCAAGTCAATGTTATAAAAGTCAAAGAAAAAATAGAATATAAGGAGGTCAACGCAATGACAAGGGAACAAGCTAAAGTTTTCTTAAAAGGTGCCTCTTCAAAATCCATTGGGCCTCCACCTCAACATCAATATGACTTAGTCAATCAACTTCGAAAAACTCCTACTTAGATTTCCATCTTAGAACTCCTGAAGATTTCTCCAGCACACAAGGAAATTCTGGAAAAGGCCCTTGTTGAAACAAATGTATCCTCTGATCTAGAATGTGGATCAATTTCAAGCCATGGTAGGACACTTGTCCTCACCCACATGCCTTTCATTTTCTAAAAAAGATAATGTTTCCATAACTCATCCTCATAATTCATCATTATACCTAGAAGTAATGGTTCACAAGTTTCGTGTCAGACGGGTTCTGATAGATGGAGGTGCTGGTTTGAACATATGTACCATGAAGTTAGTTCAGGCTTTAGGATTTTCTAAGGACTCTATTGAGCCCAAAAGAAAGATTACTATTAAAGCCTACAATGATGAGGAAAGAGCGTCCAAGGGTTTAATCATACTACCAATCAGAGTGGGACCTGTTATCAAAAATACTTTTTGTCAAGTATTAGATCGTGATCTTGCATACAAAATCTTGTTGGGTCATCCTTGGATCCACAAAATTCAAGTTGTCCATCCACATATCATCAATTTCTTAAGTTTCCTTATGATGGTCAGGAAATCACGATACTAGTCGATAAATCAAATGTCCAAACTCGCACCAACATCAAAGCTAGTCAAGATACTTTGGCTCCTAACAATCGAGAAGCTCGTGCTAGTACTTCTCTCAAGATTGATACACAAATCAGTCAGCTAACCAATAGTTTTGACAGAAAATTGAAATTTAAGGACCATGGAGTTAGGGAATACTCTCTCTTTTTGGCTAATTTACCTACATCACCTCAGTCACATGGACAACCTTCTATCACACAACATCAAATATCAGTAGCATCAACATCAACACAACCACCAATAGAGCGAAACACAAATTTTAATGGGCAATTCATGAAAGAAAAATTCCCCATGGAAGATCCTAAGGATAGATAAATTCTAAACTGGCTCTATAAAGATGAATATGAAGCAGTTTTTAATGTCAAATTACCAACAAATATATATGGAAAAGGGTATTCAATCATGCAGAAGATGGGTTATGATAAGGTCCCTATCAAAAAAAGAAAAGGAGTAGTTGAGCCTATTCACCTTCGAGGACTTGCTACAAAAGAGAAAACTAGATTAGGCTATGATGCTAACTCAAAAGAAGGAACATCCAAACAACTGCATGGTACTGTCTTCACATTGCAAGAAGGTTCAGATTCAAGAGAAGCATGTTTGGCAACAATTCGTAATTATGTGGATAATCACTCTAACATAGACTCTGTTGAATATGAATGGGACACCATTTACAATGATGAGTTCTGGAGGGACAAAGAGGTTGATGTAATACACTAATATATCCCAACTCTAGTCAAAGGTGAAGGCCCGCTATCTTTGATGCATCTTGATCTCATTGATTGGGATTCATCTGAACCTATCAATATACCTATGTTTCCAAGTGATGAATCTATCGTCAACTTCCTTTCCGCAGATGACACAAATGATTGTTCCACTAGCGATGTTTGACATAGAGTATTTGATCCGGAGAGTGTCAATTCTCCTAGCTACAAAAAAAAAGAAGGAAAGATCTAATGGTGAAAACTAGAATTTGGTAGTGTTAGATCAAGAAAAAGATAAAATAAAGAGCGTATCAGATGGTGAAAAACTTTTTAAGGTGCCAGAAGATGGGAATCTTGACACTCTCCCAGAGCACTACCATGAGCGATCGTCTATTTTTATTGAGCCTACAAATGATGTCAATCTTGAAACTTCAGACAAACCAAGGATTTTACAGCTAGCTACATCAATGACAGAGAAAGAAATACTAGAGTTCATGGAATTTCTAAGAGCAAATCAACTCAACTTTTCTTGGTCTTATGTGGACATGCCAGAGCTTGATCCCGATCTTATCATGCATCACTTGTCTATCAAATCAGGGGTTAAGCCTGTGAAACAAAAACTCAGAAAGATGCACCCCCATGTTGCATTATTGGTTAAGGAAGAACTGAGAAAAATCCTTGATGTGGGCTTCATAAGATCAATCGACTATGCATAATGGATCTCCAACATTGTTCATGTATCCAAGCTAGATAAAAGTGTCAGGGTGTGCACAGATTTCAGGGATCTTAATAAAGCATGTCCTGAGGATGACTTGCCACTTCCACATATTGACACTATAGTTGATCTAATAGCTGGCCATGCCATGTATTCATTAATGGATGGTTTTTTTGGTTACAACCAAATCAAGATTGCACTCGAAGACCATGAGAAAACAACTTTCACATGTCCATGGGGAACTTACTGTTGGAACGTCATGTCGTTCGGTCCAAAGAATGCTGGGGCTACTTAACAAAGAGCCATGACTACAATCTTTCAAGACATGATGCACACATTCATGGAAGATTATGTAGATGACATATTGGAAAATTCATACACCAGAGAAGGACATCTAGAAATATTGTCCAAAATATTTGCACGATTGGAGAAATTCAAAGTCCACCTCAATCCCAAGAAATGTGTTTTTGGGGTCACATCTGGAAAACTCTTAGGATACATAGTATCAGGAAAAGGAATTGAGGTAGATCCTTCCAAGGTACAGGCAATCATGGAAATGCCTCCCCCAAGGAACATCAGTCAATTGAGATCATTATAGGGATGACTTCAATATATACGAAGGTTCATTGCACAATTGGCCGACAAAAGTATACCTTTCACACATCTACTGCATAAGAATGTTCCTTTCAAGTGGGATGACAAGTGTGAATTGGATTTTCAACAAGTCAAATAGTACTTAATGACTCCACCAGTTCTAGTACCACCAAATCCAGACAAACCATTGATCTTGTATAATGACGCAATAGAGACATCCTTGGGTGCTTTGCTAGCACAAGAAGACCATATAGGGAAAGAATGTGCAATTTATTACATCATCAGAACACTAACAAGTCATGAGCTCAACTACACTACCATCGAGAAGGCTTGTCTACTAGTAGTCTTTGCTTCATAGAAATTTTGACATACATGTTAACTCATACAATCAATCTTGTTTCAAAGATTGATCCACTCAAGTATCTGTCAAGCAAAGCATCATTGACAGGAAGGTTAGAAAAATGGGTAATGATTTTGAGTGAGTTTGATATCCATTATATTGATCATAAGGCAATCAAAGGACAAGCTATTGTTGATCAACTAGCTGAAGCACCATTGCAAGCAGATCATCCCCTGCACATTGAATTTCTAGATGCTGATGTCTTTACTGCAGAATCCAAACAACCATGGTCCTTATATTTTGATGGTTCTTTCACTCAACATGGATCGGGGGCAGGCATACTCTTCATCACCCCCCAAGGACACACCATTCCTCGATCATATAGGATGATGTTTCCATGCACTAACAACATAGCTGAATATGAAGCATTAATCACTAGACTCAAAATAGCATTGGAATGGAGGATGACAGAATTACAAGTATATGGTGACGCATAGTTAGTCATTAATCAGATCAATGATGATTATTAGACAAAGATGACAAACTTTTTCCATATTAAAATATGGTTGATGACTTCAAGAAGTACTTTATGGATATCAAATTCACACAAATTCCAAGGCATGATAACAAAGTAGTTGATGCCATGGCTACGATCGCATCATTGTTACAACTCGCAGAAAATCAGGCTCGCTATGAATTTTTGGTGGAACAATCATTTGCACCTGCCTATGACACACCTGAAAGCCAAATCATATTCCACTTGGTGGGATCCGATTCACCTTGGTATGGCAAGATTTATTCCTACCTAAAAGATGACATCTTACCACCTGATTTTATCTTGTAACCAAAAATGAAATTTTATCCACCAATCCTCTCACTACACTCTTATCGCTGACACCCTTTATCGCCGTGGTCTTGATAATACTTTACTTCGATGTCTTGAACATGACAAATTTGACAAGGCTTTACAAGAAGTTCATGGTGGCATTTGTGGTACTTATTCGAGTGGGCTAACCTTATCCAAGAAATTGATTAGAATGGGTTACTACTGGCCTACAATGGAGAGGGAATCATTCACTTTTGTGAAAACATGCTTAAAATTCTAGATTCATGGGAATCTCATTCATGCTCCTGCACAGGAACTTCAACCATTTACGCCATGTTGGCCATTCTCCCAATGGGGGTTAGATCTAGTGGGAAAGATTCATCCTTCCTCATCGAATGGGCATAAGTTCATCATCACAGCCATAGAGTATTTTACCAAGTGGATTGAGGTAGTACCTCTTAATAAAGTTACCAGCAAACAGATATCATCATTCATACTCAACTATATTATTTGTCGGTATGACATTCCCACCTCCATTATTACAGATAATGGGTGACCTTTCAAGAATTAGGATGTTGATGAACTTTGTGAGCGATTTCATATTCAACACATATATTCAACACCTTACTATCCACAAGGGAATGGCCAAGTAGAGGCCTCAAATAAGACTATAATAAATTTTTTAAAGAAGACTATGAATGATTTAGGGAAAGATTGGCATGTTCAACTCAATCCCGCCTTTTGGGCCTATAGAACTAGCATCCGCACGCCAACAGGAGCAACACCATTTTCTCTTGTCTATGGAGTAGAAGCCATATTACCTTTAGAAGTTGAAATACCCTCACTCAAATTTTCACTAAAAGGTCTCACAACAGATGATGACTACAGAGTTTCCCGACTGCAAGAGCTAGAACTCCTAGATGAAAAGAGACAAAGAGTAGCTGACCATTTGAAAGCATACCAACAGATGATGTCTCACAATTATAATCACAAAGTAAATCCATGTACCTTTCAGGTGGGTGATCTAGTTTTGAAAGAAAATCCATGAAATCAGCAAGACAGAGAAAAGAAAGGAAAGTTTGAACCAAATTGGCTAGGTCCTTATGTGGTTATAGAAGTCTACAGTTCAGGAACCTACAAACTATCAACACCAGAAGGGGACCTATTTGAAGAACTCTTCAACAACATGCACCTAAAGAAATATATGTTTAAGTCAGCTACCACCATCCATAAATGTCCTGAAAAAATACAAAAACTAGCAAAATAAGTCCTGAAGAAACACAAAAACAACAGAAAAATTCCTAAAAAAATGGTTACCCTGGTGAAAACCTGGCAAACAGGCATCTCGGTAGCAACCAAAAAAAAAAGAAAAAAAAAAGAAAAAATCATCATAGGGTGAAAACCTGGCAACAAGCAGTCTATTGACAAGAAAAATGCAATAAAAACAAATAGTGAAAATCTAGAAAACAGACGCTATTGGTAGCTCTCCATCTATTAGTTCATGTTCTACACTTGGCTTCTCAGCCTTCTTTTCATGCATCTTTTCATCATCTTAGGGCCATACCAGCATCATGTTGGCATCATTTGTCTAGAACGATAACATCTTACCATGGCTTGATTATTGTACATATCCATTTCAGCAAGTTGTGTCAATACCGGGGGCAAACATTGACATATTGGGGGCAACCAACTTTTAGGTTTTACCAAAACAACTAGACAATGACATAAAATCCAATCATGCGAACAAACAATCAAATCCTATGAACAACTATCCAATCATTGATCCAAAGCACAACAATTTTTCAGCTAAGTACCATATCATGACTCATATCTGGATGATCTAAAATATAAATAATTTTTGGAATAATAGCACGTCATTTTGCATAATGGTTTTTTTCTTTTTGATATCATCTCTCTGGAGCGCACTCAAGGATGTACTAAACTAGAGTGGTGAGGAAAGAGAATGATTTTTCTTTGTCTGTTGTCTTGAGATTAGCTATTAATCTGGTGTAAATATGTCATGAAACATGATTTACAAATAAAATGTCATTGAGGATAGTTCCACATTTGCATCAGAAAGTGGTTAACCTTTGTCTGTTTATGCAAGAAATGCTCAGGTCATCTCAGTTCAACTATACCTCGATGCTTGTGTTTACTTTCTATATCAAAAATCATGAAAGTTGTACTTAGGTCATCATTGGTGCTAATTTACCCTCTGATGCTTGTACATACTTCCAACATTTTTTAATGCTTTATGATGATTCAAGAAAGCTAGCAAAAGGATCAACAAATGGTTCATTTCATTTAGTTGCATTTCATTTTAGATCAGTGTATATATATATGCATATTGGATTTGCATCAGAGTTTTTGAAAGGGCTAACAAGAACATCAACAACTGCCATGTCTCTTTGGACTATTTGTGGACATTCGAATATTTGTTTCATCATCACCTTTCATCTTCATTATCATCTCATTAACCATTATCATTTCATCTAGGTCCTAACATTTACCATTTTCATAATTCATTTATTATCATTCATTTGCATATCATTTAGATCCTCTATCGTATTCATATCATTAATCACTCATCATTCCATTTATCATTTCATTTATCGTTTCCTTATCATTCATTTGATTATCACTTATCATTTCATTCTCATTCATTTCATTCTAATTCATTTCATTATCATTTCATTTCATTATCCTTTATCATTTCATATCTTTTCATTTCCATATCATCATTTCATTACCATTCATTTCATTATCATGTCATTTCATTATCCTCTATCATTTTTCATTTCATTTATCATTTCATCATCATTTCATTTATCATTTCATTATCGTTCATTTCATTATTGCTTATCATTTCATTTATCGTTTCATTATCATTATCATTTCATATCATTCAACTTCTTTATCATTTATTTCATTATCATCTCACTTTCATTTTCATATCATTATTTCATTATCATTATCATTTTATACCATTCAAATCCTTTATCATTTCATATCTTTTCATTTTAATATCATCATTTCATTACCATTCATTTCATTATCATGTCATTTCATTATCCTCTGTCATTTATCATTTCATTTATCATTTCATCAGCATTTCATTTATCATTTGATCATCATTTCATTTTATCAATTCATCATCATTTCATTTATCATTTCATTATCACTTATCATTTCATTTATCATTTCATTGTCATTATCATTTCATATCATTCAACTTCTTTATCATTTCATTATCATTTATTTCATTATCATCTCACTTTCATTTTCATATCATCATTTCATTATCATTACCATTTTATACCATTCAAATTCTTTATCATTTCATTATCATTTATTTCATTATCATCTCACTTTCATTTCACTTATCAGTTATCATTTCATTCTCATTCATTTCATTTCATATCATTTCATTGTCATAATACCATTTCATTATCATTATCATTTCATATCATTCAAATTCTCCATCATGTAATTATCATATCACTTTCATTTTTATTGTCATTTCATTATCATATCACTCATCATTTCATTATCATCTATCATTTCATTTTATTATCATTTATCATTTTATTTTATCATCTATCACTTCATTTCATCATCATTACAAATCATTACATTGCATCACATATCATTTATCATCTTATCATACATCTTATTAATCATTTCACTTCCTATCGTTATTCATATCATTTATCATTTGTCACATTACATTCATATCATACCTTTAATCATCCTATCACTTTTCATATCAATTCATGTTACCAATTCATGATGCATATAATAAACACGACATTCATTTTCCATCATATTATCATTGGTTACTTGCATTCGAACATCCAAAAACAAACATTCCATACATGCATTTTTATATCCTTTTCCAAACAACATTTTTTCATAAAACATATCAAATATCCCATGACATATTTTCATAATCACATCATAAGTCATCCACCTGCATGACATCATTAGTACACATCATCTATCATTTTTCATCATTATCATAAACACATTGTATCAACTCATCTATCATATCATGATAGTCATCAAATCATTAAAATGCATACCAAAATCCATAACATATAGAAATAAATGCATATCACATTATCATCCCATAAATGCGCATCACATCATTAAAAATCATCACCGTTGCATATCATCATTCATTAGAAATAATACAAATGTGCAATGTCCAAGAAAACTAAAAAGTCCCAAAGAGAGATACATGGGATATGATCAAAAATCACATATACATGCTCCAAAAATGGTATACATGTGTGAAATATATCTACATCACAACATCACAAACTAGCTGGTTGATGCCCTTAATGGAGTTGGTCTGGAAGGAGGTGGCCTGCCACTGGTACCTACGTCTAGATCCCACTGAGGCCCAATGACCCCCATGCTCT
Organism: Sequoia sempervirens; assembly: GCA_007258455.2. NCBI lineage: Eukaryota > Viridiplantae > Streptophyta > Pinopsida > Cupressales > Cupressaceae > Sequoia > Sequoia sempervirens. Next base: position 3,526,164 of record VDFB02137365.1, on the reverse strand, counting down.
GTGTGGCTGTCCGCGACCTACTCTTGGTCCTACTATGAGACCGTGGGAATGGCTCCCTACGCTCAGGAGGACACAACTCCTCATATCTAACATGGTAGTACTCTACCTCCCTCACCATCTCCATGCCCTCTATAATCGCATCTCACAAGGATGCACTCTCTACAGTGCCCATAAGCCTTTGAGCAACGCCCTCGGTCTCCACTACCCTCCATCTCAAAGCATCCCTCTCTATGATCAACTGGGCTATCTGTGGGTCTGGGGCAGGTTGCGATACCTGTGTCGGTGCTGGAGCCTGAGCCTGTGCCTATGTTAGTTGTGACTGTAATTGTACTATCAAACTCTACGCCTGACCTAGCTGACCCGAAATAGTCTGCATATGAGCCTGCAACATGTCTATCTGAGCTTGCTATGAAGAGGAGGAAACCTTGATAACGGTCTATGTTCTGCCACAAAATTTATGCCGCCATACAATCTGAGCACTGGTGAGACTATCAAACCTCTGCCTCACTGTCCTCCCCTCCTCCCCTCCATCATCTCCCCCATCATCTCCATCATCTGAGCTATCCTCATGTCTGACTCCCTCCTCCTCATCTCTACCTCCCTCCTCATCTTTTTCCCCCTCCTCATCGTCTCCGCTCTCCTCCTCCTCCTCTCCTCCAACCACCACCTGCTCTCTGCCTACCACCTCCTCCTGTCTCTCCACCCCTGGTTGTTGTACTACTGCAATGGGCCCTGGCTCATTTGGAAATGTAAATCGTCAGAATCGATGCGTGTGGAAGTACACTAAGTACTCATCTGACATGCCTACATCTGTCACCTCAGGCTGTAAGCTGGAATACTCTGTATATGCCATGTAGTATGTAATACAACGTCTCCATTCAGGATCATCCTTGCGTCGCCCATAGTGAGCAATGCCCTCTGGCATCCCCTGTGTATATCTGTACTGCCTTTGAACCTGCAAGGCCAAAAATCTCTCAATAATATATGGGGTTTGTCCTATCAGGTATCAGGGTATACAGACGAATGGCATCTCCAAATGATTTGTGTCCCAGGGGTCACAATCTATGTAGGACCTCCATATAACTTAATCCACATCATCTAGCATGCACCGCCAGTACTCCAACTTTCCTAGCTTGGGCTGTACAATTGCACCTGAATATGCATATACATATGGCCTACCTGGTGGCCTAGCCCTAGCACACTCTGGCCTCATAATCACAATATGCTCCCATGCCCAAATTTGGAGTAGAGTCACACCACTGGCCAAACTCATCGATCCTCGGTATACCACCTGATGCAGATCATGATACAAATGAGCCAAAATACAGCTCCCCCAGGCATACCTCTACGGCTAAGTCACCATCCACTCTTGCATCCTACCCCAACCAACTAAATATCCCTTCACCCGATGATCCAATCCAAGGAAGCCTCCAATGAACACACCCAACACAACAACTAAGGCTGTATATCTACTGAAATCCACCCATGACACCCAATATCTGGCTATCACCATATCACCGCAGATCCTCCTCAGTGCCTCCATCCCTCCTATCTCTTTGTGGTCAAAAACCACAAGGGAACCTACCACAGGAATCCCTAGAATCCTATACACATCCTCAGGTGTCACGGTCATCTCACCAGTCAGCAAATGAAAGGTGTTATGATCGAAGTGCCACCTCTCTACCAATGCAGTCAACAGTCCCCTGTTGACTCGAATCCCTCGCAAGATAGTCAACTGTACCTCTGTTGGAGTCAACTCTCCTACCTGATCCCAACATATCGGGAAACACTCTCTAATCTGGAGGTTATCAAAAACCTCCTATTTTTTGGTCATCACAAGGACAATTAATCATACTCATACCACTGACTCATATCATGTGCTCTATCTACCAAGTGAACTATATCAGTGACCCATATCATGCAATCAATCATATCATGCACTCAATGCTAAATCAATCTATCTGAATATCAAATCAAACTACTCTATCATCATTTACTATTCGTTTTCTTTTTCAGGAAAGCAAATTTATCAATGATCAAATCATTTTTTTTTCCATTTGTACTTCAGTCATGAATGCAAATATGTTGGAAAAACCATCATCTACTATTTGGTTTCTATCATTGAAAGCAAATTTATTAGACATTTACTCTTTGTTTTTTTTCATATGAAGCAAAGTTATCAAACAATCAATCAATCTACTCTTTGTTTTTCATTCATGAGAAGCAAAGTTATCAGACAATTAGTCAATCTATCTACTCTTTGTTTTCTATTCGGGGAAGCAAAGTTATCAGTTAATCATCAAATTTTCTATCATTTCTATTCATATCAGCATGATTGAAAACTAATTTCTATATCTATTGACCAAGGAAGCAATGTATACACCATAATTTTTCATCACAATCACATTCTGCTAAAATTTTACCATATGTGCTAATCTGTGCCTCAGATGCGCTGAAACTCATAAGCGCTAAAACTCCGTATGCGCGCTTTTGCACCCTGAAAGCACTAAAGTTTTTCCTATAAACGCTAAAACCCTATATGCGCTAAGATACCCCGTGGATGTGCTACTTCATATCCTAGATGCACTAATCTACCTCTATGGCAGCCAAATCCTAAATGCACGACTCTGTGCCCTAGATGCTCTAAAGTTTTCTAGCCAGGCAACACTCCTATAAGCACTAATCTACACTTCGTATGCGCTACAAAACCTAAAATTTACCCTACACCTATATGCTCTAAAGAACATCCTATATGTGCTATGGAAAATTTCTCGAGTGCACTAAAATAGATAGTCGTATGCTTTAAAACAACATTTTAAAACCTAAAACCGCATAAAAAAGCTTGAAATTTTGATCAAAATCAAAGAATTTTGAATCATAAAGGGTTGAATTGACTCACCAGTGGTCCATACATAGCTGGTCTCTGGAATCGGCGGGCCCGCTTGAATCTATGCGTGTGAAATGGAATTGGCATCTCGCTAAGTCACTGTCAGAGCATCAAAATCACTATAGCAAAAGAGTGAAAATGACTTCCACTTTCACCTTATATGGGTCAATTAAGGAGGGGTTTTGGTGGCATTTTATTTTCTTTTCACTTTATATTTTTCACCAAATATCAGGAGCTAAATCACTGAATCACCATCAGACTTTCATCATCATTCATGATATACCTCCTGAGGGGGCATCATCAGCATTAGCATCAAAAACATATCAGGGGAAAAAAATTTATTTTCTTCGAAGCAATGTGTTTCACACATCACTTCAAAGAGGGGCAAAATGTATGTGCATAAAATTGGTCATGTCTAAGTAATGCTGACACTTAATTAAATATTTATTATTTAATTAATTTCTCTAAAGTCTTCTACATGTAATTAAATTTAATTAATTTAATTATATGGTTCATTCATTTTATTCTCCCACCATAATTGAATAAATTTATTTTATTTAATTATTTCACATGTCTACTTGATTAATTAAATAAATGCACTTTATTTATTTAAATTAATTATCATCTTTTGAATTTAATTAAATATTTTTAATTAAATTTAAATATTACTTTTCTTCTATTTTAAACTTTCTTCTAATTAATTAAATATTTTATTTAATTAAAGATCTTCTATTTTCTTCAAATCATAATTAGATATTTCATTTAATTATGAAATCTTCTGATTTCCTCAAAATCTTAATTAAATATTTATTTAATTAAGAAAAATCTACATGCACCCATAAATAAATAATTGAATTTTATAATTCATTATTTATCTTCTCAATATCTTTCCATTTTCTTCTAAAAAAGATGATTTTGTTAATCATCTCATCTTATCTCTTCCACAAAAATAGAAAAATCCTACTTTATTCATTTTCTTCTATTTTTCTCTCCAATTTCATTCATTTTCAATTGTTTGATCTGTGAGGAATTATCACAGCCGTTGATCAACTTAGCCAATCAAAATCCTCGAAAAACTCTATAAATACATGTGTGAATCGAAGCATTGGTTAGATACACACACGTACACTCAGAGATATACGCAAACACACACAAGCAATTACACTTATGCATTTGCATCTTTAGCAATAATCTTATTATATCTTAGCAATAATATTGCATCTTAGTATAGTATGCATTTAAATTTAAATCTCATTCTCTAGTAGTCCATTTCGTTGAGCTTGGCATCATAAAATCTGAGAGCAACTCAAATCAACGAAACGATGGAGATACAGAGCAATAGAACAACTTTGAAGAAGCTGCCATAAAGAGTTTGTTTTTTCTTCTTTCAGTTTCTTTGATATAAGGTTTTATTGTATGTTTTTTGAATTCTTTATAACATACATATTTTCATATGCACACATCTAAATATTAAGTATCATCTTAATACATCTTATGACTATTACATAGATTGCTTGGCTTCTACCAATATCTTGCATGATACTCCTTTTCCATCATTTGTTCAAAGCTTCCTATAACAAACTGTTATTTTCCATTGTTCTTTTTCTTTGTAAGGAAAGACAATGTATTGGTTAAGTTACATTGTCAAAAGAGCCATTGTGTTGTTGCTTGCATATGAGGCTATTGTAAGAATAGTCATCCTTGACTATGTTCTATAATAGATCTGAGAGTTTTGAAATTGTTGTGTTGTCAACTGTGTAAGTCATTTTACAAGGGTATTTTCTATAAATATTTTGTTCATCATATTGAATACCAAAAAATGAAGCTTAAATTTCCAATTAAGCCTATGGTGCTATATGCATTTTGCATAGATCATTGCATCGTATGATTGTTGCATAACATAGAGAAAATAGGCACTTCCCTGGGGAATTCGGCTTGAATAATTGATTTGGGAAGTTGGAAGGATACACACATTTCTTGATGTTAATACAGTTCTATTACAATTTCCCTAGTTCTCTATATGTAAAGATGGGTTGGCTGGATAGGTGGAAGCTAAGTGGCAAGTTTTTTTTGGCACAAGGGTGGAGCTTAGCAATTACATGGGTTGGGGGTTTTTGTTTGAATTTTCCGCCGAGTTTTTTGTCAGTGCAGCCACAAATTGGATTTGTCAGTGACAAGGATATATTGGGTGTCGACGAGGCCACCATTTTTTTTGTGTGGAAATGTGGGTGTTGGTGATTACGTGGGCTGGTGGTGGTCAACAATGGTGCGCTGGATACATGAAATGTGAATGGAAAGCATTTTTTCGCATGAGGCCCAATGTTTCCTTTCGTTGCATGATGGCAGAAGATGAAGTAAATGCAATATTGAATGCTAGCATGTGGGAGCATATGCTTTGATGAAGTTATCCTATTGAAAGGGACATCATGGTGCTAATTTGGTAGCAGACTATTGATAAAATTTTTGCATATGGATCCATTATTTAGTAGATTGGAGGGCTTCGAAAGTGTGGTTGTGTAGAATGTGTAAGTGATTTCACATGGGTATTTTGTAAAATTAGTTTTGCATAGGTGGCTCACACTGTACTTCTATATGGATGAAGAAATATCAATTAAATCTTGTTTCTTTTGCCTAAAAAATATGTCCCTGAGAAGATGAGAAGGCAACTATGGAGATCAGTCTATAGGCTGTGCTTTTTCATTGTACCTAATACAAACTTTATGGAATATCTCTTTTGAAAATTCTCTATTTGAGTACTAAATCTACTCCTACACAATGTAGCTTGAATTTTTGATTAAGGAAATATGGGTTTCATGGCCAACAATGTAGCTACAAATTTTCCAGCGAGGAGGGTACTATTTCTTTGCTTTGCAATGACATGGGCGATCATAGGTACGCAGGTTGGCAGCGGTGGAGAATGGTGTTGTTGTAACAGGGAAGGTGAATGGCAAGTTTTTGTTGGCACGAGCACAAATGCATCTTCCCATCACCATACGAGGTTGGAGGGGGAAGTAAATGCTATATTGAATGTTTCCATGTGGGAAAGCACACTTTCATTAAGCTGTATTGTCAAAAGAGCCATTGTGGTGTGGGTGAATTGGATTTGCCAATGTCGGGAATGCTACAGCTAATGGGAACTTGTGCGGTTTTTTTTCTTTTTATCAGGTGACATGGACCTTGGTAATTACATGCATTGGCAATGGTGCAGCTAGTTGACTCAATACAATGGAACTAAATTCTTTTTTATAATATTTAGTAACAAATAAGTGTTATTGTGATAATTTTCATACAATTCCTCTATTACAGCTGAATATATATGTGTAAGAAGTGGAAATTGCATGGTTCCTGAGAATAGTAAACTTGCTAAAAAAATTCTATGTTCCAATACATATATTTTTTTTCTTAGAGCTCTTTTGGCTCCAATAACTTTTTGGGAAAAGAGAATTCCTCATAAAGAACTGCAGAAAATGGAATTTTGCAGATGAAATACATCAAATTTTGTTTAAAGGAAGAGAACAAAGAAACAACAAAGGTTCTTTTCAAAGCATACAGTGTATAGGAATAACTATATAGACATACTTGATTTTGGTATGTTTTGGAATGTATGTAACCATGTAGAAAGAAAAGGGGCAAGCGTACAACTTTTCTTTGCACTAAAGAATATCAGGCCCTGCAATAAGAGAAGGGTTAAACCCATAAGCTAGTAAATTATAAATTTAGAAAACAAAACTATCACAATATATATATATATGTGGTTAGGTGTGTATGAAATGACCAAAAAGGTAGAGGAAAAACAACATACAACAATAATACATCTACGACGTAGTGAAGATTGTAGAACAAAACACTTATTGAACATCCAATTGACGAACCAGTGGAAGTGCATGGGAGGCTTTGACCATTCTGCACCCATCGAGCAATCCAACCAAAGGAAAAAATGGATTATACAATAGACTATATATGTTTGAAAGGAATACAAATAGAGAATTATATACATCAACATTATACATAAAGATATACACATACACATACATATACATATACATATACATATACATACATATACATACACATATACATACACATGGGTATGTGCAGGATCATCATGGAAAAAATAGGCCCTTAAGTGGAAAAAAAATTAGAAAAATTAGAGTTAGGAAACTTGACGTAAAAATTTGAATAAGTTATCTATATTATTTAAAAAAATGTAAGAATAGAATGTGTAGCAAATTGAATGTAGTTTCTAAACTACTAGGTTTTTTTAAATCTATTTGGTAAAAATTTGAAATTTCAATACAATAGTACTTAAATTTCAAGGAAAAATAAGTAGGTGTCTATTTGACCACCTAACCACAATAAAATGATAATATTTTTTTATAATATTTTTATATATAAGTAGAGGACTCATCTCCGATGTGATGCATATTTTTTTGTAATTTTTTTCAAAGTAAATAATTAATTATGAATTTTTTATTACAAATTTTAAAAATATAAAAAACTTGTATTTTGACCACCTTAACTTGGTCAAAAATTCATGAAATTCTATTCTTTTTTTTTAATCCTATAGTATGTGAAGCATAGAATGTGACACATGTTTCAGATTCAAAAAATGTAATACCATTTGAAAGCTATAGATGTTTTTCAATCATCTTATCAATCAAGACTTTACTCATAATTCAAATAGAAAATGAATAATAATTATTTATTAAATTCAAAGTAAATTATAATTTATATTGGTGGAAAGATGAGAATCTCCTTTAAAACCCTTTTCGTTTCATCAATTTTGGGTAAAAAAAAAGTCGTCATCCACATACCCTACAGATACCCATCATGATCTTGCATATACCCACATACACATATATATACATATACATACATGTACATATACATATGAATATACATATACATATAAATATACATATACATATAAATATAAATATAAATATACATATACATATACCTACAAACAGACTTTTTTCCCTTTGTTTATCGCTTCTAGTTATCTCTGTGTAGCATTTGCATTATAGTTATTACCATATGACTAATTCTAGTTAAATGTTCTTTGTTTCTCCAAAAAAATATGGTTAGGGTCACTAATCTTTTCACCTCTTCCATTCTTCATGTACCTGGCACTAAATATTATAGACAAATAGAGAACACTTCTTGAGGGATTTTACTCACAGCCTGGACCTTACCTTTAAACAAACGATCTCCCTAAATGTTCCTCATTGCTGAATAAGCTTTGCAAAGAAATCATAAATTTACAATTGTGAAGGTAGTTGTATATAGTAAATTCCTTTTTAATAGGTTTTTCACACTTCCCTTTCTCAAATATTAAATGTATTTATAATAGCTTGAATATTCAATTGGGAAGTGAAATGTTATATAGATTGGTCCAGGCACGAGATAAGTTTATCTCTGACCTACTTTTCATATTCATTAAACTTGGAAGCACATATATATGATTTTTTTCATTAAATTTGTATGTGAATGGAAACCAAGAAGCAAGAGTGATTAGCATTCAAAGAAACTTTAAATCAAATACAATGTCAATAAAATTATGCAATAAATAATTTATCACTCCTGATTTTAGCATAATGAAAAAACTTATACAATCCATGCAAATTTTAAATGTGACATAAAGAAGTTTAATCTCAATGATTAGCCATATACAAAATATTTAATAAATATTAAAATATATTGTCAAGTATTGCGTGTATAGAAAATATTTGAAATATATGTGGAAATAAATTGTTCAGTTGTCTTTCAAATTGTAATCTGTGTAAACATATCATATAACCATCCAACTGATTTAAAATATTCAAAAGGAAGAATGAAATTTTTTTCAATGCACCATACTATAATAAAAAAGATGGCAGGTCAATAAACATGCAAATAAGTAGATGCAAACATAGGTATAAATTATGTCAATATTTCTTAAACAAAAGTCTTAGCATGTCGTAGTCAGCATTTAAAAGTCAAAGCTATGAGAAATGATCAAAAGTGCAAAAGAGAAGTCAAAGCATAGGCTCACTAGTGGAGCCTTTTTTTGGAGCAGGAGTAGATATCTTCATTATATCTACAAGCAATAGTTTACTCTCTGCTTCAAAATCAACTTTTGTTGCTCTAGCAATTATTGCTTTTAGGTGTTCCTCTGAATTATACGTTTTTGTTCTAATCAAAGCAGTAAAGATATATTCTTTACAAAAAAGGCCTTTAATAACAACAATAGGATATGTTGTAGAGTTAGAGTTGTCTTGCAATGCGTAGAGGTGTTTTTCCAGCATCTGCAACAAACTAGTGGCAGCTTCATCAAAAGCAACACACCAAAGGTTGCCTGAATGGTCTTACAACTTTAACTGCAGAAGATAGTGATAGTTGCATTCCTCAATTTCCATCTAGAAATGATCACAAAACCAAACATTAGCACAGCGGCATGTGCATTTCTTTTTGCATTCTTTACCATTAACCAGTAAGGGGCAAGTAGGGTAACAAAAAGACTTAATTTTTGCAATTTGAATGGTTGCTTTAAAAATGGCTTCAACAGTTTCTCCCACATGGAGGTAGTTGTTTAAGATAAATGCAATAGTAACTCTATCATTTGAAGGATGCAACCTCTGAGGTGCAGAAGAAGTTGAAGCTACTTAGTCTACTTTAATTGGCCCCTTGGATCTAAGAGTGTTTTCCTCAGGAATAGAAGGGTTAATTTCAAGGACTGTTCTTGTTGATGTGTTGATAACTCTGCCATTAAAGTAGCCTGCATGACCACTACAGACAACAATAATAATTATTTCACCAGAAAGGTACATTTGGTACAAGGTATCACTTTTTTCTTGCTAGCTTGTGCCCCACAAATTAACATCAATGAAAGACGTGGAGACATCATATAGTTTAATGGTTCATCAGATTGTTTCAAATCCATTTCTCCTACGAACAGTTGAGATGTACCCAACATGCACTATAATGCCAATAATATCAATGAAGTTGTTATCACTATAGTTGCTTATTTCACTAACCAACACAAAATTAGTTCTTTTTTGGGACAGGAATCTCATCTTCAGATCATTTTATTGTTGATTTTTGATCCAAGACAATCTCAAGATTACCATTTAATTTATTGAATCTTTCATTGGCTTCCTTAACCAATCCCCTCGATATTAAATAAGTAAACCCCACCTCAAGTCGACCATAATGCAATTCAACAATATCATCAAAACAAGTAATACGTATTTATGTCCCCTCCACATCTATAATGTCAAAACTAAACAATTTCCCTTCACCTCTTTGTTTCTGAAAATGATGCATCTCCCTAATATGTGTTACACACCCTTTCAATGTCCAAACATTTTGATAAATGTCCAAATCTTTAATAGGGATGACCTTTGGAGGGATGCTTTATTTTTTAGGGGACACTTACAGACCAAAATTAGGGGCCCATTTAGAAGAAGGTGAGTCAGGTGCCAACATTTTCTCTTCTTGCTACTTGAAAAAATATCTAGGGGTCCTAATCGTTTGACAATCAGGCATAATTAAAACTAAGTTGGATATGGTTAAGGCCCTAGAAAAGAAGCAAAGCAATGTATTGGACAAATTATATGAGGCCGAAATGAAAGAGAGAATTTTTTAACATAGGCAACAAACAACGTAGCCCACCTTCAATCTTGTATATTCCTACAGACGTAGTATTTTAAACATACAAGGGACCCTATTTCCAAGGAAATTGTAAACAACATATAATTTCATTTGGAAGGGAGAGTTCCTATTTGCAAATGGTGGCCATTAGACAAGATAACCTTGTATCGCTCAACCTGCCCTTTATCATCACCAAATTTTTTAAAGGAAAAAAATTGAAGGACCAGAGGGGAAACAACATCGTGGACATTGATGGAATGAATTGAAAATGGAGTTAGATTCAGATCTTTCTTTGTAGCCTAAAAACACAAGTGTAATCAAACAAAATGAACATCATCACACCAAATCAATAAAACGAGCAAGGGAAATGAAGGATGTGAAGAGATAAATTATTATGTGCTCAAAAAGATCTATGGATGTCTACTTTCATATCTATATCCTCTAAAAGATCAATGCATGTCTACTTTCATATCTATGTCCTCTACTAGGGATAGCTATATATGTATATACCTAAATTCCAATCAAGCAGTAGGAAACAATAAGAGCAAGCTTGTAGTTGGACTCCAAAACATCAGGTGTACAATTTGACACCAAATCAATTTTTGCGGGCTCTGGAGACCCATCCACAGACCTCGACTTCGCAGACATAGTTGTAGAATCCTTTAAAGGAAAGGAATCTTCCAACTTTAGTTGACTCATTGACAACTCTATACCACAGTAAAAAATCAAAGATTAATGTATTCCAACATTCAATACGAACTGGTGGAGAACTTAGAATGCATACAATCTTCTTGCTATATTTGTATAGATGCCTATATGCAAGCATTTATATATATTGCTACTTGCTACTTCATCTTTCTTAATAGAAACAATGGAATATAGAACAAAAAGAATAGAAATCCTTAAACACATATATGGGTTCAATTTTGCCTCTATTTAGACATTTTGGAAAACACAAATAGGCAGATATATATATCCATATGTACACATGTATTTATTTATCTATATAGAAAACAATATATTTGAATGATAACATTTTCCATCCAAACAAATTAAGCATGTTAAAGATTACAAAACAACCCTTGTTACAAGAACAATAAAATACACCGCCATAGGCAGCTTCAAATGGATGAGTGGAAAATAATATCATGAAAGTTATTGATAGTTAAATAGATGAGGGCACAAGAATATCATGAAACATGTTAATAAAAGACAACTAGTCTATGTAATAGCATCCTTGTAAATTCTAGTTCCATAATTTTTTCTGCAATACTTATTCACCAATGAGCAACATTTACAAATATCTTTTGTTGAAGAGACAAGCCCCACATTGTCATTATCAACTCTAGGCAACTCTTCTATATTTGAAGAATTTTACGATAGTCTGCTATCAAAATAACACCACAATGGCTATTTCAACAAACCAACCCAACCAATATATTTTCCTAGACATTTTGTAGTATACTTTCCCATAGACATATATATATATATATAGACATATATATGTATATTCATACATATACACGTATATATACATATTATAGAGAAAAAAACAAACCCTAACAAGATCAATAGGGAAATAGTGAAGAACCACACAAATTAAAATATGAGGGATTGTAAATATATGGATATGTAGAGGGTTTCTTATTTGTTTGAATTTTCCAATGTGATTTTCATTAGCGAAATCGTGAATAGGATTTTTTTGTACAATAGTTGTTCCACAATTTCTGTGTTGCTCTATAATATTTAATTCCACCCTATGCAGGTCACATTTTCTGCATAATGTACAATGAAGTACATTGATTAAGTTACATTGTCGAAAGAGCCATTATGGCTGCAATCTGCTATTAAATTAGTAGGGACCACACATATGAGGTAGTGCTCTGCTACGAAACCAACACAAAAAATGTCACTTTCAACAATGCAGCCTTGTTAATATATTATCCTCACAGAACATTTTTCAAATGGATAACAGAAGGTGCAAGCTACCATAATCAAGAGTTTCTTATGGCAGGAGTTATATATACACTCCATTAACTCCTGGATGCTGTCACAATAGTGGTTTACAATTCCTAAGAGGAACAAATTTTAGCTGAAATCACATATTTTTAGAAAATATAATGATTTAAGCCTTAAAAAGTTCTATTTTAAGGATTTCAATTGAAGATGGTTTGATCAAATCACCTTAGATCAAACCCACTTGGATAGAACCTCGCTAGTTTTAAACCATATCTATAAATGCATCTTTTTTACACCTATCAAAATGCTGATAAAAATTCACTTTTGATTTAGCTTTTGGGGGATCAAATGAATTCATTTAAAATTTATTTCAAATTATTATGGTATTCCTCAGAACAAGCTATCCAATGAATATAATTTTAATATGTTTTGGTTTTGTTATGTATTTGTTTTTTAAGTTTTATTAAACATAGGTTTTTCATCGAAAATGAATTATTTGTTCTTCACATGTGGAAAATAAGAAGATTATAAAAAAAAAATTTTGAAAAATATGAGTGCACTAGATATTGAAGTCCTTGATCCAACAAAAAAAATAAAATTGACATATACAAAAAATTTATGCGTTATACGGTCGCGCTTTGTCTGAATTGTAATTCGTTTGACTTTGAAACTTGATTAAGGAAAAAATATTCAATAAAAAACTATCTAACCAAGTGGATGCACTAGATATCAGAGTTAAAAATCTAAATTTGAAAGAATTAGAATTTTATCCTTCATGGAAAAAAAGTTATGCATTATACGATGTGTGTCACTTTTTAAAAATGTTGTTTTCTGAAAAAAATCAATTTTCATGGGAGATGGAAAAAGAAGTTCAATTTGATTCCAAAAATTTTGAAAAAAATATTTTTAGAATCTACAAACAAAATTTGATGAGACTCTAGTTTGCACTGTCTTCAAATTCCTCACGGTTTAGCCGCTATAGGTGCCTGAATGTGAAGATTTAGTTAAAAATAATAATTTAAGTGTCCAGTTTGGCCAAAAATTGTAAACCACTATTATGGGATCACCCTCCTATAGAAGAAAACACTTACCATACACCTTCCATGTATCAGGGTCAACACCTCCACACCTTCCTATGGGAGGGAGAGGTAGAGAGGGATAGGTGAGATAGAGAAAGAGAGAGAGGAGGGTAAAGAAGTAGAGAGGGAAGGATAGAGAAAGAGAGAGAGAGATGAGGGAAAAGAAGTAGAGAGGGAAGGATAGAGGAGGGAGAGGAGGGTAAAGGGACGAAGGGAGGTAGAGAGGGATAAGTGAGATAGAGATAGGGAGGGAGTGGGATAGAAAGAAGTAGAGAAGGAAAGAGAGAGCCAGAGAGAGTGAGAGAGAGAGGGAGGGAGGGAGAGGTAGAGAGGGATAGGGGAGATATATAGAATTAGAGGGGGAAAGAGAGAGGTAGAGAGGAATAAGTGAGAGAGGGAGAGAAGTAGAGAGGGAAGGAGAGAGAGAGAGAAATAGGTAGGATGGAGGGAGGGATAGGTAGAGAGGGATATGTGATATAGAGAGAAATAGAGCAGGAAGGAGAGAGCAAGAGGCAGAGAGAAGGGGGGAGGGATGGAGGGAGAGGTAGAGAGAGATAGGTGACATAGATCATTGTTTTCTTCACTCCGTCCACTACTTTTCACGGCCATAAATAATATGGCCTCAGCCTATCGGCGTAAGTATTGCACCTCATTGGGGTGCAAGTGCTAGTTAATTATATAAGAAATTAAAAGTGAATATGATAAGAGAAAAGACATGATCCCACCCAATATAGGATCAATATAGTAGTGATATGACAAGATAAAGGTACAATCAGTATATAGGATAATTTAGTGATACGACAAGATAAATATACTATAGAATAAGATAAAGATACAAGCGGTATATATGGTAATCTAAGCTCATATAAATAGGGAAATAATATGATGTCCTCAGCATAAGAAATATATAAATTATAGCTTTAACGGCAAGGGAGGATGAAAGTGAAATGATAAATTTACAGCTGCAAACAAAAAGATCGAGATGATATGTGTTTGTAATTTCACATGCTTTAACGGTCCTCCTCTGTGCATAAAAGGAATTAATGAATGGCTAGTTGGTTCACGTTAATTGTAAGCAGCTTTCTTCAACGGTCCTTCTCTGTGCATAAAAACGTGTTCACTGCATGACCTCGGGTGGACTTATTGGTAAATATAAACGTGTTCTCTAATCTAGAATTGATGGAGTAAACATGGATAAATATGTTCTTCATTACTATCCACTGAAAAAGCTAGTGAACATCTCGATGATTTTTGTTCACTGCATGATCTGACAGGACTCGGCATTTCCGAAAGAGCCAATGAATATCCACTCTTGACAAAGAAAGATCGCTATCTGATCTTTCCACTGCGTCAGATTTAATTCGTGACAGCCCAATAATTTATAGCTTGCTGTTTGAAAATGAAGAGAAGAGTCGGTACATCGTTGCAGAGCTTAACTTCAACAATTTGAGGCATTCACGAGAGTTCTGCAAAAGGTGGGGACTTTGCCTCGCCATCGGGCACTACTTGAGGAGTAAAAGTAAATCTGTCCTCAACAGTGTACGAGCAAACAAACACCACGACTACTTATTTACAGCTCACAGCGCGACTGACACAGACACTAATGCTCAATTTCCTGAATCTGAATCTGTTCTTGGACAAACGTGGCGCCCTTTCAAATTTATGCTACTTCGGACTATTGTATTAAGTTTGCGCGCCTTGCCTTCCTCCACAATTGTTTGTCATATTTTTTTGTAAATATTAGTCGTTTGTTCAATAGGACAATATTGTAAGTTAATAAATTGAGTCTAAATAATTGTCCACTATAATGAGCATCATTATCTATATTGTTTGATTTCAGTATGGAAAATTAGACTGTTTGTAATTTGTATGGTGTTTTTTTATTATCATAGTGGAAGAATATTGAGCAAGGTTAAGCTCAAATAATTTTTTTTTAATCTAAACTTCTTTTTTTCTTGCTTCTTTTACTGATTGTTAAGTGTGAAAGATATCTAAGGTTGATGATGGCTACTCTATCCAAGACTCATACAAAACACAACAACAAATATCAATATAAAAAATACAAGATAGAAAATTATCCATTTTCAAGTAATTTTATAAAATAAAATTACAGACTCAAAAATTACAATGCTACAATCACATGGTCTTGATTCATTACATCCAAATCAACCCTGAAAAAAAATAATTATTATTTAGAGTCACAATCTGCACCAATGTAGCCACCTCCTATAACATCCACTCAACCTTTTATTTTACAACAATAAACATCATAGAATGTTCTGGAAAGTATAATTTTCCCTTTTGTTTTGCACCATAAGTCCAGCCATTTGATTTATCTTCTAAGAATATATTTTACTGAAATTCACTTCTTAGTGGGATAACTTCTCAAACCGATAAATTTTGACTCAGGTGTCCAATTTTCTATAATAATATATCTTTTGAAAACTGTCGAAGAGATCTAGAACACTAAAATCATCTAAAGATCATTTCGTACATTTTTTGAGCTATTATGAGACTTCTAATGTTTTCAAATTGAATTTGAAGTTATATTAGAGAAATTTCTTGGGACAAAAACTTTAATATCTCCCAATTGATACATGATATTGAGATGATTCTTTTTCCATCAGATACATTTTTAAGTTCCACTCTTTGAGGTAAATTCTCAAGTCCATATGAGCCCGTTTAGGTTGACTTACTAAAAATAGAAAGTGACCATTGTTTTCCTTTTCTAATTTCTAACTGTATTACACCCCTTAAGTGCTATCATGGGGCTCAAAACAACTAAAAAAATAAGGAAAAACATTTTTTTTGGATGATGCAAGATTGCCCCTACATGGTTGGATGCTCCTACATCAAAGGTTCAACAAGTAAATTAATCTAGATTTAGCTTTCTTTGTTTGGACTTAAACATTAAGATGCAAACCAATTAGGGTTTGATGATTGGTTAGCTACTTCAAAGGAGAGCCAATTTGTTAGGGTTTGGTTCTTTTGTGTTGAAAAGGAAAAAAAATGATATGTTTTTTAGTTAATCTATTTGACATAAACCCTAGATCTAAAAATATAATTTATCACATAGAAGAAAAATAAAAAAATATAGAATAACACAAATCTAGAAAATAATGGAAAAGAGAAACCTGTACATAAAATTGGAACCTGGATTTTTGAAAGCTTGAAACAAGGATTTTAAGGTACATGTCTTCTCTACACTCTTTTGCAACTAGTTATTAACGAAACTTCTAGACCTGATCTGCACTCATGAAAAGAGGGGTAAATGTTGTACTATATAGGGGCTTGTCTAAGTCAAGCCATGTTTTGGTGTGTCAACCTCCACAAATAGAAAATGATGGTGATAAAAAGTTTTTATTTTAGGTTTTGTATAAAAAAAGTAAACGATCATTTATTCTAATAAACAAATGATAATTGATATTGCTACCTTAAGTATAAAACCCCTGTCAAAGTGATATGTATACCATAAATTGCCACAAATTATTGACAATGGATGATTGAATTACCTTGATGACCTACAAGTGGTTAATCCATAGAACACAATTGATTGTTGTAGCTAGCATGTCAAGGATAAGTCACACACATCATCATAATAAGAGCATTGTATACACCTAAAAATGATCACATCTCAATAGTCTGGTAATTAATTAAATATTTTTACTATTTAATTAAATCTTTGAATTCAATCTGCATATAAATAAATCTAAATAATTTATTTATATTGTTCATTCTTTCATTTCAATTAGAAAAATAAGTTTATTTAATCACTTTTCTTATCCATTTCTTAATTAATTAAATAAACATTATTATTTATTTATATTAATTATCATATAATCCTGGCTTGAATATCTTATTCAAATAAAGATTAAATATTCTTCTATTCTAAAAAAACTTCTAAATTTCATTCACAATTAAATATTCTAAATATATTTAATTAATTCTTCTAAAGTCTATTTGCAATTAAATATTCCAAATATTTAATTAAATCTTCTAATGTCCATTCACATCAAATATTTCAAAAATATTTTAAATCCTCAAACTCACATAAAATTAAATAAATTTATTTATTTAATTTGGATTATCAACAACAACCATGAAATAACTTCAAAATAGAAAATTAACAAATTTCTTTGTTTCTGAGAAAAATTGTTCCCGTGGGTTGAAAACAAACCTCCATTCTTCTCTCCAACCTCCCAACATCTTCCATCTTCCTCTCAACCTCTCCATCTCTCACCATCCAAATTTACCAAACAATCTCATAGCCATTGATGTTTCCTAGCCAGGCTCTTGCCTGTAAAAATCTATAAAAAGGACTATCAGGTCTCTAAAAAAAAAGAGAAGAAGCTTGCATACAGGAAAATTATAGTCAATCAGCCTTCCAACATCCATAGCCTCTAGAATCATAACATAGCATAGCTTAGCATATCAACAATCCATATCATGGCCTATCATCCTCATATCATAGCTTCAAAAACATTCAATCCACAGCCCCTGTGCATATTCGTATACCAACATTTCACTCCACGAGCATATAGGATAGAGAAGTACTCTCCCTTTGCATACTCGTTCTGCAGGTTGTCATTCTAAGAAGCTTTGCTTACACAATCTAAGAGCAGCAGCTTCAAGCAAATCACTTGAGATAGAGGACAATGGAACGATTCTGAAGAAGCTCTGTTTGATTTCTTTGATTTCAATTCTATTTAGCTTTTCTTTAGTTTAATGTTGCATTGGTGTGTTTTTATTATATTATTTTGATACTAACATTTCCCACACACATTTTTGGCACCCACCATGGGGCTCTTGCCCCAAATTTTAACATCTTTTCACATATTCTTTTGATAGGTTACGGCCAAAAGAGCGCATTAGTGCATTAAACAGGCTTCAGCACAGTTCACACCCAGTTTAGCACTCTTTAACTCTGTTACAATGCCCTTTACTAATCCTAAAATGCCCATTACTGATCCTGCAATGCCCATTAATGATCCTACAGTGCCCTTTATTGATCCTGCAGTGCCCATTATTGATCCTGTAGCACCCATTAATGATCTTGTAGCACCCATTACTGATTTTGTAGTGCTATTTACTATTTTCATAGAGCATTTATGTTTTAGCACCCTTAATGTCTATTTTAGCACATTTTTCTATTTTAGCATAGAATTTGGAAGTCTGCAAGTGTAATTTGTAACTTAAGTAGGATTTGACTAGATCCAACGCGATCGTGGCCAGTAGGAGCTTTAAAAAATAATGAACCAATCCTAGGATAGTCACTTAATTCAAAAATGAATCAATCCTAAGATAGACATGGATTTTAAAATGAATCAATCTAGGATAGTCACCACACAATGATAGATCTTGTAATTAAAATTGAACAATTTGTTTTGTGAAGCAATATCTTCACTTAGATTAGATCATTGTGATTTGGGTTTTAAAAAAAATATGTGTTTGCTTTGTCTGTGGCAATAGGTTTATGCTCTACCGTTAACTGGGCGATCAAAATACTAGACTTTCCTTTTCAATTTCATGCAAATTTACTATTTTAATTACATCGTTTAGAGAGCCTGCTCTTGTGGGAAAAATTACTCACCCAAGAGTAACGACTCAAGTGGGTTCAAGCCAAAGCCAGGCTATTCCGCCCCACTATAAAATTTAAAGCAAATCTAGGGGAACCCTCTTTTGATGGTAGTGTGAAAGATAACCATCCCCAAAGCCTTTGTTCTAAAGGTTGGGAGGTCTCTCAAGGGAGTCTATCATTTGCCACACCGAACGAAAACCCTTACTATGAACTTAGTGTAGTATCCAGCCGAAGTCAATTTCTAAACATCATAATAATCACAATGTAGGGGAGGGAAGAATCTACCCCCAAGATACTCACCATATAACTGCCAAGGACCGTTTGCTCAAGGGATCTGGTATCCACTTCTATCACTTTGAGTACATTCCTAGAAAAGACAAAAACATGGGCGCCCCTTTAGGGGTGACACGTCTGTGTCAGTCGATGCAGTTCTAAGATGTGGGTTGTTGATTATTATGGTGACCTACTTGAGTACTAAGAGTGAGTCTGCTTGAACTATATGTCATGTGTAAAACCTATGAAAACAATTTTTGAAAAACATTTTGATCATACACTTGATGTTTAGTATAGGACTTAAAAAACAACTATTCTAAAACTTTCTTGATGTTTTTTCAAAACATTAATTCAGTAAAGATCATCCAAAACTCACAATTACATTGATTACTCTCATGTTAAGAGATTGGAAATCCACAACCTTTGTTAAGAAATTCATTCTCAAATGAATCAAAAAGCCAAAGAAACCACTTAGCTACAAGAAACTATTGAAGAAAAGAGGATTCTTGTACCAAAGTTGAAAGGTTTTACTCAAACATAGAACCTTTATCCATTGATATCATGACTATGTTAGAGGTTTCACTGATGATTATGCTGTAGAACCATTATACTCACAAGATTTCTTTCATAGAAGAGCCCTTTCTCAAAGGCACAACCACAGTTAGCGTATTTGTTCTTCTTATATTCCCCAACCTGTAATTGAATATTCTACTCATCTGAATCAATTTCTGCAATAGAGAACTCAATCACATTATGCATTTATCACAAATCCATCTTTTTTACGAAGCTACAATCAAACTTCATAAAGTGCAAAAATCATTTTTTCTTGATCTTTTGCTTAAATTCCCACCAACAAGATTTTCATCCTTTCAATTAGGGAAAACACGAGCTAAAGACTAGAAATCTTTTAAGTCATAGAATCTTCATTCTATCCTGACTTTCATAACCATCAACAAATTGCACTATTTCATTCTTTCGATCAATAGTTAGTAGAATTTGGGGCAAAGCTTATGCCTGTTGTCACGAGATCTCGAAAGCACATAGAAAAAGATGAAAGAGAAAGTACCACAATCAAAATGGGTGATAATAATGAGAAGGAAGAGAATCCATTTCATATTGAAGAGATAATAGAAGAAAAACTTCAAGAAGCAAAGCAAGATCCCCAATTCCATACTTTTATGGAAATAATTTTAGAATGAAACAAAGAAAGATATTTTCTTTCATTAGCTAATCAAGGAGCTAAGTTACCTTCCAATTTTGATATAGAAGGGATTAAAGACAATCCTGAAATTCCTCCTAATGATTTTAGTGCCTTTACTCAACATCCAACACCAGATAACCATGCTTGATCTTTGTAAAGTGAAACAAAAAGTAGGGGAATCTTTCACTACATTTTTGCAAAGATGGAGAATATTGTTTGCATGATATTGCCATCCTATTCCTAAAAGGGAAAAGATGGATATCTTCATCAATAGCCTAGATCAAGAATTAAGCTACAGTCTTAATCTTCATTGTCCTCATAACTTTGAGAAATTGATTGAAAACACAATCACCATTGAAGGGGCCTTGGTCAAAAGAGGAGTGATAAAACTTGATAATCCAAATTCATCCAACCATAACAACAATGATAAAACAAGGTTTTGGAACAGAAATAAAAATGTCGTCAATGATGGTATAGTGGATGCAAACTATTTGCAAACATGAACATCTATCTTCAACCTATCAAGTGCTCCACGAAACAACCAAAAAGGAAATACCAACCAACAAGGAAACAACAATCAACAAGGACAAAAGTCCAATCAAGAAAGCATGACCAATCAAAACAACAAGGATAATCGTCGTAATTTCAATAACAATCTTGGCAATACCCAAACATCAAATCTACCAAGACCTCCATTCTTTTCAAATCGACAAAATTTTACCACTTTGGGTCAATCTCTTGAGTCTTCTCTCAAGGAATTCCTCGATATTAAGGTTATCACCTTACCACCACAAAGAGATTATAAGCCATGAGTCAAACCACCATCATGGAATGACTCGTATTATTGCAATTATCATCAATGTAAAGGTCATAGAACAAATAACTATCAAGCCTTGCAAAATATAGTACAAGATTTGATTGACAATGGTACCATCAAAATTGAAGGACATCATACCATTGATGATCATCAAGCATTCAAAAATCCTTTACCAGACTATCAAAAGGGGGAAACATCAGATACCAAAGCAAAAAGTATAAATAATGTTGAAGACAACATAATCCATCACATCTAGGAAGATGATCAACAGGTTAATGTTATCAAAATAAAGGAAAAGCAAGAATATCAATAGGTTAATGTGACTACAAGAGGACAAGAAAAAGTTGTCCTAAAAGGTATTTCATCTAAGGCAGCTATTCCTCCTCCAAGTCATTATAATCTAGTTGATCAACTGAGAAAAACATCAGCTCAAATCTCTATTCTTGAACTTCTCAAAATATCTCCCATATAGAAGAATATTTTAGAAGAAGCTCTTGTAAACACAACTGCCAACACTAATCTGGATGTAAACAAATTTCAAGCCATGGTGGGACATTTGTCTTCCCCAACTTGTCTTTCATTCTCTGAAAAAGATGACGCCTCCATGACACATCCGCATAATTCATCGCTTTATCTTGAAGTCATGATCCATAAACATCAAATCAGACATGTCTTGATAGATGGAGGAGCTGGTTTAAAAATTTGTACCTTAAAGCTAACACATGCCTTAGGAATATCAAAAAAATCCATTGATCCATGAAGGAAAATAACTATCAAAGCATATGATGATGAAGAAAGAGCTTCTAAAGGACTAATAATGCTACCTATAAGAGTGGGACCTATTGTGAAAAATAACTTTTGTCAGGTTCTAGATCGTGATCTTTCCTATAACATACTTTTGGGGCGTCCATGGATTCATGATATGTAGGCGGTACCATCAATGTACCATCAATGCCTCAAGTTTTCATATGATGGACAAGAAATAACTATACACGCTGACTACAATAGCACCCAAACTTGTTCAAAACTCCAAGCAACTCAAGACATTTTTGTGCCGCACAATAGGGAGGATTTTTCTTCTTCCAATATACAAGGCCAATTAAAAGAATTGACAAAGAATCTTGACACCAAGCTACATTTAAAAGAAAAAGGAGTAGGCGAATATTCGCTATCCCTTTCTAGCTTACCTCCTTCTCCAAGGTCACATGGTCAACCAACCCTATCAAATCAAAAGATCACAACAACCTCTACATCCCAAGCTTCTGTGCCAATCACGAAGTTCGATGGACAATTCATTAAAGCTAACACCATTGAGGAAGAAGCTGAAGATAGGGACATCCTAAGCTGGCTATATAAAGATGAAGATGAATCTCTCTTGCACATCAAGTTACCTACCGAACAATATGGTAAAGGGTATACCATCATGCAAATAATGGGCTATGAAGGAAATGGTCCTATAGGAAAAAGAAAAGAAGGAATCATTGAGCCAATTCAACCTATTTCAATACATCCAAAGGATAAAATAGGACTTGGATATGGTAAAAATACAGACAAGTCAACTTCACAGCAAGCACAACAAACTCATGAAGGAGAATCAATTTGAGATAAATCCCATGAAGATGTCACTCTACAAAAATTTAATGGATCAGTTTTCCAATTGCTGAACAATTCAGACACTGATTCCAATGAATACGAATGGGATGATGTCTTTGATGAAACATTCTTAATAGAGAAAAGGGTGGATGTCATACACAAATTTTCACCCACATTCTTACAAGGGGAGGGCTCAAGGCCTCCACTTGATTATGTTTTACAAAGCAATCATGACTCAAGTGAGGACGATTCATATTTTAACGAGATTGATAATTGATAGGAGAATACCATCATAGACCTTGTCCATCATGAAAATGACAACCATGTCATGACATTGATAGCTCAAAACCTTACCCAACCTAATGATCCCATACCTTTAGTCTATCCAGAACTTATTGATTGGGAAAATGATGCACCTATTGATATCCCTACATTCCATGATGATGAGGATATTGTAAATTTCCTTTGTTCATTTAATCAAGAAAACAATTGTTCCATCAAAGAATCTCATACTCAAGATTTTGATAGGGAGGGTGCCAAGTCTCTTAGCAGAAAAATAAATGAAATAAAAAATGAATCTATTGGTGAAAACTGAAAAATAGTAGTGTTAGATCACAACAAGAGAAAAATAAAGAGCGAATTTGACGGTGAAAACCTTTTTGAGGCACTGAAGGATGAGAAACTTGACACTCTTCCAAAACATTATCAAGAAAGATCTTCTATTTTGATTGAGCCCATAGAATCAATCAACACAAGTACATCAGAGTAGCCAAAAATCTTGCAACTTGCAGCATCATTAATAGTGGAAGAAGTATTGAAATTCACAGAGTTCTTGAAGGAGAATCAAATCAACTTCACTTGCTCATATGATGATATGCCAGGGTTAGATCCTAATCTGATAATGCATCATCTATCTATAAACACAAGGGCAAAACCTATGAAGCAAAAACTCAGAAAAATGCATCCACATGTTGCATTATTGGTTAAAGAAGAGTTAAAGAAGCTTTTAGATGTTGGATTCATTCGATCTATTGACTATGCAGAATGGATCTCCAATATCGTACCTGTTTCAAAACCAGATGGAAGGATTATAATTTGTATAGATTTCAGAGATTTGAACAAAGCATGTCCCAAAGATGACTTCCCTTTGCCAAACATAGGTATGATTGTTGATTTAACTATTGGCCATGTAATGTATTCATTAATGGATGGATTTTCAGGATATAACTGGATAAAGATTGCTCCAGAGGATCAAGATAAAAGAACTTTCACGTGCCCTTGGGGTACCTATTGTTGGAATGTCATGCCATTTGGACTTAAGAATGCAAGAGCGACTTATCAAATAGCAATGACCACCATTTTTCATGACATGATGCACACCTTCATGGAAGACTATGTGGATGACTTATTGGCCAAATCCAACACAAGAGAAGGAAATCTAGAAATCTTGTCAAAGATCTTTATCAGAATGGAGAAGTTTAATGTTCAACTCAATCCAAAGAAATGTGTCTTCGACGTTAAATCTGGAAAACTCCTGGGATATATTGTTTTAGAAAAGGGCATAGAGGTTGATCTAGGAAAAGTACAAGCTATAATTGACATGCATCCACCATGAAATATTAGTCAGCTCTGATCACTGCAAGGATGACTACAATCCATCAAGAGGTTTATAGCTCAACTGGCAGACAAAAGCTTACCATTTACACATCTATTGCACACAAATGTCCCATTCAAATGCGAGGAAAAGTGTGAAGCAACATTTAATCAGATCAAGCAATATCTCATGAATCCACCAGTCCTAATTCCATCAGTTCCAAGAAAGCCCCTCCTACTCTATATTTCAGCAATAGAAGTATCTTTGGGAGCATTACTAGCATAGGAGGATTCTACAGGCAAAGAAAGAGCCATATACTATATCAGCAGAACTTTAACAGGTCTAACAGGTCATGAACAAAACTACACTTTCATTGAAAAATCTTGCCTAGCAGTAGTGTTTGCTTCCTAAAAGTTGTGTCACTATATGTTGGCTCGTACAATTAAGCTGATAACTAAAATTGATCCACTAAAATATCTCTTAAGCAAAGCTACCTTAATAGGAAGACTTGCAAAATGGGTAATGATCTTAAGTGAGTTTGACATTCACTATGTAGATCGAAGAGCTATAAAAGGATAGGTCATAGTAGATCAGTTGGCTGAAGCACCTTTACCAGAAGAAAACCCAATGCACAATGAATTTCCTAATGCAGACATCTTCATAGCAACAATTAAGAAATCATGTACATTGTACTTTGATGGATCTTACACGCAACATGGCTCGAGGGCAAGGATTCTTTTTGTTACACCTGAAGGACATACCATTCCAAAATAATATCAGTTGATGTTTCCCTACACAAATAACATAGCTGAATATGAAGCATTGCTCATAGGAATGAAGATAGCATTGGACTAGCAGATTACAGAGTTGCAATTCTATGGTGATTCACAACTTGTCATTAATCAAATCAATGATGATTATCAGACTAAAGATGATAAGTTGCTACCTTAGAAGAACATGGTGGATGATTTAAAAAGTATTTTGTGGTAATAAAGTTTTCACAAATCCCAAGGATTGATAATAAAGTTGCAGATGCAATGGTTACAATTGTTTCCTTGTTACAATTATTAGAAAATAAAAAATGGTACGAATTCTTGGTGGAACAATTGTTTTCTCTTGCCTATGATAATCCAAAGACCCAATTCATATGCCATTTAATTGGTTTTGATTCACCTTTGTATGACAAGATTTATACCTATCTGAAAAATAACATCTTACCTCCAGACTTATCACAAAACCAAAAAAGGAATTTCATACGCCAATCATCCTGTTATACCTTGATCACCGATATCCTTTACTGATGTGGCCTTGATGGTATGCTTCTTCGATGTCTTGAATGTGATGAATTTGAACAATCCTTACAAGAGGTTCATGGTGGTATTTGTGGAACTCATTCAAGCGGTTTAACCTTAGCTAAGAAACTTGTTAGAATGAGATATTATTGGCCTACCATGGAGAGAGAATCTTTTACTTTTGTCAAGAAGTGTTCTAAATGCCAGATCCATGGGAATCTTATTCATGCACCTACACAGGAACTACGGCCTTTCACTCTGACATGGCCTTTTTCTCAGTGGGGACTAGATCTTGTTGGAAAAATTCATCCTTCATCATCAAATGGGCATAAATTCATCATCACGGCTATGAAATATTTTACAAAATGGATTGAATTTGTTCCTTTGACAACCATGACCGGTAAGCAAATCTCTTCATTTATCTTGAATTACATCATATGTCAATATGGAATTCCTAATTCTATCATCACTGATAATGGGAGGTCTTTCAAGAATCAAGATGTTGATGAACTTTGTGAAAGATTTCACATCCAACACAAGTTCTCTACACCTTACTATCCACAAGGAAATGGTCAAGTAGAAGCTTCAAACAAAACAATCTTGAAGATCTTGAAGAAGACAGTAAATGATGCCGGTCGTGATTGGCATGTCCAGTTAAATCCAGATTTGTGGGCATACAGAACCAACATTCGTACACCAACAAGAGCTACCCCATATGCCTTGGTATATGGAGCAGAAGTGATCTTACCATTAAAGGTTGAAATACCTTCGCTTAGGGTCTCACTCAAAGGATTGATAAATGATGAAGACTACTGAGTATCTCGTCTACAAGAGCTAGAACTGTTAGATGAAAGACATCAACATGCAGCTGATCATTTGAAGGGTTATCAACAAGTTATGTCTCATAGCTACAATCACAGAGTTAAACCATGAACATTTCAAGTAGGTGACTTAGTCTTAAAAGAAAATCCACAAAATCAACAAGATAGAGAAAAGAAAGGAAAATTTGAACCAAATTGGCTTGGTCCATTTGTTATCATTGCAGCATATGGTTCTAGAGCATATCAGTTATCTATGTCAGAAGGGGACCTTTTTGAAGAACCGATCAACAACATTCATTTGAAGAATTTTTATGTATAAATCATAAAAATCTGAAAAAGTCCTGAAAAAATACATAAAAACTAGAAAAGCAAAAGAAAAAACAAAAAAATTCACATGATCTAAAAAAGTGCCATAAAAACAAGTGGTGAAAGCCTAGCAAATAGGTGCTACTTGTGATCAAAATGGGTTCCTCTATCTATTAGCTTATGTCTTCCATTCGCTTTATGACATCATTTATCTATATCTATCATCTGTACATATTTATCATATCCATATCATGCAATAGGAATCCTTGTGTTTCATCATGGCTTGATGAAATTTGTACATATCCATCATATTTAGGTTGTGTTTACACTGAGGGTAGAAACACAGACTAAACAAGAAAGGGGCAACTAGCTTTTAGAACATCACAAACCAACAAATGACGGTTTGACAAAACGCAACATACATTGACGCATCAAATCAACCACATCATCAAAACAATCACTCAATGCTAATGAAATCAAACAAAATGGTCAAAACAACGTTAATCAAAACACAAAACATCAATGTTGATAACCAAGTTGGATGATCTTAATCTAAATAATGTTTGAAATACTTTAGGCAGAATTTGAATTGTTGGTTGATTTTCTATCATATCTCTGGAGCAAATCGATGATGTATTGAACTAGAAAAGAAAGGAAGGAGTATGATTTTTCTTTGTCTATTGTTTGTGAGGAAATCATTAGTACTATGCAAATTGGTCGTGAGACATGCTCTCCTAAGTATCATTGATGACATTTCAGAATTTGCATGGGAAATGGGTTAACTCTTGTCTATTTATGTAAGTGATACTCAGGTCAACTTGGTTCAATTATACCTCCTGAGATGCTTGTATTATCTTTCTATATCAAAAAATCATCAAAGCAATACTCAGGTCATCACTGGTGCTAACATACCCTTTGATGCTTATATTAACTTTCAACATTTCAATGCTCTATGACACAAAAAGCAAAAATAAGCTCTCAGAATGGCAATATTGTACAGATATCCTGCATGGTTAGTATAGATTACATTCATTTTAGAATTTTCATTTGGAATTTATAGATTTTCCCACAAGCAGGAAAAATATCAAAGTCTCATATCTTTCGAATAAATGACACAGTATATTTGACATTCACAAAAACATCATCACATACATTTTTCATACATATTTGCATCAGAAAATAATAACACCTACATAATAATCTTCACATCACTTTTGTTGCATTTTCATTTTCACAACATATCATTTCGGTTGTTTCCATACATCATACATCACATTATAAATCATATCATAAACATCATGCATATAGAAAATAGATGTACTCATCGCACAAACAAATCATCCCTACATATCATATATCTCAAAAGTGAATGTCAAATGTACAAAGATGTCAACTATGCATGACATAACATCATCAAAAATGGGATCATATCAGTGTGTATACAAACGTCATAACAGAGTATCAATATCATATCATACAAAAAGCACTATGAAGTGCTATCCTTTGATGGTGCTGGTCTGGAACCTGTCCCTGATTACCCTCAGGCATGTCAAGTAACGAGGTCAATTTGCATGCCTTGATAACATCTCTATCTACTTGTACAACCTACAGAATCAACCTCCATGTCTTCGAGAATTTTTCCCGTAACTGCCAGACACTCAATCTCTCCTATTGAATAGGAAGAATCATCAATTCAAAGCAAAATCAATCAAATCTGAAAACAAATTTATCAAAATCCTATTTGTTTTTAACAACCTTAGAAGCAAACTTATCAACAAACTATCTGTTTTTCATCACCATAGAAAGAAAATTTATCAAAATCCTATTTGTTTTTAACAACTTTAGAAGCAAACTTATCAACCTATTTATTTTTCATCATCATGAAAAGCAAATTTATCAAAATCCTATTTGTTTTTAACAAATATAGAAGCAAAATTATCAAACAACTTTTTTTTTTATTAACTTTAAAAGAAAATTTATCAGCTACTATTTGTTTTCCAACAACCTTGGGAACAAATTTATCAGACAATCATCATCAAATCAGGGCATCTCAATATGCAAAATTGGGGCATTTTATCACATTCTATCATTGCAGGTGCAATTCAGGTCATCAATTTTTCATCTCACATCTTTTCACGTCAATTTCTTCACATCATCATTTTCGAATGATGAATCGACATCATAAAAAACAAAAAATTCCAACAAATTTAAAAATTCAAAAAAAACACAAAAATCAAAATCTTATCAATTCATCGTTCGAAGGGGCATATACCTCAACAATTAGCATCTAGGGAAAATTTAAAATTCTTTGAAGCAATGCGTAAAACACATCACTTCAAAGAGGGGATAAATTTATACACCTAAAAATGGTGACATTTCAATAGTCTAGTAATTAATTAAATATTTTTAATATTTAATTAAATCTCTAAATTCAATCTGCGTATAAATAAATCTAAATAATTTATTTATATTGTTCATTCTTTCATTTCGATTAAATAAATAAGTTTATTTAATCACTTTTCTTATCCATTTCTTAATTAATTAAATAAACATTATGATTTATTTATATTAATCATCATATAATCTTGGCTTGAATATTTTATTCAAATAAAGATTAAATATTCTTCTATTCTAAAAAAAACCTCTAAATTTCATTCACAATTAAATATTCTAAAAATATTTAATTAATTCTTCTAAAGTCTATTCACAATTAAATATTCCAAATATTTAATTAAATCTTCTAATGTCCATTCACATCAAATATTTCAAAAATATTTTAAATCCTCAAACTCACATAAAATTTAATAAATTTATTTATTTAATTTGGATTATCAACAACAACCGTGAAATAACTTCAAAACAAAAAATTATCAAATTTCTCTGTTTCTGAGCAAAGTTGTTCCCATGGGTTGAAGACAAACCTCCATTCTTCTCTCCAACCTCCCAACATCTTCCATCTTCCTCTCAACCTCTCCATCTCTCACCATTCAAATTTACTAGACAATCTAATAGCCATTGATCTTTGCCAACCAGGCTCTTGCTTGTAAAAATCTATAAAAAGGACTGTCGAGTCTATGAAAAAAAGAAGAAGAAGCTTGCATATAGGAAAACTATAGTCAATCAGTCTTCCAGCATCTATAGCCTCTAGAATCATAGCATATCATAGCTTAGCATATCAGCAATCCATATCATGGCCTATCATCCTCATATCATAGCTTCAAAAAAAATCATAATCCACAGCCCCTGTGCATATCCGTATACTGACATTTCACTCCACCAGCATATAGGATAGAGAAGTACTCTCCCTTTGCATACTCATTCTACAGGTTGCCATTCTGAGAAGCTTTGCTTACACAATCTGAGAGCAACAGCTTCAAGCAAATCACTGGAGATAGAGGACAATGGAATGATTCTGAAGAAGCTCTGTTTGATTTCTTTGATTTCAATTCTATTTATCTTTTCTTTAGTTTAATGTTGCATATGTGTGTTTTTATTATCTTATTTTGATACTAACATTTCCCACACACAAGCATAATAGTGCATGATCAATCAAAATATTTCCTATTTCTTCAAGTGAGAAGGAAAACTAGTTTATATATGGATCACAATTGATCTTTTTGGATATAGGCTAACTTGAGGTTATTTTATAATACCCAAAGACAACATTCAAAACAATAAATATTAAAATAGGACACCTTTTGGACTAGGGTGCATTCACCTTAGTTTGAGTTTTTTGGCCCAAAATTTTCAAGATCCCAGGGATTTTAAGATATTTTTTCAATCTAGACTTGAAATAAATAAATTATCAAATTATAATTAATTCTATAGTAAAACTAGGGTGTCAATATACTGTGAAATTATCAAGGGTGACAATTTACAATGTTGCATTTAGCCCCCACTTTAGTGAGGGTATGATCTTACGTTCATACTAACAATAAATGAATATATTTATTTATCAAAAGTTTGAAGAGATAAGATGACACAAAGTTGAGAAATGTGGTTGCGCCCAACTTAGGATCCCATCAATCCACAATGTTAATATAAACATGAAACAAATATATCAAATGAAAGACAAGGAAAAATTTGGTCATAAACAAGGCATACAATGAGCAATCAATGGACCACACATAAAATATTTATAAGGAAAAATGACGCATAAAAGGAATAAACACAACAAAAATGTGGAATACATGGAAAAAACACATAGAATACACCAAAAGAACACTTAGAATACATGAGATAAACAAGGAATACATGAATAAAACATAATACACATGAAAAACGTACCATGTATATGAGCCATAAAACATATAACAACAAATTTTAGTACAAAAAATCTAAACCATAGATTTTTGGGTAGGGCTTATAGGCTACTCTTGCACTCTTAGGAATGTTTCACCTAAAAGGTGAGAGATAAACCCCACTCAAAATTCTAGGTGGTTCACTCAAATTAAGATGTGTATAATGTTACTAAGGCTAAATGAGATGATCTAAATGCAAGTAAGCTAAGAAATTTATTGATTATGAATGCAAAACCTAAGAAACAAGTGATGTTTGAAAATGCATTGTGATATGCATAAAACACCTAGAAACGAATGTAAAATTGAATAGAAATGAACCAAACTAGAAGTGTGCACTTAGGATCTAGAAGGAGGCTGGAAATGACACTTGAAATTCTAATAATGCTAATTTTTAGGCCTCGTGGGACTCATTCACCATTCTGGGTGAATTAGTCCCATTTCTGCAAAACTGTTCTGGAACCCGTTTCGAACAAAAGGGTATGTAAAAATGCAGATAACTCAAAATAGACCTAGAATTGGGACACATTCACCATTCATGATGAATGAGTCCACTTTTGAATTTCTAAATATTCAAAATTGGAATCTAGAGCTTCCGGTCTACACTTTGATTCTCTACAAGTGTCCGCTTCTGAAACTCTGATTTCTGAACCTGAAAATAAGTTTTTGTTAACATTTTGATTGTTGAATGAAGAGAAGACTTGAGCAACCTTGAAACTTGATCTCCAATGATTTCCAAGCCTACAAGAGTCCTAAATCTATAAACACACAAGAAGAGAAGAAGAAATATTGAATGTTAGAGCATGGGGGTTTGCCTTGGTCAAACCTCTCTTAGGTAACTAAACAAAAATGAAATAATTGAGATTATTACCTTTCCATTATGTTTTATCTTGAAATTATATAGCAAAACAAGAAGAATATTCCCTTGAATGTCTGAAAATTGATGTCTTAATGCCTTAAAATGATAAAACCCTAAGTTGCTTGATTTGAGATGGAAGATTGTTGGATGAATGAATGATAAGAGATATCAATTAGGGTTAAAATACTTATATTTATAGTAAATTCACCTATTTTATCTGTTAATACCTCATCACAGGCCAACATGAAGTAAGATTAAACTTAAATTTCACTTTTCTCCCACTCAAATGTCAAAATTGGGCAAAATGGGACTCATTTGCCACCCATGGTGAATGTGTCCCACCTAGATGGGACTGATTTTCCATGCATGGCGAATGGGTCCCACATGAGCCATTTTGATAGTAGGATGCTAGAAGATAAGGAAATAAGGTTAAAATTGCAACTTTGTCAGTTATTTTACCAATTTAAGCCTCACGATGCACAATATTTGTTAATAGGGGCCTATTAGTGATTATGCAAAGGTTAGTTAGGGCTTGGGACACATAATTCAATGTGAAAGTGTTTTTAAATACACTTTAAAACACTAAAATGAGGTCCACATAGCCTAGGAAGGCACAAGAACCAATGTGAATGTGTGGGACACATTACAACATTAGTTTTTCATTAAGTTTAAGTTATAAGCCTTTTAAATTGATGTGATAATGTTATTAAACATATTTTATAATGTTGAATTAGGGGAAAATGAGTTTATTAAGTCTAAAAAAGAATGAAAGTATCTTACAACACTTTACAACACCTTTACAAGACATCATTAAAAGCATGTTATTTAATTTACAAGGGTCCAAGACCTAGTGCTGATGCATAAAATTCCTCACAAAACTTGAATCAAGGCCTCATTAAGTCCAATTTATCATGAATTATTCCTATTTCAAGCAAGAGGTCCTTTTTTCTATGGTACATTTAGCCCCCACTTTAGTGAGAGGATGAAATTGCTTCAAGCTCACACTAAAGTGGACATTCAAGAGAGATTAAAGTGTATAGATGTAGATGAAAAAGAATGAAAAAGATCAAGAAGGAAGTCAAGCCCCCAGGATCTTGGATCCTAAGTCAAACCAACAAGATACATAATCATACAATGTCAAGAACTAAAGGAAAGAAGAACAGGGTGAAAAAGATGCACTCACTCTAGGGCCACAAAACATCTTGTCGTTCACGGGGTGAGATATCCCAAAGAAGTGATTTAGTGAGAAATTCATGCTAGTGTGTCAACTTCCCACCATATAATCAGAAAGCCATGCCAATGTGTTCAATTCCCATTATACAAACCATACAAAAGTTATCCTCTTGATAACTTTGATAAGGCACCACAATGCAACGTTTTTGTAAATGTTTTTTTGAATGTAATGTAAAAAATTTGTTAAAGGGGATTTTTCTTTGTTCATGTAAGGTCTTCTTCTTAGGGAGCATTGTGCCTAATGTCTCCAAGAGAGGACAAGT
The DNA here is from genome assembly GCA_007258455.2 of Sequoia sempervirens. NCBI lineage: Eukaryota > Viridiplantae > Streptophyta > Pinopsida > Cupressales > Cupressaceae > Sequoia > Sequoia sempervirens. The sequence continues at coordinate 3,492,479 of VDFB02137365.1, read as the reverse complement.
CAGGGTGTTAGATCGTTATCCATGGGATTCCTCATTTGCATCAGGCCACTTTAGATGATCGTTATTCCCTCGAGTCAGATCGTTATCCATGGGATGCTTTGTTTGCATCAAGCCCTTCAGTTGATCATACACTCTTGGAAGGAATCAAACCTAATGAAACCACCAAGGAGAGGACACGTCATAAGAAAAAGTAAATCATGCCATGAAATTTGCACAAATATTTTGTCTATGTATGCCCCCACTTTAAAGCGGTTGCTACACCATTACTATGAGAAATTGTTTTAAAGTAGAAGAGGGTATGCGAGCTTAGTAAGAAAAACCTATGCCAAGTCATATGTTTTTGATAAGTTGTGTCATGAAGAAAGGGAGTATGTCACAGGCAAGTCAATCTTAAGACATGTCGTCCACATCTTAAGCTTGATTTTATATGTTCATGAAAGGTTAATGATTATCCAAAAGAGACAATGATAAGTGACATATAGGGATAAGGATTTCTAACCCTTTCCCCCCCTTAGTGTAGGAAAAAGGTGAGCTTGGAATGGATTATGGTATGCTTCCCCTTGTGGTGGATTCAAAACATGCAATAGTGAGTATGTTATGATCCTACAACTATTGCATGGCAAGGAGCAACAACTAATGTTATTTATTTGGATAAGGAAATAAAGTTTCTACTTGATACATGTTTAATGATATATCAATCAATTTAGGATGTACCAAGGGTAGAGTTTGCTGGGAAGAATCTTGAGTGATAGTATGGATGTTGAGTGAAGGTTTTTTGGATGTGTAGAGTTATATGAAAGGGCAATCATGAAGAACAAAATTTTTAAGAATGAGGTTGGGTGTATTGTGAGCTTGTTTCTTGTGTAGTGGTGGGTAAGGAATCAAAGGATTCTTAAGTGTGTCTAAGATAACTTTAGCACACATAGGGGAGTGATTAAGGGTTGTATTTCTTTGAGTATCAATAGTGGTGATATGAGAAGAATACTTTATTTGATTATCTGCTTTCTTTAAGGTATCATTCTTGTGTGCCATAATATTGACCCTAGGAGGAGAGCTAATATGTTCATCACATGTCATAATTGAATTTGGAAAGATAGCTTCATCGCTCATAGGAGAGGCATCAAGAGAAGGATAACTAGGAGTTTTATGGTTACTAATGATTGTACTTTTTTGTTCAAATAGATCTTCCATCACAATGTCTTCTAACACTAAATTATCTTCTTCATGTGTAGAGAAGATATTAGGAGAAGGAAAGGGTGGATTTTCATGATTATCGATACTAGGTAAGGGAGGAGAAATGATTTTAACTTTGTGTCATAATTTCATTGCAAGTGGGGGAAGGAGGAAGGAAAGGAAGAATTGCATGATCTTCAATAATTATGTCTTCTTTCATCAAGATACCTGCATCACCAATGGGAGAGATAACAGGAGAAGAACAAGTATGATTATCATGATTATTGATGCTTGCATCCTCTTGTGTCAAACCTTTAGTGGATGGGCTAGGAGAGATGAATTTTTTAAGAGCTTCATCTAACATGTCTAATTCATCACTACAAAAAGGTTTGGGGGATAAGTTATTGTCAATTTATTTAGGCTTCTCGTAACAAGATTTAGAGGATGAAGTGAGCGAGATAAAGTCCTGAAGAATTTCATCTAACTTGTCTACATCACAACTACTAAGAGGCTTAGATGAGAGGGTTGTTCAAAATTGAATCATTTTTTTAATTGGATTGTTTGATGTTTTTTGTTTTTTGTTTTCATTTGCTAATGAATATGAACTAAATGAACTAGGAACTAAGGCTGAAAATGAAAATTACAAAAGTCTAAGTGCCATGAATGTAAACAATTCTTATTACTAATGATTTAAATGTATGAGAAGCTATGTAAATTTTATATGCAATGTAAACACATAGATGAAATGCAACATTTTAGATTTCAAACAAAGTAATTTACTGATGACACTATGCAATAATCTAAAAGATGAAAGATTGGAAATGGAAATGTGAATTTTAACCATGCATGAAATGAGCTAATGTAAGCTAAATCTAATTAAATACATGATATAGAAACTCAACCAACTGATATAGATAACTAATGGCAGCAAACAAAAGCATAAAAATAGGGTTTTTAGCTCTGTAAAAGGCAGTTTCAAGGGTCAAAAGGGACTGATTCGCCCAAGGTGGCGAATGAGTCCCAATATGGACTTTTTTTAGAATTTCTAAAAAATGTTGAGTGATTGTTATGCTTTCTGAGTGCTATGATGCATAACTAAGTTAAAAATGCAGAATTTTAGAAAATTTACATGAATTTAGATGCCAAAAATACAACCTAACTGCACTTTTTATGAATGCAAAATTTAAAACCTAGCATGCAAAGGAAATCATGCAAACCTTAATGCAAGATCAATCTAAAAAGAAGGTTCACCAAAATAAACCATAGATTTTTGGGTAGGGAGCTTATAGGCTACTCTTGCACTCTTAGGAATGTTTCACCTAAAAGGAGAGAGATAAATCCCACTCAAAATTCTAGGTGGTTCACTCAAATTAAGATGTCTATAATGTTCCTAAGGCTAAATGAGATTATCTAAATGCAACTAAGCTAAAAAATTGATTTATTATGAGTTCAAAACCTAACATGTGATGTTTGAAAACACATTGTGATATGCAAAAAACACCTAGAAATGAATGTAAAATTGAATAGAAATGAACCAAACTCGAAGTATACACTTAGGATTTGGAAGGAGGATAGAAATAAAACTTGAAATTGTATTGATGCTGATTTCTAGGCCTGGTGGGACTCATTCACCATTTTGGGTGAATTAGTCCCATTTCTGCATAACTATTCCAGAACTTGTTTCAAACAAAAGGGTATCTAAAACTACACAAAACTCAAAATTGACCTAGAAGTGGGACTCATTTTCCACTCATGGTGAATAAGTCCACTTTTGAATATTTGAATATTAAAAAATGGAATATGTAGCTTCTGGTCTGCACTTTGATTCTGTTGGAAATATATGCCTCAATCCCATAGGCTGAAACCTTTGAAAGGGCTAAGTCGGTGTGACATATTTTGTGTTTGACCAACTAGTAGTTTGAATCTTGTTGAAAAATTCAGGTCGTTGTGACCTTGCTTCAGTCTCACCAAATGATCCTATCATTATGACATGTTGTGTTTGGTATGACCTCCTACCGAGTGGAGATCTTTGGCTGACAGGCCATTCATATCATATATCGGGGAGACCCTTGGCCAAAAGGATTACTTCGGTGTGAAGTACCAACGATAGCTAAAATCTCACCGACAACGTTTTCTATTGAACCCTTCGGGGAGAGTCTTAGGTGTTTGGTGATAAGTCTTACTGATAGGAATGTCTCACTGACAGTATTCACCCAGGGTAACTCAAACATCTCGGGAAGAAGTCTCAACGACTAATGAAGGTCTCACTGATGGGGATACACTTGGAGTCTGAGCGATGGACTGAAGTATTGCCGACTGTTGTTTGGTGCTCGGTATGACTTAAGTCTTTGGTGTAACATCTTAGCGATAGCGATATGTCTTGGTGATGGATGAGCACTTCAGAGTAACTTTGAACCTCGGTATGATCTCCTGGCTAAAGCAATAAATTTTATTGACTGTTGAACATTTCAGTATAACATAAAGACTCGATATGATCTCTCAGTGAAAGTGATAAGTCTTTGTGATAGCTCTCTGGACTCGATGTAACATCTTGGCAATAAGGATGACTCTTGGCGACATCGATGGTTAAGTCTTGTTGCATCAGGGAGACATGATTAGTGTCTCACTGACATGCCAACATAGATTGATCACTTTGACTGAGTGAAGACCATTGTACGTGGCTTGTGTTCGACCAATCAGAGAATCCAAATGGGAACTGCTAGCAGTTGGACTATTGCGGCCATTACTGAGAGGAAGCTCAACAGACAGGGGCATCATGGATTTACTCAGTAGTTGTAGATGATGTCTGGTTTGATGGATCAACAGATTGATGTGTGATTGTATGATCAGTGGATGAATTCTATTTTGTGAAGACTATAACATGAATGATTTGTAACAAGGTTGTTCATGGTGAATGTTGCTATAAACTAACATCAGAAAGATAAGTCAGAACTTTGTTTGTAATCTTTATTACTATAATACAAAGTGACTTCTCTTGGTGTGGTGGGTTTTTCTCCTATAAGAGTTTTCCCATGTATATCTGGTGTTCATATGTGCATGTCTAATTCTCTATTTCTATTATCTCTTTCATGTGCATCTTAATTGGACTATAATTGTAAAAATTTAAAAGTGTCTTTGCATTCTTCCTTGAAGTTTTGATATTAGGAGAGTTGCTTCCACATCTAGCTTTCCTTACAAGTGGTATCAAAGCCTAGCCAGTTGTGTTATCCTTGTGGGTATGTTGGGTTTTTTGTGTCATTTTTGTTTAGTGGGAGTCTTGTAGAAGTTTGTCAAATTCAAATTACAGATTGAGATGGCAAGCACGTTAGGAAAGATTGAAATAGAGAAGTTCAATGGCAGAAATTTTGAGTTGTGGAAACTCAAAATGGAGGATCTCTTGGTGGATCGTGATCTGTGGCTTGTTGTATCTGGAAGTCAACCTATAGGTATGAAACAAGAAGATTGGGACCTTGTAGATAGAAAGTATAAGGGGCTGATAAGGCTCTATTTGGTAGACTCTGTTCTTCTCAATGTGCATGAAGAGAAGACTGCATCTTCCTTGTGGAAGAGACTAGCATCTATTTATCAGGGGAAGTCTTTGGTGAATAAACTATTCCTGAGGAAGAAGGTGTACATTTTGAGAATACAGGAAGGAGGGTTTGCAGCTGATCATTTGAATGCATTCAACATGTTGATTGCACAGTTAACGTTTGTTGGTGTGAAGATTGATGAAGAGGATCGTTGTATGCTGATATTGTGTTCTTTGCCAGATTCATGGGATCACCTGGTGATGGCTATTGGGAGTACAATATCCAATTTCAAGATGGAAGATTTTGTTGCTTCTTTGTTATCAGAAGAGATGAGAAGGAAATCTTCTGAGATGGTGAAGGAGGCCCTTGTTATTAGAGGAAGGTCAAAAGAGAAAGGCAAGAAGAAGGACAAGAAATCTAAATCAAAATTAGAGGGGAGATCAAAGTCTCCTGGCAAGAAGTCCAAGGTGAAGTGTTGGAATTGTGGGCAACCTGGTCATGTCCAAAAGGATTGTAAAGAGGAGAAGAAGAAGAAGAAGAAGTATTCTTCCGACAATGATTCTTCTCATAGTGATGCGACACCTTCATTGCAGCCTTGGCTACACAGGTATTAGATGAGGTCCGGCTGATTGATTCTAGAGCATCTTTCCACATGACATCTCATAGAGACTGGTTTATAAAGCATGAAGGATATGATGGTGGAAAGGTGTACTTGGCAAGTCATTCAACTTTGGAAATTGTTGGTTGTGGAAGAGTCGTAATCCAATTCCCTAATGGAAGAGTGAAGGGAATTAATAATGTAATGTATATACCAGGTCTAGATCAAAACTTACCTTTTGTTAGTATGCTAAATAATATTGGAGTGCAAGTCACATTCTCTGGAAATGGCTGCAAGATGACTAGAGGCTCAATGGTACTAGCAAGGGGTGCTCGTATTGGTACCTTGTACAAGCTAGATGCACATGTTGTTCAATGCAACAGTGTCTCTATAAAGTCACAAAAAGCTACTCATGGAGGAAAAGAGGGAAATGTTCCTAATTGTGCAAACTATATGGAAGTTAAACTTCCAGCAGAAAAAACTATGCTCTAGCATCATAGGCTAGGCCACATTGGTGAGAAAGGTTTAAAAACCTTGAAGAATAAAAACCTGGTTGAGGGGCTTGAAGATTGTAACCTCAAATTTGAATTCTATGAACATTGTATATATGGAAAACAACACCATGTTTTGTTTTATTCTAAGACTCATAAATCTTTTAGTTTGCTAGATTATATTCATTTTGATGTATTTGGTCCAGTGAATGTTCCTTTTTTGTCTAAGTCAAGGTACTATGTACTGTTCATTGATGATTATTCAAGAAGAACATTTGTTTATTTCTTGAAAAGTAAATTAGAAGTGTTCAGTCGGTTTAAGGATTTTAAGAACCTTGTAGAAAATCAGACTGGAAGAAAAATAAAATGTTTAAAGGACTGATAATTGTGGTGAATTTTGTTGTGATGATTTCGAGAGGTATTGTAAAGACCATGGTATTAAAAGACATAAGACTACACTTTATACTCCATAGCAAACTGGAGTTGCATAAAGGTTCAATATGACAATGATGGAGAGAGCACAAAGTATGTTGAGTAGTGTTAGCTTGGAGGAGAAGTTTTGGGTTGAGGCTGTTACTACTACATGTTACTTGATTAATCATTCTCCAAATTCTACTCTTGTTGAGAAAACACCTTTGGAAGCGTAGTCTGGTAAGAAGCCCTCTTTAAGACATATTCGTGTTTTTCGCTGTGAGGCATATGCTCATGTGTCATATGAGAAAAGTTCTAAGCTAGAGAACAAGGCTGTTAAATGTATTTTTATTAGCTATAGTGCTAGCATAAAAGGATACAAGCTTTGGAATCCTGATACAGAGAAGGTTGTATACAGAAGAAGTGTAATCTTTCGTGAGCTGAAGCCTTCTACCTTGGATCTATAGTTAGAGACAAAGTCAGAAAAAAATAAGGGTGTAGTTGAAATTCCTTCGACACCAGATAAAGAAGAATTGAAAATTCAAAATGTACTTGAAACTGAGGAGAGCTCAAACAGTTCTAAAAGTTCTGAAGAAGAAGAAGAACCTCAGCCTCAGCAAGTGAGGAGGTCAACTCGTGAAAGAAAGCAACTTGATAGGTATGGGTTTTATTTGATAGATTCTACTTGTGCCTATGCTTTAATTTCTAGCACTAATGTGCCTAGGACTGTGAAAGATGCATTTAGAATGTATGATTCAGACTCTTGGCTGGAATCCATGAATAAAGAAATGACATCACTAGAAAAGAATGATACCTAGAGTTTGGTGCCATTTCCTAAAGGTAGAAAAGTTGTGGGTTGCAAATGGGTATTTAAAAAGAAGATTGGTCTAGATGGCAGTGTGGAAAAATATAAGGCGGGGTTGGTTGCGAAGGGTTATTCCTAGGTAGAGGGAATTGATTATGGGGAAATTTTTTCTCTAGTAGCTAAGTTGACATCTATTAGATTTCTTTTTTCACTTGCAGCAGCGTATGACTTAGAGGTCGAATAGATGGATGTGAAGACAACATTTCTTCATGGTGATCTTGAAGAAGAGATTTATATGTCCCAACCTAAGCACTTTATGGAGAAAGGTAAAGAGAAACTTTTTTGCAAGTTAAAAAAGTCTTTGTATGGGTTAAAGCAGTCACCTAGAATGTGGTACCAGAAATTTGATACTTTTGTATTGTCTTTGGGATTTGTAAGATCAAAATCAGATCATTGTGTCTATTACAAAGCTGAAAGTGATCAAGTTCTTGTTATTGCTCTCTATGTTGATGATATGATGCTCATAGGCAATAGTAAGTTGATGATTTTTGATCTTAAGTCTCAATTGTCTGCTAAGTTCAAAATGAAAGATCTTGGTGCAGCAAGGTATATTCTAGGGATGGAGATAAGTAGGGACAAGAATAGTAGAAAGCTTTGGCTCAGTTAGAGTAGGTATATCAAGACTATTCTAGAGAAATTTTGCATGAATGATTGCAAGTGACTAGTTGTTCCAGTTTTGCATGGAACAAAGCTATCTATTGAAGACTGTCCAAAATATCCTACTAAGATGGAGGACATGACCAGTGTACCCTATGATAGTGTGGTTGGTAGTATTATGTATGCAATGGTCTGTACAAGGCCAGACATTGCCCAAGCAGTGGGAGTTCTTAGTCGGTTTATGGCTAATCTTGGAAGGACACAATGGGATGTTGTAAAGAGAGTTTTGAGATATTTGAAGGGCACTTTAGAGTTTGCTTTGTGTTACAATGGGAACATGGTTGAATCACAGAGGACTCTTAGTATTTGAGGCTATGTGGATTCTGATTGGGCAGGGGACATTGACAATAGGAGGTCCACCAGTGGATATACTTTCATGTCGAATGGTGGTGCAGTAAGTTGGATGAGTAAGCAGCAAGCTGTAGTCACTTTGTCCATGGCTGAATACATGGTAGCTACACATGCTTGTAAAGAAGCAGTCTAGTTAAAATGTTTGTGTTCTAATATTGGTTTTGATGTAGGGAAAATAACTATTTTTTGTGACAGTCAGAGTGTAATTTTTCTAGCAAAGAATCTTTCTTTCCATGCTAGGATGAAACATATAGATTTAAAGTATCACTTTGTATGAGATATGGTGGAGGATGGAAAGGTCAGTTTGGAAAAGGTTGATACTCTAGAGAATGCTGCAAATGCATTGACAAAGCCAGTGAGCACAGAAAAGTTCAGGTGGTGTTCCAGTTCAATGGGCCTTAGTGCCCATGATCTTCAGTAGTTTTGTTGTGCTCTGGAGGTGCCTGTGTGATTTTCGTCAAGTGGGAGATTGTTGGAAATATATGCCTCAATCCCACATGTTAAAACCATTGAAAGGGCCAAGTCCATGTGACATATTTTGTTTCTGGATGACTAGCAATTTGAATCTTTTTGAACAGTTCAGGTCATTGTGACCTTGCTTCAGTCTCACCGAATGATCCTATTGCTATGACATGTTGTGTTTGGTATGACATGTTGGCAGTCAGAGTGCAATTTTTCTGGCAAAGAATCTTACTTTCCATGCCAGGATGAAACATATAGATGTATAGTATCACTTTGTACAATATATGGTGGAGGATGGAAAGGTTAGTTTGGAAAAGGTTGATACTCTGGAGAATGTTGCAAATGCATTGAAAAAGCCAGTGAGCACATACAAGTTCAAGTGGTGTTCCAGTTCAATGGGACTTACTACCCATGATCTTCAGTAGTTTTGTTGTGCTCTGGAGGTACCTGTGTGATCTTCGTCAAGTGGGAGATTGTTGGAAATATATGCCTCAATGCCACAGGCTGAAACCCTTGAAAGGGCCAAGTGCGTGTGACATCTTTTGTGTCTGGCCGACTAGCAGTTTGAATCTTGTTCAATAGTTTAGGTCGCTATGACCTTGCTTCAGTCTCACTGAATGATCCTATTGCTATGACATGTTGTGTTCAGTATGACCTATTGAGTGGAGATCTCTAGCCGACAGGACATTCATATCGTATATTGGGGAGACCCTTGGCCGAAAGGCTTACTTTGTTGTGAAGTCCCAGTGATAGCTAAAGTCTCGCCGACAATGTTTTCTATTGAAGCCTTCGGGGAGAGTCTTGGGTGTTCAGTAAGAAGTCTTACCAATAGGAATGTCTCACCAACAGTATTCACTCGGGGTAACTCAAAGGTCTTGGGAAGAAGTCTAAGTGACTAATGAAGGTCTAGCCGACAGGGATACACTTGGAGTCTTCACGGTGACACAAATACTTTGGTATGAAGTCTTAGCGATGGACATAAGTCTTTCTGACTATTGTTTGGTGCTTGGTATGGCTTGAGTCTTCGGTGTAACGTCTCAATGATAGTATTATGTCTTGGTGATAGATGAGCACTTTAGAGTAACTTTGAACCTCGGTATGATCTCCTGGCGAAAGCGATAAGTCTTGCCGATTGTTGAATGTTTTAGTATAACATAAAGACTCGGTATGATCTCTCAGCGAAAGCGATAAGTCTTAGTGATAGCTCTCTAGACTCGATGTAACATCTTGGTGATAAGGATGACTCTTGGCGACATTGATGGTTAAGTCTTGTGGCATCAGGGAGACACGATTAGTGTCTTACCGACATGCCAACATAGGTTGATTGCTTTGACTGAGTGAAGACCATCCTACATGGCTTGTGTTTGACCAATCAAAGAAGCTGAATGGGAACCACTAGCAGTTGGAATGTTGCTGCCATTACTGAGAGGAAGTTCAACAGACAGCGGCATCATGTATTTACTCAGTAGTTGTAGATGATGTCTGGTTTGATGGATCGATGGATTGATGTGTGATTGTATGATCAATGGATGAATTCTATTATGTGAAGTCTGTAACATGAATGATTTGTAACAAGGTTGTTCGTGGTGAATGTTGTTGTAAACTAACATTAGAAAGATAAGTCAGAACTCTATTTGTAATCTTTATTACTGTAATACAAAGTGACTTCTCTTGGCGTGGTGTGTTTTTCTCCCATAAGGGTTTTCCCATGTATATCTGGTGTTCATATGTGTATGTCTAATTCTTTGTTTCTATTATCTCTTTCATGTGCATCTTAATTGGACTATAATTGTAAAAATTTAAAAGTGTTTCTGCATTCTTCCCTAAGGTTTTGACGTTAGGAGAGTTGCTTCCACATCTAGCTTTCCTTACAAATTCTCTATAGGTGTCCACTTACAAAACTTTGATTTTTGAAATAGAAAATGAGTTTTTTTTAATATTTTGACTTTTTGAATGAAGAGAAGACTTGAGAAACCTTGCAACTTGATCTCCAATGATTTCCAAGCTTCCAAGAGTCCTAAATCGGTAAACACACAAGAAGAGAAGAAGAAATATTGAATGTTAGGGCATGGGGTTTGCCTTGGTCAAAACCCTTTTAGGTTTAATTAAAAACCAAAATGATGAAATAATGGAATGAAACATGCAATAATAGAGTTGATTACCTTTCCATGATGTTTGATCTTGAAATTCTACAACAAAACATGAAGAATCTTCCCTTGAATTTCTGAAAATTGATGTCTTAATGCCTTGAAATGATAAAACCCTAAGTTGACTAACTTGAGATGGAAGATTGGTGGATGAATGAATGATAAGATATGTGAATTAGGGTTTAAAGACTTTTATTTATAGGAAATTCACCCATTTTACTTGTTAATACCTTATCATAGCCCAACATGAAGTAAGATTAAACTTAAATTTCACCTTTTGTCCCGCTCAAAGGTCAAAATTGGGGCAAATGGGACTCATTCACCACCCATGGTGAATGGGTCCCACCTAGATGGAACTAATTCTCCATACAAGGTGAATGGGTCCCATAGGAGCCATTTTGACAACTAGGATGCCAAGAGATAAGGAAATAAGGTTAAAATTGCAACTTTCTTAGGTATTTTACCAATTTAAGCCTCAGGATGCACAATATGGTTAAAAGGGGCCGACTAGTGATGATGCAAAGGTAAATTATGGCTTGGGACACAAAATTCAATGTGAAAGTGTGAATAAATACACTTTACAACACTAAAATGAGGTCCACATAGCCTAGGAAGGCACAAGAACCAATGTGAATGTGTTGGACACATTACAACACTAGTTTATCATTAAGTTAAGTTACAAACCTTCTAAATTGATGTGATAATGTTATTAAACACATTTTATAATTTTGAATTAGGGGAAAATGAGTTTATTAAGTCTAGAAAAGTGTGAAAGTATCTTACAATGCTTTAAAACACCTTTACAAGACATCATTAAAAGCATGTTATTTAATTTGCAAGGGTCCAAGACCTAGTGTGGATGCATAAAATGCCTCACAACACTTGAATCAAGGCCTCATTAAGTCTAATTTATTATGAATTATTCCCATGTGAAGCAATAGGTCCTTTTTTATATGGTACATCTAAAGATCTAATTCAACAAGGTAAAGAGACTTCGGTATGTAAGGTTGTCTCTATTACCAAGCATCATCTTTTAAATGCACAACATACACATATAAAATGTTAAAATGACAAATAGAAGTTCTCATAGAACTAGCAATTTATGTTATGATAGGTGACTCTTGAGAAACATAGATGTACTATATAGCAAGTTTTTTTATGATATTTGTTCATGTAAAATACACAAATTCATAGGCTAGAAAGCTCTGTTATGCTATGCCTATGAATAATGCCTAAATGTGATAGTTTCATAACCATGCCTTCAGGAGCACATAAATGTTTAATGTAATAGGGGAAAAATAAATGTTTAATATCACAAGGGATGAATCGATAACCATTCATGAAGAATAATTATAAACACCACCACCAACAATGGGGTATGTCAATAAGTCAAAACTCAAAAGTTTCTATTGTGTAGATATATAAAATCTAGATGATATGCCCCTCCTTAAAGTGTTAGCATAATTTATATGTTGATATTTTCAAGAAAAGAAGGGGAATATGGGACCCTCAAAAAGGATGCACACTTCTAAAGCTAGTTATCCTTGTCCCCCAAGTGTATAGGCAAGTGAAACCATTCGAGAGGCTATCATGTTGCTATCATTGATGAAATATGGTTGTACATAAAATTGTACCACCATGAATGGAAATGAGCAAACAAATGGAGCTAAAAATTCCACATAGTGAGGAACAACACAATAGATGAGACCTTTTTCATTTAGAATGAATAAATGTGTAGAGATATGATGGAAGAGTGATAGCACCACAATTTAGAAATTTAATTATTTTTTGTCAAGTTTTTGACATTCATTGGTAGAATTACCAAGCACTTGATAATATACACAAAAGGAATTATTTGTATGATTATGTTTATGAAACTTCTTGGAAGTTAGAGGAGGAACAATAATCAATTGGGCCTTGCGAACCCTAAAAAAATTTAATCTATTTCTCACAACAAAAAGTTATAAATAAATTAGATAATGAAGGATGTGATGAAGACAAATGAGGAGGTTGAAAACCTAAACTCCTTTTAGCAAGGTGCACTGTAAGTTTCATAAGATCCTTAACTCATTGTTCCATATTTTCATTATATCCAAATTTAGAAATATTTTTAAATCTAAACTCATAATATTTTCACAACTTAGATGGAGGAGGATAAGTATTGTTTAAATGATAATGAGAAGAATTGATTATTGGTGTAGAAGCACCATTAGATAAATGTTGTCAAGATAAGAAATTGGTGTCTAGGCTTTAGCATTTTGATGGATTTTGTATAAAATAAGGTCTTAAAGACCATTTTATATTGTAATAGGTCATTTTTATGGTATTAGGTATTTATAGGGGCTATTATGTTAACATTTGCAAAAAATGTACTTTTGGCAAAGTTGTCAAAGCATAAAGTTACAAAATTTCCTTGTATGGAATATGAACTGTCACTAGAGTTCAAAAGGTAGTTGAGGGAAGTTAGGTAGTTGGTTTTGAAGGGAAAAGGAATAAATAGGATGAATTTCATCAATGTAAAGAGCTTTTTGAAGATTGAATAACAGAAAATATTTTGATAACTCTGTATTTCTCATTTTTTTTTGTTTTCCCTTTCTTGTAGAGACTTGTACAACAATACAAAATTTCTTTAATTAATTTTGTTTTGGAATTGTATTTTATATTGTTATAAATATCATTTGAATTCATTCTAAAGGTTCCTCATCAATTTTAGTGCCTTTTATTGAAGGTTTTCCCATACCGGCCAGAAATAGGGTTTTTGAAGGTTTTGTAAGTTTTAACATGTGTTAATCCAATCCCACCTACTGTGAAGATTGTAACTAGATGGTATGGATAGGAAGCAGTAGGTATTGGTGTGTAGATGGTTCATTTGTGCAGGGGAGGTCTAGAAATGACATTGGGAGTGGAGCCCTAAGAGGGAAATTTGAGTTTTCCTTATGAAAAAATAGGTTTTGTTATACCAAAGTGGAATTTGTGATGAGGAAGAAAGCTTTATAGTTGTATTTAATTTTTAAAGATCAAAGAGGGCCTTTTTTGAAGCATTTTCAAGTTTGTGTGAGTGCTAGAAGGGTATTTTCCAATAAAACCCTAGATTGTAGGAGAAATAAGAGGGTTTAGTGATTTGGTCAGTGGATGGTTGTATCTCTGAGATATAATGGTGGAATCTTAGGTTTTTATAGGTGTGAAGTGCTAGCTCAATGTTCCAGGAGTTTTGGATAAGTTTTGAAGGTAGTCTCTTGGGAAAAGAGGGCTAGTTAAAGCCCTAAAAGGCATAAAAAGGAAAGTTTGAGACAACTGTTGTAAAGGAGTCATCGGTGGTTGATTGATATGTTGTTAAGCTATGTAATGGGTCCCTGAGGTGAGTTAATTTATTGTCTAAAAATTTGTGATTGTGGAAATATACATGTTTCAGTGGTTTCCCAGTGCTACAAAGGAAAGTGTAGATTTGATGATATGATGAGTTTTTTATCAGATTGTGATTTGAAAATTGTTGAGGTAGTTTGGAATTATGTTTGAGTGTGTTTTAGGCCTTCCCCACTACATCAAATTGGTATTAGAGTGAGGCTCTAGTTCCTTGAAGAAGAAAGTTGTGGTCTGTGTTTGGAAGGTGAAGAGGCAAGACTGTAAGGATGCCTCCAAAGGACAATGCAATGGAAAAAGAGATAAAATAATTGAAAGATTAGTTGGAATAGAAGGAAAGGCTCTACAAAGAGTCTCAAGAAGCTACCATAGCAAGGATAACAGCTTTGGAGAAGAGCCAGAGAAGAGGAATGGTGAATGAAGACCAGAGTGATAAAGAAGGTGAAGGGGAAGAAGGAAATCCTCCAATCCAGAATGAGGAAGATGATTTAGACCCTGATGAAAAGAGAATAATCAAGATGCTAAAGGTAGTAAAAGGTGAAAATTCTCCAAAGGTGAAGGTTGAAGTACCAATGTACAAATGTAAAATGGATAGTGAAAAGGTTTTGGCATGGATTGATTCCTTAGATAACTTTTTTGAATTTGAAGATATAGAGGACAATAAAAAGGTGAAATATTCAAAGAAAAAATTTAAGGGTCCAACCCTTACATGGTGGAACTTTATTCAAGAAGATAGGGTCAAGAAAGGTAAGTCTAAAATAAGCTATTGGGATAGGATGGTAGAACAAGTAAAGGCTCATTTTTTACCAGCAGATCATGGCATACAAACTTTTATGAAATTACAAGATTGGAAGCAAAGGGACTTGGATGTGATGTCATATAATAAGAAATTTCATATATTATGCATTACGTCAAGTCACCATGAAGATGAGGTTGAAAGAGTGGCTAGGTATTTGAGTGGTTTAAGACTGAACATAAGGGATGAAATTAGTTTGAATCCTCCTAAGAGAATAGAAGAATGTTTCTAAATGGAAGTAAGGGAATAAGATAGAATTAAGAGAAGAAAAGAAAGTCAAGGAAGGGTAGAGGTAACATGAATAGAGGAAGAGGCACAAGGCAGTTCGAAGAAGATCATGAAGATGCTAGCAAGAGTAGAGAATTGTGTCACAGAAAACAGTACCCTTTGCTTGATATGGGATTAATTCATGATAAATTGGACTTAATTAGGCCTTGATTCAAGTTTTTTGAGGAATTTTACACTTCCACACTAGGTCTTGGACCCTTGCAAATCGAATAACATGTTTTTAACGATGTCATGTAAAGGTGTTGTAAAGTGTTGTAAGATACTTTCATACTTTTCTAGACTTAATGAACCTATTGCTCCCTAATTCAACATTACAAAATGTTTTTAATAACATTATTACATCAATATATTTTTTTTGAATAAAAATTAATGTAAAACTAGTGTTGTAATGTGTCTTGCACATTCACATCGGTTCTTGTGCCTTCCTAGGCAATGTGGACCTCATTTTAGTATTGTAAAGTGTATTTAATCACACTTTCACATTGATTTTTGTCTCCCAAGACCTATTTGACATTCACATGATCACCAATAGTCCTCTAGTAACCCATCTTGTGTATCTTGAGGCCTAAATTGATCAAAAACCCAAAAAAGTTGCATTTTAGACCTTATTTCCTTATCTCTTGGCATTTGAGCTATCAATTTAGACCCTATGGGACCCATTCTCCATGCATGGTGAATCAGTCCCATCTAGGTGGGACCTTTTCACCATGTGTGGCGAATGAGTCCCATTTGGCTCAATTTTGACATTTGAGTGGGAAAAAAGTGAAATTTGAGTTTAATATTGCTTCATGTCAGCCTGTGATGAGGTATTAATGGGTTAAATAGGTGAATTTCCTATAAAATAACCTCTCTAAACTCATTTTTACATCCATTAACTTAATTCGCATCCATTCTTTCTTATTCATCCACCAATCTTTCATATCAAGTCAAGCAACTTAGGGTTTTATCATTACAAGAAATCAAGAAATCTCCTAAAGACATTCAAGGGCTGAATCTTCCTCCATTGCTACAAAAACCCAAGATCAACATGATGGAAAGGTAATATATTCCATTATTTCATGTTTCATTCTATTCTTTTATCATTTTGGTTTAATTACCTAAATGGGGTTTGACCAAGGCAAACCCCCATCCCTTAACATTTACCATTTCTTCTTCTCTTCTTGTGTGTTTGCAAATTTATGTCCCTTGGAAGCTTGGAAATCATTCAAGATTAAGTTTCAAGGTTTCTCAAGTCTTCTCTTCATTCAATAAGTCAAAGTATCAACAAAAACTCATTTTCAAGCTCGTAAATTAGAGTTTTAGAAGCAGACATGTATAGGAAGCAAAGTGCAGATCGAAAGCTCCAGAATCCACTTTTCAAAATCCAAAAATTCAAAAGTGGACTCATTCACCATGGGTGGTGAATGAGTCCCACTCTAGGGTCAATTTTGAGTTTTCTACATTTTTGAGTACCCTTTTGTCAGAAACAGGTTTCAGCTCAGTTTGATAGAACTGGGACTAATTCACCCATAATGGTGAATGAGTCCTACTAGGCCTGAAAAATAGCATCAACAACATTTAAAATGTCATTTCCAGTCTTCTTCAACATTCTAGGTGCACTCTTTTAGTTTGGTTCATTTCTATTATAGTTTTTTATTCGTTTAAAAGTATTCTTGCATAACACAACGTATTTTGAAACGTGTCACATTTCTTAGGTTTTGCATGCTTAATCAATCAATTTCATCACTTAATTGTAGTTAGATCATTCCATTTAGTCTCAATTTCATCGTACATCTCCTAATTTGAGTGAACCTAGCTAGATCTTTTGGCCCTACTTTCTCCTTTTAGGTGAAAAACCCTAGAAGTGCTAGAAAGGTCGAAGGTGCCAAAATCTATGGTTCATTTTGGTGAACCTTATTTTTGAATACTTTGTTGATTTTTTTGGATTCCTTCATCATAAAACATCTAGCTTGTGTTAGGGTTTGCATGATTCATTTGCATGCTAGGTGTTGAATTTTCCATTCATAAAAAGTGCATTAAAGTTACATTTTTTACATCTAAATTCATTTCACTTTTCTGAAATTCTGCATTTTTACTTTAGGTCTACATCATAACACTCGAAAAACATCAAAATCCATGAATTTGTTTTGAAAATTCTAAAAAACGTCCACACAGACTCATTCACCACCTTGGGCTTATCAGTCCCTTTTGATCCCTGAAACTGCATTTTATAGAACTCAGAATTCTATTGTTTATCTCT